>JANEHU010000574.1:0-405994 GCA_027563435.1 Nasonovia ribisnigri
AAATGCAACTGTTGAACGACTTCCAATCGTGATAACTAGCAAAAATATAGAACAAATTTTAGGAGTACCAAAACTTGAGCGGTCAACAGGTGAAGAACAAGCTGCAGCTGTGTGTAATGCATTACGAGATTGGGGACTATGCAATATAGTACAAGCTCTGTGTTGTGACACAACTGCGTCCAATACCGGTCGTTTAAATGGAGCACGCATTTTAATTGAAAAAAAGTTAGGTAGAGACTTACTATATCTTCCGTGTAGACATCATATTTATGAACTTATTTTGAGAGCCGTTTTTGAAATTAAAATACCTCAAGTTACTACAAGCCCAAGTATTCCATTATTTAAAAATTTTCAAAAACAATGGTGTGAAATACATACTAATAAATATAATAGTGGGATTGAAGATCAAGCATGTGGTGCTATTTTAGAAAATGTGAAGGAAGATATTCTTAGTTTTGTCAAAGATAAATTAAAAATTAAACACTCTCGTGGAGATTACCGTGAATTTTTAGAATTAGTACTAATGTTTCTTGGTGGTGATTTGGAAAACAATATAACAATTCATCCTCCTGGTGCTATGCATCAAGCTCGGTGGATGGCACGGGCAATTTATTGCTTGAAAATATTTTTATTTAGAAATTATTATAATATTGCAGAGTCTGTTAAAAAGGCAATTGGAGATATTTGTGTTTTTATCATTATATTTTATGTTAAAGCTTGGTTTACTTGCCCATTGCCAGCAAAAGCTCCCAACCAAGACTTACAATTTATAAAAGATTTGAAATCATTCGAAACAGTTGATAAAGACATATCTAAAGTATCAATTAAAAAAATATGTCATCATTTGTGGTACTTAACCGAAGAAACTGCTGCATTATCTTTTTTTGATGATTCTATACCACTTGAGACAAAGTGTCAGATGGTAAAAGCTTTGAAAAAAAAACCAACAAAAAACCCGACTAAACGATTGATTATTCAACCAGACCAAATAGATAATACATTTTTAGGTAAGTAAAATATCTAGTTTATTTAAATTTAAAAAAATTTAAAATTAATATAAAACAATAAACAATCAATTTACTATCTTTTCAGAAAAAAATGTTGATGAATTTCTATCAGAGAGTAGCTTAAAATTATTTTCTCGATTCAAAATTAATGATGGCTTCTTAAAAAACGATCCAAAATCTTGGGAATCAAATACAGATTTCGTGAATGCAAAAAATATAATAAATTCACTAACAATAATCAATGATACTGCAGAAAGGGCAGTGAAATTGATGGACGATTTTAATGCATCGTTAACATTAGATGAGGAGCAAAAACAGTATGCCTTACTGTGTGTACAAGAACATCGAAAAACCTACCCCAATTGTAAAAAAAGTACACTTCAACAACAACATAATATATAGTTAAAATTATGGTGCCTTTATTTATAATTGATATCATTTATTTTATGAATTTTACTCAATATTGTAAGTTTTTTTTTTTATTTTTAAGAATATATTTAATTACGCTTATGTATCTTTTAAATAAATAGATTTATCAAAAAATGTTATATTATAAAATATATTGGAAATTTAATTTAATTGAAAAAACATATTATAAAAAATTACGATTTTCATAATAGTTTACGAAATATTTACGGAAATACAAAAATTGTCTAAAATTATTTAAAAATGTATTAAGCTCAAACTTTAACTTCAAGTCGGCACGGGTTAACTTTATTTGATTGACCTAAAATTTTTTGCAGTTCACTTTTATATGTATACACACCGATTTAGGGGGTGAGACCAGAAAAATATCATTATTTTTTTTTTCTTATATAGCTAAGGAACACCCTAGTATAGACGTATAGTATAACTACATAATATATATAGATGTATTACGTAAAACAATAAAACCCATAGTCCATAGATAAAAATGGTACAAAAATAACTATCTTATTGTTATTGTGGCTGCCACCGCGTCAACTGCGGGAATCGGCGATAAATGGAATACGGCCGAATACCTACACATAATATTAATTATTATTATCTTAGTTGTTCCGTTGCCTTGTCACGCGCTGTACACCTGTACCTCGAGTTAGTTGACGTTATTTACGACTTTACGTGAACTTTTAGTTTTTAAAATGCCCAAACGCAAGTGTACATTTAATGATAAATTAAAAACCAAGTATCCGTTTGTGAAACAAAGAAGTGATCCTTCCGACGTCACGTGTGAAAAGTGTCGTACAGATTTTAGTGTTGCACATGGTGGTGCTGGTGATATTGAAAAACATTTACGGTCAGAAAAACATAAATTATCCGACCATGCTGCTGCTTCAAGTTCATCAATGCACAAATTTTTCAAAAAAACGGATTCACCTTCTTCTAAGGATTTTGAAGTTGCTGCGGCAGAAGCCACTTGGGCTTATCATACTGTGCAGGAAAGTCATAGCTTTCGTTCAAATGATTGTGCGTCAAGATTAATACAGACATGTTTCGAGCAAAAATTTAGATGTGCTCGCACTAAGTCCGAGGCTATTGTTGTAAATGTTTTGGCGCCTATGGCAATACATGAGTTTAATGACCATCTCCGTAAAGCGAATTGCATTACTTTACTTACGGACGCTTCAAACCATGGTTCTACAAAATTATTCCCTGTCTTAGTTCGTTACTTTTTACCGTATGAAGGAGTGCAAGTAAAGATTTTAGAATTTCAAGAGCAACCGGGTGAAACATCAGATATAATTGTGGATTATTTAAAACAAGTATTGACTAAAAATGAACTGACGTCAAAAATTGTGGCGTTTTGTGGGGACAATACTAACTGCAATTTTGGAGGAAAAAATAGAAAAGGAGTTAATAACGTTTATGCAAAATTGAACACCTCTCTTGGAAGGACTCTCATAGGAATTGGATGCGGAGCTCACATAATCCACAATTCAATTAAAACAGCTGCAGATTGTTTACCTGTTGATTTTGAATGCATAATTGTAAAAATATATTCATTTTTTTACATTTATAGCGTTCGTGTTGAAGCTCTTAAAGAATTTTGTAATGAAGCTAACACAGAATACAAAAAACTTCTTGGTTATAGTAAAACTAGATGGCTTGCGTTGATGCCTGCACTGGAAAGAGTTTTGAAAATGTTTCAGCCATTAAAAAATTATTTTTTGAGCATTTATAAATGCCCGAATATACTGAAAGAATTTTTTGAAAATCCCAGCTCTGAATTATGGTTGTATTTTATGCACGCACAATCAGCTACTTTTCATCAAGCTGTATTAAAGATCGAGGGCCAAAACGTGTCTGCAATAGATGCCGCAAATTAAATTAATCAACTTCAAAATAATTTAGATCAAAAACAAAATTCATGCTATCTTCCCCACGCCACCCGTAATATAATGGTAAAATTACAAGAAACTGGTGATATAAATAAAGAAAACGTAAAAACTGCAGCGTCTAATTTTTATAAAACAAGCAAAGAATATTTGGAGCAGTGGTGTCAGTTCAACGAAGAAGTAAAACAATTTGAATGGGCAAATCTGAGAAATGTTCCCTCGTGGGAAGACGTACAAAAAGTGATGGACTTACTTATTGAACAGAAATTTATAAGTAGCAGTCAAGACACAGGAGTGTTTGACGAGTTTTCACTAATTTCTAAGTATATAACAGCTCAAAAAATATACGACTGGAATACCGGGAATATACCTACTGAAAATCGTTGGGTGGAAGTATTTACGCACTTTAATGTTAATGATCTCTCACACGTGAATTTTTCTATAATTGTTGAATACATTTTGTGTCTGCCAGGCAGTAACGCTCCAGTTGAAAGAGTGTTCTCTCATATGAATAAAATATGGAGCAGTGAAAAAACTCAGTTGGGAGTCTGCGTATTAAAAGCCATTCTTATAACAAAGGGTAACATAAACAAATCATGTCAAGAGTTCCATTCTTACATACAAACCAAACAGGCTACTTTAAAGCAGATTTGTGGATCCGACAAATATAGGAAACCAGCCGAATAATATAGGTACTCTATTATTTATTTTACATTATTATTTATTATTATGATTATACTTATTAATATATTAGTTCCGTTTTTCTGTTGCCATTTTTTATACAAATAGTTTGTTTTTTTTCCAATAAAAAAATTGTTATTTTTTGCAAAATGATATGGTTTTCTTATTAAAATGTACAGGTGTCCCGCTTTGAAGAAAAAAAATATGGTCACGTTATGTATAATCATTAATCATAGATATAAATAATTAGGTATATGAAATATGAATATCACAGTATAGATATATAGATTATAGATATTACTGTATATTAGTTTATTATGTATATATGTGATGAATATAAATTATAATTTATATTACATCATTGAATATAAAATATAAATTATTATCACATGACAATATTAATGATTATTTTTTTTACTTACTACAGTCAACAGTCTAAAAAAGCATGAAACCATTGGTAGGCAGACACTTATGTACATAAAGTATGAACTATTACTATACCTATAGTATATATAATGCTGTACGCAGTCAAAATCCTTAAGAGAATTACGTCTCACATGTATGTACAAATAATGTTGAAAATTGAATTGAAAAAGAAATAGGTATTTAAGATTAAGGGGAAAGCAAAAGTGAAAACAAAATATATAATATGCGTTATGCGAACATGAAAATGTAAATAAATTATTGATTATGAATGTATAGGTATTATAGGTATACAATTTATATTAGAAGGGGTGCTCTAAAATACTTTAAAAAAGAAGATGAGGTACCTACTATTCATGTAACTATATAAGTTACTAGTTAGAAATAAAGAGACAACACTCGTATATTTTAGATATATATTATATATTATACCTATATGCACATAGGCGTGCGCACGGGTGGTGCAGGGTATGCAAATACACCACCTGCGGCTGGTGTTTGTTACAGAAACAAATTGTTTATTCAATTATGTAACTAATTATACATTTTTTCATACTTTTGGATTTTGGAATAAATCAATACTGAAAAAGTAAAAATGCCATTTCAAATTTTTTCTTATCAATTATTGTACATCTGCATTTATAGTAACCACGGTTGTATCACAGATTATATAACTGCGGACTGTGGTAATTTGAAATTTCATAGAACATGTTGTTCTATTGGGTACGAAACTCCGTGCATTGGCCAAATCAGACGATTGTGGCTTTGAATACGATCTGCAGAAGAGCGTGGCATACGTTATCAATTAAATATTTCATATCAAAAACGTTGTTACGGCCTACGGGAAACAAGCCAACCCCGCACAGCGTACCCCACCTACGTAGCAGAAACGTTTACATAATATGGGTGACTTATGGGTCTAATATCATGTTGGTACTGGAAACGTTTCCATGTTTTTCGGAGGTTCAGACTTCAGATCACAGGTAAACAAAACTCCAATCAGCTGATCGAGTTTCGCTTCTATATTGTTCTGTGATGGTAGTAAAGTAAAGTTGTTCTCACCGCATGGGTGATATAGATAATATTGTATATTACTATAATATTATCTATAATATTCTATAGTATTATTGATATTAGTGATAACAATTGTATTGGTGATTTTACTTTTTGATCTTTTTTTCAATTGTCAAAGTTTGAGTAGTAAAACCACGATATAAAACATAATGAATGAAAAAAGAAAAAAAAACATTATTTGATTTCTTTCAAAAAAAACAAAAATGTAGTGATGATACTAATATACTAATACTCAATTGAGGAATCAGATGTTACAAGAACGTCTTGAGTGTTTATTAATGATATTTGTGGAACAAGAAATGGCTACAAATTTAGATTATGAAGAAATCGTCGAAGAAATTAAAACTTTAACTCCTGCCATACGTTGTCTTGAACTTTAGTTCCTATTATATTGTATTATTATCCTATGAAATATATTATAACTATTATAACTATAAATAAATAATTAATAAATGATATTGGTTATTTTATTCTTTTTTTATGATGAATAATGATGCACCACCTGCAAGCAATGTCTGCGCACGCCTATGTAATAATATGCATGACTACAGAGAGGATTCAGTTTGTATAAACCTATAAATGTATATAATAATGCTTGGATAATGTTTATTTATAGGTGGCCTTAAAATGTTAAAATTTAAATACACGTATAACCTTAAAGTAAAGTATAATTTATAATGTTCTGTTTGTAGTTTTAAATTAACCCTTATATAACATTAAAACTATAATTGTAAATAAACACTTTGCTCTTAGCATTAATTCAATATTATAATAGTATTAGAAAATTAATATTCTTATTGTAATATTACTAGAATACTACTGGAGTATTACAATATACATATTAAATACATAATGGGTGTTTAATATTCCTGTAATGTTTAATGTTACAAAATGCTATGTGGGTAGGTCTTCCTAATTTATTCTTAATACACATTTCTTTATGTCTAATTAATCCTGTTTCACCCAAAGTTTGCTTTTACACGGCTTATTTCCAAAAATTGTAAAACATTTCTTACATATAATCAACTTTGAGCAATTTTTAGTTCTTTGACTTCTAATAAGCCTTGAGAAGTTGTTAATATAACAATAATGAGATGTATTATGATTATCAAATAGAAATAGATCAAAATGATTTTTTTTTTCAATATTGGTTATATGTAATGGGTAAATTACATTTTTATCATCCAAGCTGTAAATATTAATTGATACATTGTTTATTTTTTCAAATTTTTTTATCTGAGTTATCGGTGTTGGAAAATCAATACATTTAAAATTAAACCCACTTTTTTTTCTAACATATCAAAATATTTTTTATTAAACCGAGATTTATTCAATCGATTATCGTACTTACTTAGTATTGAATACTTGAAACATTCATTATCGTTATTTTTAATATTTACAACTGCTTTTTTTTTTTTAATATAGGTAAATCTAAATATGTACTCCCTCCTTTAAGAGGATTAACTTTATTAATTCGTAACTGTATACAATCTATTGATTTAAGTGACCAACCAGACCCTTTAACAATAAACTGTGCTTCCTCATATAATAGTTTGTTAAACAATTTGTTTAATAAAATATTAAAATCAGATGAATTACATGCTAATACGTTTGAAGTCTTAAATGACATGTCTCGTATTTCATGTGTTGTTAAGCGTTCATACGTACTATCAACATGCAAATTAAATTGTATTGAAGACTGTTGACTCGATTTTTTTAACATTGAAATTAACATATCGGAAATATGACTAACAAATATTTCGAAGTTTATTATTTCTTCTTTGTTCTGAATAATAAATGTTTTTGAGCAGCTTTTAAATCGTTCAATCTCAATCAGTCCATTCCCGATAGATTCCATACGTTTCTGTTTAGTGATTGTATTTCTTTTCATTATAAAACTGAAAAATATTAATCATTCAGTTTAAATATTACTCTTTCAATATTGTCGTACAATACCTATTCATGTAAACAATACGTTTTATTCAAAATATTATACATTCTTAAATATTTATACAACATATTGTGATATAATACATAATACAATTGTACTAACAATTTTTGTATGAAAAAAGTTTTCATTATATGCGATTACATTTTAAATATGATCATCATGACTATATTATGTGCGAAATTAATTAAGAAAGTGTAGTATATTCTATACATTATAATTAGCGGAGTAGGGTTCGAACAGTATTGATACTAACTAATTAACAATAATTATTGTTGGTTATATTTCGAAGAATCATCGATATTAATTTTAATAAAAATGGAGGCTATATAGTTTAGCAAATTTTTAATTGTGGCACGGCGGTGTCAACACAATTTATTCGCGAGTACTATTGCCATCACTATTAATACAAGTATAATTTTACCAACACCGCAATAATATACCACAGATTATATGTGAAATTAATTAATAAAATGTAGTATATTCTATACATTTTAATTAGCGGAGTAGGGTTCGAACAGTGTTGATGCTACCTAATTAACAATAATTATTGTTGGTTATATTTCGAAGAATCATCGATATTAATTTTAATAAAAATGAAGGCTATATAGTTTAGCAAATTTTTAATTGTGGCACAGCGGTGTCAACACAATTTATTCGCGAGTACTATTACAATCACTATTAATACAAGCATAATTTTACCAACACCGCAATAGTATACCACAGCTAGAGTATAAAGTACATCAGTCACACATCAATTACCCAGCTAACCACAACGTAGTTTAGCTATAAGGTGTATACGTTTTAAAAGCTATATCTAAATTATTAGGTAAGAAAAAAAAAATGTCATTTACAAATTCATATTTAAGCGGTGAAGAAGAATCGGTTACAAGCGATGTAAGTACAAAACATTTCATTTTTTTATTTTATAAAATCATTTTTTTATATTATATAATAAGTTTTATTTGTTGGTATATTAATACTAAATTATGTTGGTTTTGGTATTATACCTACAGATGTAATTAAATACAGTGTATATATTATTTTAATAAGATTTTTAATTGATAAAAAAAAAAAAATATGTTTAATTTCTAGAACCATTATAATAATGAAATGATGAAAAACGAGGTTAAACCGACAAAAAAACAGAAACTATGCAAACAAAACAAAAGAGATGTAAAATCAAATAAAACGATGACTAAAAGGGTATGTAAAATAAAACATTTAAAATATAAATTAAAATTAAATTTTTTATTTTTTGTTTGTTTTAGAATATTTCATATTTGAATAATATTGAATGCTTACTTAAAAATGAGAAAATTGAAACCGATATCAAAAATAGTATTACAGTAAAACAACCAGATTGTTTGATAAATGTTAAATCTCCAACTGATGATAAATGTACCGAATACTGGACGATCTCTCACTTTAAAATCAAAAATATTAAGAATGTTGAACCTAAAGACAGGTAATATTTTATATTATTTTTCCTCAGTCAATGTATGAAATAGTTATATATAAGTTCCTTTTAATATATAAATAAATATTTGTAATGTAAAATACTTGTATTTTTTTAAAAATTATTACAATAAGAGTAAAAAAACAAATGTTATAGATGGAAAGAATCTGAGTGCAGTCTTAAAATATCTGCAACTGATCAGGTTAGGACTTGGAACTTAAGAATGAGTTATCAGAGGTTGTTCAAACAATATTTACACGATTTATGTCCGATCCGAAGAGGAAGATAACAAAATCTAAATTACCAAATGCTTAATAATGTATTTATTTTTGATGTTAGATAACATTTCAGTTTATTCTACTTGTGTTATGAAACATATTTATAAATAACTCTCATTGATCAATGAACTTGCTTGACAAATATATTCAGTTCTATTAACGTAAAATTTAATTAAATATCTGTTATCAATTATTTATCATTATATTGTAAAATAAAATAATAAAATGTTCACTTAGTTTATTATTTATTTTTTATGTGAAAAACTAATCCCCACACAGCAGTTGGAATATATTTACATTTTCACAATATTTTATATACATGTGTTTAGCAATATTTCCAACGAAATATTTCGAAAACGTTGTGAAAATATTAGTCAATAGAATGTTTTCAAACACATATTATTAGAATATATCTAAAACTTATCCAGATCAATATTGTATTACCATGTTTAATGATATTTTGTGAAAATATTAACCCATACAATATATTCAAACACATATTATTAGAATATATCTAAAACTTTTCCAGATCAATATTGTATGACCATGTTTAGTGACATTTTGTGAAAATATTAATCCATACAATATATTCAAACACATATTATTAGAATATATCTAAAACTTATCCAGATCTATATTGTATGACCATGTTTAATGATATTTTGTGAAAATCTTAACCCATATAATATCATAGGCGTTACTAGACTTCACCCGCAGCGGCAGCCTAGCTAATAACCGGCGTTACCTTAATGAACCGAAAAAGCACTATACACCCAAGGCCGTATTTTTTAAAGCCCCCGGCCTCCTATCCAATAAAATATTTTCATAATTTAAAAAAAGTCTGAATTTTCTATTTATAATTAATAATCTACAGTAATTGCAGTAATTTAACTTCAGAAACATTATTCATCTACAGCCCTGGATTACACTTCTTAGAAACAAATCATAAATAATTTAACAATAATTATTGTATTTAAATATTAATATCCAATTTTGCGTACCGTACTGTCGTCGTCGATTGTTTTAAGTCTTTATAGTAGGTTTTTCCGAAATCAGGAAATATTTGAAAATACACGTTATTAACAAAATAAAGATACTACCTAATATTGTCGAACATATTATATCTTTGTAAGTAAATAGTTATCATAACGATACCCACATAATGGACATTGTACGTACTATTTTACTGCAATACTGCCGTCAATATCAAAAGACCTTAAGTTTTAACAAAACTAAAAATAGTTTACGTTGTCTGATTTTGATTCTGGAAAAAAAAATTGACCTCGAGTTTAAACTGTTCTATAGATCATACGGAACACTTTGTAAAAATGAAATCGTATATTATTGTGAACTGTAATTGAAAACATGAAAATATGAGTTTTTCAAATCATAATTAAAATTAAAATTCATATTAAAAACGGAAAGTGTTTCGTACAGTACTACAGACATTTCTCTGCCGAATTAAAATATTTTTCCAGAATCAAAATTAAACAACGTTAACTAACTTCAATTTTGTCAAATCAATAAGTACCTAAGTTATCGTAAAATTCGTAAAATTAATTTTATATTGTAATCGAATTATTGACATTTGCATCCGCGTACGAGAGCGGTACCAGCATTGAATTTCACTTACACTAATAATCATTTACAACTACCTAACACATATAGATCCCGGGTGGCTAAGACGAAATTAAAAATTGCTTAAATGTTGTCCCTTAAATAATAGCTGTAGCGAGGCCCCTTAAATTAAAGTTGTAACCCGACTTAAAACTCGGTTGACCGGCGCCTTTCAAAAATTGCAAGGGCAGCCCAGGCACTCTAAGCTGTCACCGTCGACACGCCTATGCAATATATTCAAACATTTATTATCAGAATATTTCTAAAATTTAAAACCATGAGGGCATGTCGAGGTATGCACTTATTCGTAGTGTTCGTAAGGTGATATTGGCTCAAATATTAATAACAATAATACAATATGATAGAATAGATTATAATAATTAATATATATAATTGATAAATATTAATTAATATATCAAATGTGATGTTTTTGCAAAATATGTTAAATCAATTAATCCACCTTCCGTAATACTAATGGTAAAATAAATTGGTAGGTATTTTTATAGAAATTTCACAAAACATATCATGAAAATAATATGATATACTTGAAATAGGCTGACGGGCCATCTCCACTCAGAATCGATATTCATATACAATTAATATACGATATTCTATTATTAAATTTAACAAATCAATTACAGTGACCCTCTCGACACATGCAGTCTACAGCGGTGGTTCTCAACCTGGGGGGCGCGCCCCCCTAGGGGGGCGTGACAAAATTTCAGGGGGGCGTGAAAATGTTGAAAAAAAACACGAAAAATGAAAATGTAAATCACACAGTTTTGAGTAATGATGCAATGCGACCTGGACGATTGGAACGTCATTTAATCACTAATCATCCCAGTTTAAAAGACAAACCGATCGATTTTTTTCATGCTAAAATAAACTCGGTAAAACGAATGAAACTTGATTCAACTGGTCATTTTGCATGGGAAAATGAAAAGCTTATGGAAGCTTCTTACGAGATTGCCTTGTTGATAGCTAAAGACAAGAAACCACACATTATTGGTGAGTCCCTTGTAAAACCTTGTTTACTTACTGCTTGTAAAACTATATTAAATGAAGAAAGTTGTGCTACAGTTGCAAAAATTTCTCTGTCTAACGATACAATAAAACGCAGAATCGATGAAATGGCTCACGATTTGAAGAATCAAATAATAGAAAAATTAAATAAGTCTCCGTTCTTTTCACTTCAGTGTGACGAAACAACGGACATTTCGCAGAATTCTCAATTACTGTTTTATTGTAAATTTATTGATGATAAAAAATTCAAGGAAGAAATATTATTCTCTGAAACTCTTAAAACAACAACAAAGGCGGTTGATGTATTTTCTGTTCTTTCTGATTTTTAATTTCTAACAGTCTTCCTTGGGAGAAAGTAATTGGTATATGCACTGACGGAGCACAAGCTATGACTGGCTGTAAAAATGGTTTTATTCAACTAGTCAAGGAAAAAAACCCTAACATAATTGGTTCACACTGCATCATTCATAGACAGGCTTTAGCTTGCAAGACTTTACCTGAATCACTAAACTCAGTTTTGAATTTGGCAATAAAAATTGTCAACTGTGTAAAATCTAGTGCTTTAAATACTAGAATTTTTAATGTTTTGTGTAATGAGTTGCAAAGTGACCATCAAACCCTTATTTATCACACAGAAGTTCGTTGGCTGTCTAAAGGTAATATGCTTGATAGAATGTACAGTTTAAAGTCAGAGATTGAAATATTTTTAATGAGTGCTGGGAAATTAGATCTATACAACAAGTTTACAGATGAAAAATGTATTTTTTATATAGCATATTTAGCAGACTTTTTTGGATTCCTAAATGTTCTAAATTTAAAACTTCAAGGACATACAAATATTCTGAAGTCGTACGATACAATTCAAGCTTTTTTAGAAAAAATATCATTGTGGCAACGCCGTCTTTGTGCGACCAAACCTAATTTCTCATCTTTTCCACGGCTTAATGAACTTCTTGATGATACCGAAAATCACATATTAAATATCGAGAATGAGTTTAAGGAATTGATTTCAGCACATCTGGTATCTTTAAAAGACCAGCTATCAAAGTATTTTCCTGATATTTCTACAGAGAACTGGCAATTTAAATTAGTATTAGATCCATTCAAAATTGATGTGGACATACTTCCAGACTATCTTCAAGAGCAAACCATCGACCTTAAGAATGATTCACAAGCAAAAGAAGACTTTAAAAATAAGACTGTTGAAGATTTTTGGCTGTGTTATCTCTCAATATATCCGGAAGTTGCCAATGAAGCTGCGAAGTTATTGGTTCAGTTTTCTTCCACCTACCTCTGCGAGTCTGGCTTTTCGGTGCTTGCTTATATAAAATCGAAATATCGAGCACGATTGGACGTGGAGAGTGATTTGAGATGCGCATTATCACAGATGTCGCCAAACATAAAAAAATTGATTAAAAATAAACAGGGCCAACCCTCTCATTAATTGTATTTTTAATAATAGTTAATATTAATTTTAAATAATAATAATATATTTTTTTTGTGCAAATAAATTCATTTGATATTAAAAAAACGTCATTGAAGTTGTATTCATATTAATCCAATAACCAACATTAAAGTATAGTTAACATATAAATGTTATGCATATATCAATATTATAGTAGTGAGGGGGGGGAGGCGTGAACATATAAAATAGTTTGAAAGGGGGCGTGGACCTCAAAAGGTTGAGAACCCATGGTCTACAGTATGGTTAGTATCTCTATAGTGGTATAATGTAGTGCGTTACCCACTTGTCACTTGCCCACCTTTTTATTTATTGTTATGTATTTTTACCTACGTAGTTAACCACCTATAGGTACGAATGTGCGATAACGTTTACCTTTTACCTATCGTCGTCTACCATAGTGTCACTGCGTATGTTCGTATTATTATCCTATACCTACATACGATTTCTACAACAAACGAATACTAGTATAATACTATACCAGCAAACACAATTTTTATACAGATATAATTCAACAATAATATATATATGGCATATTATATGTATATATAGTCGTATAATTTAGATTTTACAGCTAGTTCTTATAACACACGCGTAATTTGTGAGCATCAAGATCGGGCTGGCTCTAAAATACCTTAAAATTATAATCAGATAGGTATAATGTGTTTATAATAATATTATGTAGGTATACTGTATACACTATATAATATAGGTACTTAGCTAAGCAAGTCCAATCGTGGTGATCATCATATAATATCTATATATTATAATATAAACATAATACAGATTTAAGTACACATAATTATGTAGGTATAATACTTGAATAATATGTGTAATAAATAAGTAGGTATAGGTACGCATATTAATTTAACTAGCGCGAATATATTATGTAAAAAAAAATTCTATGACCACATGGTTTATTCTTACCTTTCAAAATTGATGCTGCAAAGATGACAGTCGGCGGTAGAACGCAACTCAAGCTTGAAAGTGCAACCACATCAAGCACAACCACACTTGAACGATACAGATAAATTCTTTTATTTAAGTTTTAACAATTAACATACGTATATATTATGATAAACCATAAAGTGAATATAAAAATCTGAAAATAATTCATTAGATGGTCAACTGATTGTTATTTGTGATAGTAACACACACACACACACACACACACGGGCGCGCGCGTGCTTAACGTCTAATATAAGAGTACGCGCCTGATCAGCTATCTTCATTGTTATTTTACTAAATTTAGAATTTCCCCATATGGATAAACAACAACAACAACAAAAATCGTGCCGATATTGTTCCAAAATAACATTTTTCCTTTAAAGGCCCTATAAATATCAAGATTAATATGTACGATCAAGGCACCATTGGACTGTCTAAAAACTATTGGAAATAGTAAAATAAAATGGTCCGAAATTGTGTTTATTGTGATTTAGCACTTTATAACCACTTATATACTTTTAAACTACATTAGCACTATAAGTAGACATTTTGGTCCAGTGCTGGCATAATTGTACAAAAATGTCACTAGAAGACAAATCTGGAACAAACGGAAAGTCCTGGAACTTTAACATACTGAACAATTGCTACCCGGGGTTTATTAGTAAAATCGCTATCAATAATTGTTATCAACAACAGAAAAATGTATTTTTAGATTCAAAATTAAAGTGGAAAATATTATCATAACTAACTAAAAAAAAAATATTTTCTTACTCAGTTATGTGTTGAGATTGTTTTTAAATTGTTTAATCTCAAATTGATGGTAAGTAGTATACATTTTTATTCATTTTTCACATGTATGGCTGTATCACATATGATACATTATGCATTAGTTACAAATATAATTGTATCACAGATGATACACTGTGCAATGACGACTATTACAAAAGCAAAATAAAATAATTACTTTTTGAATAATTTTATTGTTTGCAATAATTCTTAAACATATTATTATGCTTTTTTTAATCTAAATATATTTGCTATGTATCTATTCTTCCTATATATATATTATGCTTTATGCTTTATCTATGTCTCTATACTATAGAGTCTATAGCATGTGCTTATTTTACTTTTATTAGTTTAGACATTTAGCTATGTCTAGAAAAGGCTTAAGTGATGAACAATTAGTTGAATTATTAAATTGGGATTTGAGTGATGATGATTTAGATTTTACTGATTCGTCTGATTCTGAAGATGATATGGCTAAGTTTATATAAATAAGTATGTATACTTTCAAATTTACAAATTATTAATAGTTTTAAATTTTTTAGATAATGTTTTGGAATCAATTGAAAATAATATGCCTTTGTTATTGCCAGAAGAATGTGAATAAATATTAAACAACGTTATTTTAGAAAATGAATTGGATCTAGGTAATGATGAAGTTTTTAAACCTTTAGATATTATGAATATGCCTGTTGTTCTTGATGATTGTGAGCCAAATGCTTTATGTAATGAACCTCCTATCAATGAGACACTAAGTACAAATATTTCCCAAATTAACAATCAAAAACTTTTAAAATCAAAATTATCTCAAGTGCAATGGGGAAAAGCAAACTTTTATATGGATCCACAATTTTTAAAATTTGAGACTGAACCACTCCCTAATAAAATTACTTCATTGAAGTCACCAATTGATTTTTTTCTTATTTTTTTACTGATGATTTATATCAACACATAATATCTCAATCCCAACTTTATTCTATACAATGTGATGTAAACAAACCTGTCAACATAACTAAAATTTAATTACAACAATACATTTTTATAATACATGTTTATTTACTTCAATTGTTGTTATCCCTAATGTACGTCGATACTGGAACACTAATATTGGTTTCACTCTTGTAAAAGAAACAATGAGTGTAAATAGATTTGAAAAAATAAGACAGTTTATACAATTTAACGATAACTCTCACGCTGTTTCAAAAGAAAATGTAAACCACGATAGACTTTATAAATTAAGAAACGGTTGTTGATTTTTTAAATGAGAAATTCGGTAGTGTTCCATTGGAAAGAGATCTATCCATTGATGAGCAACTGTGTGCCACAAAAGCACACAGTTACCTTAAACAATATCTTCCACTGAAGCCTCACAAATGGGGATACAAGTTTTTTGTCATGTGTGGTTCAAATGGCTTCTCATATCGTTTTGAACTTTATACTGGACAAGAGAATCAAGATAAATATAGACAACCATCTGAGCCAGATTTAATGGCAAGTGCTAATGTAGTTGTACGTTTAAGTCGTATTATCCCTGAAAACAAAAATCATAGAGTGTTCTTTGATAATTATTACACAACAATACCATTGTTAACATTTATGGCTAAAAAAGGAATTCATACCTTAGGAACAGTAAGGAGATATAGATTACCAAATTGTCAATTTATTTCAGAAAAAATAATGAACACAGAACAACAAAGCTAGAGGAACTGCGTTTGAATACATAACTGTATTTGATGATATCCCACTTACTTCTGTGGTATGGAAAGACAATAAAATAGTTACACTTATGTCTTCATATTGTGGAATTCTACCAAAAAATAGTATTAATCGTTTTGATAAAAAAACAAAACGTATTTTAGATGTTAATTGTCCTGATATCATCAAAGACTATAATAGACATATGGGAGGTGTAGATTTGCTCGATTCTCTTATTGGTCGGTATAAAATAAGAATGCGTACAAAAAAATGGTATATGAGAATTTGGTATCATCTAATCGACCAATCGACGTAACAGTTGTTAACGCATGGCTCCTATATAGAAGAGTAGAAGTTCTAAATGGCAGAAAACCTACTATGAGCTTATTTGATTTTCGTTTGAATGTAGCATATTCTTTGTCTAAAGTTTGCACAATAACGCCTAAAAGAGGTCGACCTCCAACATCAGTATTGAAAGAAATGGCAATAAAAAAAAAAAACCTAACACGTCACTTATGCCTACTGATTCAGTCAGAAAATACTGTGTGGACCATTGGCCTGAGTATGTGGAAAGCAGACAACGTTGTAAGCTAAATGGATGTGGAAAACTGACTAACTGTACTTGTACTAAATGCAATAACTATTTCTGCTGTGGAGTAAACAGAAACTGTTTTACTTTATTTCATAAATACTAATTAGTAATAACATATTGTTACCTATTATTTTATTATTAATTATTCATTCATTTTATATACTCCATAAGTGTTTATTTAATTGTTTGATATGTACTAAAAGACTCATATTCTATTATAAAAGTGATAAATATTAAAATGTGATAATTTGTTATTATATTTTCAATTTGTATAATCATACTACTGTAAAGGAAGGTTACCTATTATATTATATACCTATCCTAACCGTTTTCCGCCGGAGGACTTATTAACCAGAAGTACCGGGCTGGCATAGGGAGAAGAAGAGTCGCTTATTATTCCCGCTTCTCGCCATTCGCGTAATGTGGTGCTTATAATACGTCGGTCGGAGGGTGAGGTTCGATACGGTTTTAAAGTAACAGGCAAACTACCCGGCGCTTCGGTGATGTCCATAGCGATGACATCGGTACAACCCAACTCCGTAATGTTTATCGCGAAAGCATCGCGATATTCGTTAAGCAACGCGACTAACGTTTCGCTTTGTGCGACGGACACATTCGAGTCGATAACAACGTCGTTTTCAGTTATAGGAACTTTCGTCGGACGGGCCGGTTCCTCTACGGCGACGTATACATTTTCGTCGGCGTGCGACATATCGAGCGCGTCGGTCTGGACGCGGTTCATCGAATCGAAAACTATCTCACCTCCTTGTTTGAAATAGTTAACATGAGCAGGCGCGGATCCAGCCCGAGATTATGGGGGGGGGGGGTGGCGAATATTTTACATACAAAATAAAATATCTAATAAAATATAATATGTGGGCAAGCGCACATATTTGTGCAGAGACGTATTTAGGGGGGGGGGCAGAGGGGGTTTGGGCCCCGGGCGCCAAATTTTGAGAGGGCGCCAGCCACCAGGCGTCAGAATGGTAGAATCTTAGAAAATTGTAAAATAGTTATTTTATATCATTGTCATGAAAATGTTTATATTATTATCATGTAAAAATCATAGACCTACTTCATCATACTATGTACCAACTACACAAAATTGATTACTGATAGCCTGCCATGTGTAAATGTGTAATACTCAAGTTGGTAGTAGTGACTTATTGACTTTTAGACTTGGTAGTTTGGTACCAATCGTGTTATTGAGTATTGACTATTGTTATTATAATTTTTGTTATTGTTGCCTGTTGGCCGTTGGCCTATGCATTTTAATATTTTTACTCTTTAGTATGTTATACCTATACCTAATGCTCTGTATTGCAGTATCCAGTCTTGAATAAGGTAAATATTTGTATTTTGATTATTATTTTCAGTGCTAATATTATTGGTATTATTATTTATTATCAAATGTAATTTGTATTCTGCGTACTGAGCTTATGGAGCTTTTATTATGCTTATTGCCCATCTTATTTTTTTTAAGCTTGTTAATCGCTTGTAAACGCGGCGATGGTTTATACTAAAAAGCAAAATTTGGAGAACAATAATTTCCATAAATCAAAAAAAACTTATAATCGAATAATTGGTGGTGTTAGACATACTCGTTTTCGATATTTGTCAAAAAGTTTTTTTGTATCTACTCTTGTTAATGGTGAAAAAATTAACCGAACCTTTTTGGTTTACTCAGAAAGTAAAGGATCAATATTTTGTGCACCCTGCTACTTATTTGGTGGTACTACATCGTTTGCCACAGTTGGCTTTTCAGATTGGAAAAAAGGAGAAGAAAAAATTAAGCGTCATGAAAATTCAAAAAACCACAAATTGTGTGTAATTAAAATGAAAGAGAGAGGAGAAGTATTAAATCGAATTGATCAAAAGCTGAAGTATCAAGTAGAAATGGAAATAAGTTATTGGAAAAATGTATTGACTAGAGTTGTAGCTGTTGTTAAATCACTTTCTTCTCGTGGACTGTCCTTTAGAGGTGATGATGACCATTTTGGATCTGTTCATAATGGGAACTTCATGATGAGCTTAGAGATTATTGCTCAATTTGATCCTTTTTTAGCACAGCATATTGAAAAGTTTGGCAATAAAGGAAAAGGTTCAACATCATACCTATCTTTTAATATATATGAGCAGTTCATAAGTATAATGGCAGATAATGTTTTACAACAAATAGTAAAAGAAATAAAGGAAGCTAAATATTTTTCCATCAGTATTGATTCTACTCCTGACATTAGCCATGTAGATCAACTATCATTTATTTTTCGGTATGTTCAAAATAATGGCAGTCCGGTAGAAAGGTTTTTAGGGTTTTTACCCAATTCTGGTCATAAATGTGAAGAATTAGCAGATGCTGTATTCTTAGTTTTAGATTCGCATGGATTAGATATAAACAACTGCCGTGGTCAAAGTTACGACAATGCATCTAACATGTCTGGTATGTATACAGGACTTCAAGCTCGCATTAAAGAAGTTAATCCTTTGGCTACATTTGTACCATGCTCGGCACACAGTTTAAATCTTGTTGGCGAATGCGCTGTAGACTGTTGTAGAAATGCTTCTGAATTTTTTAATCTGCTTCAAAATATCTATAAATTTTTCAGTTCTTCTACACATAGATGGGAAATACTTCAGAACAATTTAACTAAAACAGAAAATATGTCACTTAAAAAACTATCAGATACAAGGTGGTCAGCAAGATCTGATGCAAGTATTAGTTTAAACAAAAATTGGAATGAAATAATTAATGCACTGTCTTTTATAAAAAATGATAAATCAGAAAAATCAATCACAAGATCAGAAGCTAATGGACTATATTTAAAATTAGACTGTCTTGAAACAGCTATTATGGCCACATTATGGGGTGATATACTAGAAAGATTCAACAAAACTAGTAAGCAATTGCAGTCAGTTGAGATTGATTTAGAAACAGTGGTATGTTTATACGAATCGTTAATTCGATATGTATTAGATTTAAGGAGTATGTTTGATATCTATGAAGAGAGAGCAATTAATAAATCGGGACACAAAACATATCAAGAAATACGCAAAAGAAAAAGAAAATTAACTGCAGATGAAAAAAGAGAAGGAGAAATAAATTTTGAAATTCGAGACTCTTTAAGTATTAATACTTATTACGCTATTATTGACAATCTACATTCTGAATTAGAAAGAAGAAAATTCTACTATGATGAAGCCAATAAAAAATTTAACTTTTTATTTCAAATAATAAAATTATCACCATCAGAAGTTTATAAAAAAGCAGAAATACTTCAAAATATATATACAAATGATCTTTCGTCTTCATTTGCTAACGAGTGTATACAATTTAGAAGCTATTTAATGAGCTTAAGTGAAAACATAAGACCTATAACTGTAATGGATATTTGTAAAATGATCAGAACTGAAAAACTTCAAGAACTGTTTCCTTATGTAGATATAGCATTAAGGATGTATTTATGCTGTCCAACATCCAATTGTTCAGCCGAGAGATCAATTTCAGCATTAAGGGTTAATAGTTAATACCTTTTTTATATTTTCACTCAACACTAAGTAATAATGTACATTTTAATTTCTCATTTCATAGAATTATTTGGTGACCATTCAAAATTTGCTCACCTTCAATGGCACTCCAAGAGTTTAAATTACAATTATCGTAAGAAAATATACTAACCAATGACAGGGACATTTTATTTTACACGGATAAATATTAGGGAAATTAAATAATATGTCAAAATCAAAAAAAAACCCTATTTAATATCTTAATTTAATTTTGAAAAAAGACGTAAATCCGCGGAATACCATACAAACGGAGTCCGGAGTCCCGAATCGATTTAGAGGGGAAACCGCCCATCCATAGTACACCAGCGCTCCCAGTGTTAATCTGTTTCCCCAATACACTTTGGAGTCGGAAACATTAATTATAGTATTATACTAAACTAATTAATTACTACCTGTCCTATTGTTTGTCTACCAGTCATACATAACATTGAATTTGGTATTGCAAGATGAGCCACGAGAGTACAGAACTGTTTATGATGATAGATTCAATGGGGAAAGCATTGAACAATGAGTTAAAAAGAAAATTTGTTCTTGTAAGATAAACATTTATAATAACATACATTTGTAATACAATTTTGTTAATTAGTAGTTTATTTTACAATTTGTTTATAGATTGACATTGATAGTTCAGATGATGAATTCGATTATGAATTTATTAATCGTTTACGGGGCAATAGAGTAAAACCTTTTAGAGTGCAAGATTTTATCTCTCAGACAATACCAAATTTCACACATAAACAATTTCAACAGCACTTTAGGTTGTCACCAACCTCATTTGAAAGATGTTTACAAATTTGTGCTCCCCTTCTAAAGAAAACTTGTGTAGAAGGACGCAAAGGTTCAGATGAGAGGTTACAACTATTGTCAGTTATTTGGTTATTGGCTACACCAGATAGTTTTCGGTTTGTGTAAAGAATTAAATACCTAATAAAATTAGACAGTTTATCCTACTAAAAGATGTCATAGTATTATTTACTCCTGTATAATTATCTATTTATTTTTTGATATAATGACAATATCCTCCATATTTTTACGTGATTAATAAAATAAAATTTGTATTAAATTTTTAGATCAGTTTCTGACAGATTTGATGTTGGTAAAAGTTCTTTGCATGATAGTTTTGTCCATGTAACTACTGTTTTACATAGATTATCCCCTACAATTATTAATTGGCCCGAAATTGAACAAATGAATCAAATTCAACTTAATTTTGGTAAGATGTCAAAGACCGGTTTAAATAATATAATAGGTGTTATTGATGGATCATATATTCCAATTCCTGCACCTAAGAAATCAGCAAATTCCTATCTTACTAGAAAATGTTTTCATGCAATAACATTACAAGGTGTATGTGACGATAAATTGAGATTTATTGATGCATTTGCTGGTTATCCTGGATCTGTAGGTGATAGAAGAATATTCACTAATTCTTTAATTTATGAACGAATCTTGCAAAACAAAAATAGGTGAATATATTAATTACATTAATCATTTACTCATTAATTAAATGTACATCATTGTACCTACATAATATATTATATGAATAATGGTATTTTAATTAGATATGTTCCAGGTCAATATTTCATTGCTGCAGATAAGGCATATCCAATACTCGAATGGTGCATTCCACCATATATTGATAGAGGTACCCTTTTTGAACAAGAAAAGTTTTTTAATGTTTCATTGTCACGTGCTAGGCAGTCCATTGAAAGATGCTTTGCACTGTTAAAAGGTATTTCTTTTTTTTTCTTTTTCTAGCTTTTTTTAGCTTTTTAAAAGGTATTTCACTATTTTTTATTCATTATAAATAAAAAATAACATTATAATAAACACTTACATTTTCAATGATATAGGCCGTTTTAGACGTTTGAAGTATTTAGATATGAAAATAATAGAACTGATTCCATAAACTATAATTGCTTGTTGTGTCCTGCATAAAATTTGTTTGCAGTTTAATGATAATCAATGAATGAATAATTTGATTTCAGAACAACAACCTAATATTGGTGATGATAATATTACTGCTGAGCAATTAACGTCTTACATAGAAAATACCCAGTCCGGCTGTATGAAAAGAGACCAAATTATGGTTTCTTTAACTTAATATATTTATTTATTTGTTTTTATTTGTTATTTCAGCTTTGGCAATTATGTATAAAATATTACCCATCAATAACAATAAACAAATCCATGTTATTTATGGAGTCTGTCTTTCTTTTTTTTACTTTAGGCATGACTTTGGTATCATCATTGTCACAAATTGTTGCAATTTCTTCTACAATAAGATTCCCGGCTAATATCACTGAACTGTAAATTTTATCAAATTCAAAATGAAACGCACTTAACAATAACATTTTAAAATAATATATGTAATTAGTAATTACATACCTTGTAACATTAGTAAAAAAAGCACGTTGTACCATGTGTTAACAAAAAAATAATAATAGTTATTTATTACAAAATTAACAAAAACTTAATAACATACCTTGTTACATTAGTAAAAAAAACATGTTGTGCCATGTATAAATGTGTTAACAAAAAAATGATAATAGTTATTTATTATAATATTAATCTATATTATAAAATTAACAAAAACTTAATAAACGTTGAATATATTTTTATTAGTTTTATACTATTTTTTTACACTGTCTTGTGTATTAGTAGGAATGGGTAGGAACATGACTAACAATTGTATACTATAGTCTGTAATAGTAGGAACATTTATAACAAACATAACTTTAAATATATTATTTGGTAGAATTATTTTTGTAAATGGATAGGAACTGATCCATTGTATTTGTATATGCATCTACAGCATCCTGTTGAAGCTTCAATGATTTTAATTGCAGCTCCATTGATTCTCTGTCTTTTTTCACGGCTTTCTTCTTTTTTTTCCATAAACAAATACATATTGCTTAATGAGTCTGGCTTTGTCTTTTTTGATGGAGGTGTTTACTCAGTCTGATTATCATCAATATTAAAATTCTTGGCCGATTCTTCTTGAATAAGATTTCCCGCTAAAGCTACTGGAGTAAATGAAGGTTCTTTATAAATGCGATCAAATTCTTCTTCAAACTCAAAACAAAACGCACATTGACCAGAACTAGTGGCTTTTTTATTTCTCTGTTTTTTGAGGTATAATTTTCTTAGGTTTTTCCACTTGTTTTCACATTGGATAGCTGTCTTATTTATACTGTTATTTTTTAAATGTTTTGCAATAACTTGCCATACCTTTTCTTTCCTAACAGTTGTAGAAGAAAAGATATTTTGGTTTTTTTCAAATGCATCTATGAGCACCAAAACATGATCTTTTGGCCATCAATCTGTATCTGCAGACACAAATTAGATAGGGTCTTAATAATAAATAAATAATGACATTAGTTTTATTTTATTTTAATACTAATTATGTGTTAAATGATTAAATTCAAACATACAATTAAATCTAACATACTTGGACTAGATGACGTGTTGTCTTCTGGTATTTCAGTAGTAGAACGGTCTAAAAATTACAAGACAAAGTTATTATAATTAATAAACCATACATTTAAATTTAAACATTATATCAATCGTTTTAATGTGAAGTTGGTCACTTTCCAGGTCTCAAATCTCAAGCATGTATTATAACCAATGTTAATATTATATGTTTAATAAAATAATACATTAATTTACACATTTAACTTATAAGTAATAATCATAAATTAAAAACTAGACCACAATAGAGGTTTAGTACCAATTAGATGTAGGTAGAGAAAAACTTCATACCATCAAAAATAAACATTCTTTTGATTGTAACTTTGCATTGTTCAACAACAAATATAGAAATTTGCTGCAATTACTAATATAAAATGCAAGAAATAACTATTTTAATAGTAATATCAATAGTGTTGGAAGTGATGTTCAAAAAAGGTGAAAAGTTATAAATGAGGAAACTCATTCCACTATAATTAATAATTTAAATAAAGTTTATCCTACACTTTTTAAAAAATAAATTCCATTACACAAAGAAGGTGAGAAAAAAGAACAATTACAGTCCTATTTCTTTAACGTTATCTACATCTATATAATTTTTTTCAAGAAATCAATTTGGGTTTATGAAAAATAAATCAACGAATGATGCAGCACTTGTTACAGTTACAGATTATATTGGTAAATTTCTAGTTATAAAAATAACTAGATATAAATAACTTTTTTAGATATAAAAAGCATTAAATTGTGGATCATCCAATTTTAATTAAAAATATAGAATACACTAGTAGCTCTTAGCATATTTAGATCATACTTGGATTCTAGGTGTCATCGTACTAGAATTTGTGATATACTTTGTCAAACAAGCTAAAGTACCATCCTCCAACCACAAGCTATTCTTATTGGGGAAATGTTAATTGTTAATTTTAATGTAATATTGATTTGTTGTATGTTGTTATACTATTAACAAATAAATAAATAATAATGATTTACCTGTGTTTATCAAAGCCTCTGGATTTTTGTTATGATCTTCTTCAAAGTCATCACTCATCAGCAATAGGCTCTACAATAATTTTCCCAATATCAATATTTTCAGTAATTTATGATATTGATATATTATTATATAATTGGTTTTTTTTTTATGATTATAAAATATATGCAGTGTATCGTCTTGTTAAAAGGCTGGGATAAGTTGCCTTTGATGCCAAAATATTTAAGGTTGTTTTTCTAGGAACGATTGCCTGCAGTGTTTAACGAAAATATAAGAGGACTGAATTACCTAAAAAAAAAATAATTAAATTCTATTTGGTAAGTAGATACTTATTAAATTAATAATTTGAACTAGTAGTTTTTCAGTTATTAAAATGTTTGTACTAAGGATACGTTTTTAAAAATGGTCTCCCTAAAACATTACATAATTTGTTAACATAACACTGAATATATTATTATAATTAATCTATTATTACCTATGTGTTCATCATCTATTTCCAATGTTGTGTCAAACAAAGAACTTGACTTCCGGGCACCTTGAAGTGTGAATTTATCGGTCGGTTTCAACATATTGTTTTTCAGTATATGTAAAATATATTTGTTTAACTGTTCTGCATCTAATATAGAAAGATAACAATTTTGTATATTAAATCTTGGTGAATTAATCTAATCTTATGATACATTTATTGATTTATTATTATTTCCCATATTACATAAAAAATACATAATTTTCAAAACACAATAATTATATTTGCATGTCATATACCTAGTACATTAAATAATACTATATTCTATATTAAAAAAGTATACATTTCATCAGCTACAAAGACTTGATGCTCTTGTCCTTTGAATTCAACTGTGATGATCATGTTAAGAATGTAAATTGTAATAGACAATAGTACTAATTATAAGTCGAATACCTATAATACAGAATCACAGTAGTTAAAACTTAAAAGTGTTAGCGCAGTGTATAGGCTGTCTAGCTTAAGTCGACTTGAGTACTCGACTAACCGGAGCGGTATTTCGTATTTAGCGGGAAAATTGTTTTTGTTATCTGCATAGATAATAATCATTATCAGTGGAGTTAAAACAACCTACCTATTTTTTCGGGGTCAAAGAGTTAACCCGGAGTCCAACAACTCGGCGTTACCGAACGGTAGTGGGGAGTTAACTCTGCGTTCCCGAACGACGTTGGGTAATTATTTTTTTATAGAGTTAACTAGAGTTGAATTTTCGAACGCACCCAATCATGATCACGATTATAACATAAAATATGCTATCTCGTGTATAGATAAAAATAATATTCATATTATCAAGCACGACAATAAGCAACAGTCCGTATAACATTATTCGTAATAATGTACCTACTACCAGCAATATCTATGGCTATATTATTATACGTACAAATTACATTATTTTTTTTATCGAGAGATTTTCCATTTTTATCCAGGGGATCTTTACGACGAAGCAAGGGCCAAGGCGTAAACTATAATATTTGATTATCATGTATTTCGGGTTAATCCGTTAATTATTGACAAAGGGATATTTTCTTAGTATTTGTAGGTGGTATTGTCCATTTGGCAATAAATTCAACTGTAAAAACGGTGAAAAATTCTACGTCCCTTTTAGGTTCTTTAACAGTCTAACGCGTTTTAGTAGGTATAGGCTACCTATATTCTATATCGCTTCGTCGTAAATCATAAGACTGTAGGTATATAATATATATTATTATTTGTATGCAGTTTTAAAAATTCATAGCTGTATGTTATAGTATCTAATTTATATTGTTAGTACACAGCTTTCTCGAGCGTAGCGTTCAGGGGCGGCCCACGTGAGGAAAACTGTTGGGTTGTGATATTAACCGCAGCAACACCCAAATAAATTAATAAAACGCGTTTTTGCGGTTTATGTACCTACCTAAAAAGTATAATTTTAATGGAAATTGAAAAAGAGTTGTTACACTGTGGTCGCTGGATTTTTTTCAGTGTTATGAGATTTTTAATGAAAATGCGAGAAATCGATAGCCACAGTACGAGAATTATTGTTTGAAAGTCTGACAATCCTGCATTGGTGTATTATTTTTATTTCATCTAATTAGTTAACATAAAAATTAAAAATCGGTAAGTAACGCTCTGCTGTACAATTGTCTGATTTCAAGTAAAGGATGGTGTTAAATTTGAGTTTAATGATACAATATCATTGAATACGAATCACGATTCACGATTCTGAGTGGAAACGGTTTGTCAGCCTAGAATATTTTATATTATATTAAAAAAATAAATATTTATACTGTTATTATTAATAATGGTAGGCAGGAAGTTGAATTAATATTATTTTCATACTATCATATTAGTACATAATAATATATTTTAGAAGTTTCAAGTACCCAAGAATAATATTTTAAAATTACAACACAAAACTAAAATCCTTATACTTGGCTTTAATACATTTTAACTTAAAATTACTATAATAAAAATTGTGTTTATATATTTTTTTAGATTTTTGGTTACAGTATGAAACTATGAACTATGTGGACTTACGTGGAACTTTGTTTTTAATTTTTAATCCTTACCTATGAAAATTGAAAAGCTTATACATTTTTAACAGTAAAATAATTTGTAAATTTTCAATTTGATAAACTTATTTTTTAACTGCAAAATTTGAACATTTTTCCAGACGATGAAAATGAAAACCCACTGGATTATATCCAATCTGCCGTAGGTTGAATTAAATAAAAACGACAAACTTGGTATAACTTTGATACTTAAGAGTTAAATTATACACTTACATACTCATCACGTGGGGCCCGCGATCTACCACAGGTAGACCAGATAATTTACTGCTCGCATAATCACAAACAAATCTCACTGACAACGCCAGTCGGGATGGCTATAAATTAAACCTATATATATATAAAAGAGAGTTCGAAAAAATGTTAGAACATTTATAACTCAACAACGGCAGGACCGGTTTGGCCGAAAATTAGTGGGGAGGTAGCTTAGAACCAGGAGAAGGACATAGGCTAATTTGAAAAGGGTAAATTCCAACCCGGAGAGGTGCTCAAATAGGGATGATGAGATTTACGATGGAAATTTTTGTTTATAAATGGTTGCTATTGGTTATAGGAGAAATAATTAGTAGAAATAATTATGTATTGTTATTACACGAACATTCATTTATAGATTAATACATTTTCCAAAAAAAAGGAGGGGGTCCTTGAATGATTTAGAGTTGGACCAGGTGGGCCCAATCCCCCGGGGATGTGCTCAACAGGGATTTTAAGATTTACGATGGACACTTTAGTTTTTAACTAATAGGTTATAAGAGAAATAATTAGTAGAAATTAGTATTTATTATTTTATTGGTTGCCAAAAGTTAATTGGGGAGATATAGCCGCTCATCGGTTTGTTTGTTAAATAATAAAAAATAGAAAAAAAGAAGGTGTCCTTGAATGGTTTGGATTCACAATCGGACTCGGTAGAGCCCAACCTGGGTATGTGCTCCAACAGGAACTTTGAGTTTTACGATGGAAACTTTTGTTTTTAAACCATTGCTATTGGTTATAAGATAAATAATTAGTAGAAATTAGTATTTATTATTTTATTGGTTTCCAAATGTTAATCGGCAGGGCAGGTACTAGTATGCATCAAAAAGACATTTTTACACATATAGCCGCTCATTGGAGTTATCCGCGATCCGACGTAGTCTGATTGCTTACCAGGGTGGCTGAGTTGTACTTACTGCAGCGAGTTATACACAAAAGGAGTTGAATAATCAGAATTTATTTTTCGGAGCAACGCTGGGTAATTCAGCTATATATTATAAAAATTAAACTAGGTACCTACCCATAATAATTTTCACAAAGATAAAATATATAAGATTATTGTATATTGATATAATTTAACGTAGGTATTAATTAGTTTCTAATGCGTAGAAGTGTAGAACTTTCATAAATTCCTTATAGAAATATTATACAACCTCTATAATACTATAGTTGAATTTGATTTTTTAAAGTAGGTACCTACCTAATAAAAATTTACATAAATTAATACATTGCTGAATTCCCTGTGTTGACTTCAATTTGGCATTCAATGATTTATTGCCATTAAATTACATTGAGTGTTTGCAGAGCAATAATTTTTACTTTTTAAATTTTTCTTAGATAACTATGAAACCACAGCAATTTATAAAACAACGTTTATAATATGATACTAGAGAAGAAAGTAATTGTAAATATGTAATAGGTTAGGTTAGGTTAATTAATGTTATAAGAATACTGTTAGTGGTGTATAATATTAAAATTAATTTTTGTTTCTAATGTATGGAAATAATTTAAAAAATGTATTCTTGTAAAAATTGTTATCAATGTTCTAAATGTTAACATGTTAATTTGAATACTGTTCAATTTGATGTTTAATTTTAATTTTACACAAATAGCGGAAGTAGTAACGTTTTTGGCGTCTGAAAAGAGTTCATACGTTACTGGTATGTCAATTGCAGTTAGTGACGGGTCTTAATTATAATACAGTGAAACGTTCACTTAACGAATTATTTTTGAGAACCATGATCTTCATTGTAAATTATGCAAACATTTTATTTAATGAATTCCTATTTTACTAATTTTTTTTGTTCCCCTTTATATGGAAGTATTACTGTATTATTATGTAGCTTTTTTATGGGGTACAATTTTGGTGAAAAATAATTTTTAAGTATAAAATACTTGTTATGTTATTAACTGTTGTTTGAACATACTGTATCAGTGTTAATATTATGAATAGTCTATATTTTTCATTCAATATTTTGAATTTAAAAAATATATAATAAATATTTATTTGTATTTATTATGTATATATTATGTATATAATATTATTGATTTTTTGATTATTCATATTTTTCCCTTTTACCCAATGACAATTCTTACTATTTCGTATGCATTTGTAGTTAGTCAACAAGAACCCGCATTTATTTTTTGAATTCATAAATTCCCTAGTACGGGTTTCAAACTTGAATTGCGGTGCTTCGTGAATCTTCTTACAAGAATCCTAACCTAACCTAACCTAACCATCCATGGATGTCAGCACATTATTTGTTTTCTACCTGACTCACATGCAACATAGAAAATTTGTCTATCACCCAAACCATTTAAAGAACTAGTGGAGTAGAACTTTCCGGGTTCCATAGTAAATATTGGAAGTATAGTTGCACAACGAGGTAACATAGAAGTGCAATTACGCGGCTAGCAAGGCTGACATTGAAGTCTTCAGTAAAACTGTAGCATTGAAAATGGAAAAGTTCGTTAAACTTTAATGTCTACAATGATCATTAATTGTATAGTCTTATTAAAATTTTATTGTTTGACTAATAGACACAACATTAGATGTAACAAATGTGTCACCTGGGTTGACAATCACTCCTATGACTGATATTGTATCTGAGAACTTTAAGTCTATCATTCCGTAGAAGAGGTGGTTCGACGATTCTTAAATTAATAACTAATATGATGCTAATATTCTTTAAAAATCCTTAAAATATTCTCTTAAAAATTTAAAAATATGCCAAAATAATCAATAAATATCGATATATGCTTTCATATGCATTTTTTTAAAAATGTTTCTAAGTTTATTCTTGCGTATTATAATGGAATACTATTGGACTTCAGCAAGAGTAGGAATATAATATAAATATAATAGTATAATATTAAAGCATGAAAACAATAGTCTTTTGGTATATTTTAATTAAAAGTTGTATTGAACACTAAAGTCGCAGTAAGAAAAAATAACAAATAATGATATATTTATACTAAAACATAAACAATTATTAATCAATAGGACGGTAATCCTTAAATAATAATAATTTAAGTGTGGTTTACACTTGCATAATGGATTTGCACTAAAGTAACTAGGAATACAAAATAATCACCACAATCAAACTAAACAAATTTGAATTTTGAATATTTCATAAACGTATACATTATACGTTTAGATGTTCATAAAAAAAAATACTATAGAATAGTATGGCCATTGGTTCATGATATATATAAATATTTTAAAATATTACTATAAGTATTTTGAACCAATTCACATACTGTTCTACGGTAATTCGGCATTTATTTATAACTTATCTAAATTGTTTTTCTCAAAAATTAGCTCAACCCACGGACTAAGATATACTAAGTATATCTTAGTACGTAGTTGAACCACTTCAACCTACCTGTTCTGAAAAATATTCTTTATCTCATGTTAATCTGTTATCGTCATACATAATTTTGTTGTTTCATATCAATTTGTAAACGGCCGTATCTATACGACCGTGGTTATATTATAATTTTGATGTATACCAAACGTATTTAGGTTCTGTTAATTTACGCGGTACATGACTACAAAACAGTAAAAACGTATCTACGTTAGTATGACACAATTTATCTTATGCAAAATATACATTATACAGTCCACTCTCGTGAAAGACATCTTGGTTTTTATTTACACCACCTAACAAGAATTACACTACAGTACTACACTACCGATTTTAGAAAATAGTTCCTAAATATTATCCATCTATATATATTATACCTATATAAAAGCTAAGTACCTACCATTCACTCACTCATCGTTACATCGCATAAACTACAAAACGAGCAACTTCAACATTTGAAATAATGGTGCCTCTAATGTCCTAGATGATGGGATTAATTTTCTACCTTAATAAGGGTATAGAAGCAGCAGTTTTCTGAGAACTAATATATTTTATAATACACATACTTACGTCCCACACACGACGCATAGACACGTTTATATTTTTGTATCTTGTAAGGTTTCTATTCAAACCACTATCCAATGATTCCGTTTGTCATGGTATTGTCAAAATACTTCCCAATGAGATCGCGTTTGATACTAGAAATTCTACCATTTCATTTTATATCATGCAGCCAAATGTTGTGGTCTAATTTAAACATTGAATTTTATGAAACACATAGGAGGATTGTAGATTTTTTAAATTCACGATCTGTCTTTTATTTAAGAGTAGTGCTTTTTTAGATAAAACGTAATTTTGTAGCCAATAATTTCCAATGTCCAGTATAATTATTAGTTACTTTAAATAACTTATTTATTTATAATTAATGGGTGGGGTGTCCTTTGAATACAATTAGGTAATATATTTCAGGTTTAAATAATGAATAGGAAATATACATAGTAATACAAATAATGATAATGCTAAAAAGAAGTTACACAATTTACAAAGTATAGGTAGTTAAACGGTAAGGGTATGTAGATAATTACTAAACGAACGGATAAAGAACGGATAATATGAAATTACGTAGGTGTACGGGTATAAAATAAGTTTATAAGGGATGAAAGAGCAGGAAAGTCAATATCATTAGATAACAGACCTCTTAGGAAAGTCTTACTAAACATCCTTCCACGGTTAGCTCGATATTTGAGGACAAGAATCTTTGATACTGGGATGTAATCGTGAGGGGAACACTGGATGCCTAAAATAAAACTTGCATACTTTAAACATTTATGTTGAACTCTTTTAAGCTAAATAGGACCATTTGTAGTATGCGGGTCCCAAATTAGTGAATCGTATTTGAAAATGGGACTCACTATAAGGCACAATATAACGTCTTTGCCATGTTATTTATAGGAAAAATTCTTTAATTAGTCTCATTACGAACCCAAGAGTTTTTAACCTTGCAACATATCATATCGATAATATAAGAGTTGGGATTCATAGACCTAACTAGTAATTAATTACAAACTATTTAAGTATAGGCAGGTATTTAATTATTTTTTTATGCTCATTTATTTTATTTTAAGCTCTTATTTGATACTTATCTAATTATTTATATTTTATATATTGAACAAAATGTATTGAATATATTTTTTCTAAACATACTTCTTAAAGGCTTATAAATTGTTATTTAATAAGGCATAAATTACAGTTAAAAACGTTTTAATACCTACATTTATTTATTTATAAAATAATTTAATGAATTTAGCTCAATTATGAGTATAGCCGCAAATATATATATAATTTATCGTGTTCAATTATGTGGTTGACAACATAAAATACAACCTAAGGTTATAATGTAATAAACAGCACAAATTCACAAAAGTATAATTTTACAGAACGCAAAATGAAATTATATATTTACATGAAAGTAAAATATTTTTTGTTACGCATTTATATTTGGTGTATTCAAAATTAAAGTTTTGGGTTGTTAAAGTTCAAACAATTTTAATTAAAACGTTTTTATTGGCAAAGTAGGTATTAGGGAGTGGGGGAGAAGTTTGAATTCAGAGTTCACCCACTTCGGTATACCACTGATTCAATGCGATGAGCTGGCGTTTAGTTACCATGGATTACAATCACAATTTAATTTTTTTCACACCATAACTAAAGAAATTATTATCAAACCTAACAATAAATACGAGGCCATGCACCCGTCACCGATTTTAGGGTAAATTATTTTGTGTATCAATATTCCATACTTACCAAAATAGTTTTACTATATTAACTCCACCTACGTCCCACCATCAATATACATTATACATTAATCACAACTTCTTATTGTACCTTATACTTTGTTTATCAGATTGTCGGTTGTCAAAATAAAAAATATATAATATTCCATACAGAATGTAATAACCTAACAAACAGCAGAGTAATATTTAAATATTTTTCAGTGTGCCGAAAAACTTAGAATATTAGTATTAGTCAGAAACTCAGAAATGTAAAATTTTAGTTTTAAATTAAAAATTATCTGCCCTCATATTTTTGGTTTCATTGTTATTCTTGCTTATATCATATACGCTTATCGTACAACTTTGTATAGTTGTGTATTATCTGTTGTATATGAAAAAAAAAATAATAAAGATTACATATAATAATAGTATTAATTATTCAATAATAATTGGTTATCGTTTATCTTAACAAATATTAATGATCTTAAGAAATATTATGCCGTGTAAGTGTGTAACTTACTTGCATATTGTGGCAAGGTTACGTGTAAACTGTTAACTGATAAGTGATAATGTGATCAAATAAAAGCGATTTATTTATCACAAACTATCATCACTGTTTCCAATGTTTACACTGTATATTAATAACTAATAGGTTTATAAAAAAATGAATAGGATGTATATTAAAAGACAAAAGTGTGTTTGGATCTAGTAGGTAATTTGAGTTTAACACATTTGCAGTATTTTATTTGAAGAAATCTTTTTATTATTTTATTTATGAATAGTTTGGGTTGTTACTGAACATGTTATTGTGGTATATTTTGTAACGAGTTCTTTAGTACCTACGTTTTTTTTACTTTCTAGAGATTTTCCAAGTTCAAGTCTTTCAGATATTAATCTCGGTATTTTCGTATCATTAGTGGTCCTGACAATGAAGTTTAAATAGCTCATGGCGAAAAAACACTAAAGCAAAACGTTGAATTACTTTGCCATCGTCAGATTTGATAAATTGGATGCACAAGCTACTTTGGCAGTGGGGAATATTATGCAGAGTGTTGAAAATATCGTGAAAAACACAATTGCAGGATAAGACTTTTAACAGTTTTTGCACGTGGAAAACTGCACTATAAGATATAATTTTCAATGAAACTGAAATGTATATTATAGTTTTATAAATGTGTAACCATCGATTGCCACTCTGCAGACACCCTACCTAAAGATTAAATCATTTATGTGCTATATATTAATGTTTATCATTATACATTATACTTGAATAAATTAAAAAATCGAAAACTTACCTATTATGCATAATGTAATATAACAAAAATCTCATCACTAATTATATAATATTAAAGTTTATAGTTTGTACAATTGTAATCCAAAAATAGATATGGCGTTCGTACCTATACTTATAGATACATGTAAATAGCTTAGTAATTTTGAATTGAAATGATAATAGAATATTTAATTTATTTGCCAGATTTGTTTTATTAAATTATCGGTATTATTTATTTTTCAGCTATTTTTATTTCATAGTTTGTTTAATAGATGAAACGGCTACATGTTATCTACATTATGAAGTAATAAATATTGAAAAATATAACTATTTATTGAACTAGAAAGGGTATCTAGAGAAACTAATTTGAATCCTCCCGTAATTATGTTAATACAATAATATTTTTAAATATAATAGTTTATTATTTATGTAGACTACAGTATTCTAATTAGTAAATAAGGTACAAATTAGAATTATTAGATAAACACATTTGCTAATATTTGGTTGTATTTTCAGAGAGGTAGGAGAGGGGGAGTCTGACATTTGTATGCATTATAAAAATCAACGATTTATTGATCTCAATCATACATTTTGAGCCTTAATTTAGCACCAAAACATCATGCAAATAAATGTAAAAAAGTAGTAAATATATAAAACAAGTGGTTATAGTATTATTGTGTATATTTTAAACCTAATTTTATGAATCTATAAATAATTTATTATAGTTGTTTGTAAACTAATCCTTCTAGTAGGGAGATTGAAAAAACATCCTAAGCGGAACTTAAGCCCTTAAAATTCCGTTATATCCACATATGGATAAACATTGTATTAAACATTGATTCACAAGTTAGGTATGTTTTTATATATTTTTAAAACTATTTGCTTTCATCTGTGGTGTGTCTATCATTTTAATAACTTATTTATCTGAATTTAGAAACATTTTCGATTACCTAAAGCATATTATTGTCAATTTTGAACGTTTCAGTTATCGCGTTGTAATTTTGTTTCTTTAATCTAATAACTGAGCAATGTTGGATAGCAGTGTACTTACATTTTAATTATAACACCTAAAGCAACAGTATAAAGAGCAAACATGTATTTTTTCTTATGTTTTAATTTTGAATTAATTTAAAGTGTACTCATTTTGCTGATATAATTATATAATGCAAATAATCATGGGTATAAATTAATATATGAATGAAATTATATACATCAATAAAAATATGTTGTACCAGTGACTTTAGATTATTTTTTTATTCAAAACTGTTAATTAATTTTGTTTTACTAAAAAATGATTCAATTAAAATTAAAGTAAATAACTGTTGAATAAAACGAAGTTAATTAAACTGTTATCGTAAACCTAAAAGAATACTATTGTGAACACCTCGACCTCTATAATATATGAATTCAATTAAAACTAAACGACGGTTACGCATTTACCCCGATCGTCGTTAATTTATTTTCTAATCTTATAAACTAATACAAAAATGCATAATATACGTACCTATGTAGGGAGACAGAGAGCATATACGCTTTTAATAATCTTTTATTTTTATTTTTATAAAAATAATATTTTGTATATACCCACAACTATACACGGTTGACTTCATCTCTAATTAAGTAGACGTCTATCATAAATATTAAAATAAGCAGGGTAAATGAGCCATGACCGAAAGACTAATATATAATATACATAAATTATTCTTATGGTTTATTATTGCATAAAATTACATAAATTCGGATTGTACACACAAACTTTAAAAAAAAAAAAAATTAAATTACTAGATTAATATAACACACAAAAACTAGCAAGGTATTATTATTATTATTATTACAATCGTTTTTTTAAATATTATTAAAATGGTAAGTATTTTTAATGTGAACAACATTGGAGATTTTAAACGCAGTTTTTAATATTTTTCAACCACCTTACATGCAGTTTTAGCCTCTATACTTTGTGAAGTTTTCTGATGCCTCCCTGAAATTTAGTCCAAGGACTATTATATATATAGATGACTGGAAAAAAAGTACCTAAGTACTGAAAGTACAGTCAATTTTTCAATATATTATAGAATTTACTATTTACAATACATAATATAATATATTTTATGCATAAAAAATAAGTTATAAGTTATAAAACATACGCAAGTTTAGTAACTATATGTTATCGATGGAGCATGTTGTATTACTTATTAATTATTATTAGTTTATCATACTAGCATAGGTACTGCTAAAGTCATTAAAATCTTATAAAATCCATACAAATTTGATATTAATATAAATTTCAAAATTTTACACTTGATCATTAGAATCCGACTTATAATATAAATTCTAACATTATCTGGGTCACTAAAAAGGCCTTAAAAAAAATAGATAACTATCATCAAGGTTAAAAATGAACATGATATTTTAAACATTAAAATCACCATTTTCAGTGACACGCTCAAGTTTCATCGTCAGTAATATAATATAAGGTAATATGCAAAACTTCAAGCTACAATCTACTATCAGAATACACTGATTTTACGTATAATATAAGTTGTAACTATACTCTAATAACTATTATATCATGATTATACGACTATAACGTAACGAAATGAATAAATGGAGCTGTAGCAAAAACTCATTTTTTAACAAATAGCTTAGGTATAATTTTTGGGTTAATACCGCTCAGAATCACTTTGTTGAATCGCAGTGATTTATCGTTGCTTTCATATTTAACGACACCATCTCCCCACCCAAAGTTATAGTCGCCCATCTAACCTAGAACCGCCTGGCGCCTCGTTATATCACTTTATTTTTTTTCATAAAAATGCAGTGTATTGTTTCGCTCATTGTCCGGGAGAGTGAAAAGGCGTTCGCGCACCACGGGCCGGACGGCGACACGCGGAGAAATTGTATTTATCGCCGTCAAGCGCGTTCTAATTAAAATATTCAGTGTCTACATATTTTAATGGCTATACCTACACCTACCTACCTACCTCCTGTGCGCGATTATCTGCGGACGCCCCAAGTTTATAATAAATTGAATTACGACCAAAAACAGTCGGCGGCGCAGTGGTGTGTTCCCGATTTGATTTCTATTATATGTATATGTAAACTATTATCTACCGCCGCATTATTATATTGTGCACTGCAGTGCGCATTGCCCATGTATTATAATATACCGATAATGATGTATTGTGCAATATTATATCGTTAATCGCGTTGTCGGCCTCCCTCACGTCATTGCAGCGGTTCGATTCACTTGACAATAACAGGTGGCGCTCCGTCCAACAAAACTAGTGACTGAAAAACCGTCGGGTTTCCACGAGAACGTATAGATAACCACACACCGCGACGACTGCTGCGTAAGACGACGACCCGAGACTTTCGCAAAAACACCTCAATAGGAAAACAATTTTATAAACATAATAATATTTCGATGATGTTCCGTGGGACGACGATCGGTGGTGGCAAATCGTCGTCGTCGCCTTCGTTACTGTTGCGGCTGTCGACGATCGGCGAGTGGCTGCTATTGTGGTGGTGCTGCACCGTCACGACTAGTGTCGCGGAATCGAGAGACTTCGACGACTATCGTTTCGACGGCGGCCTTTGCGAGTTCTACCAGCTCATCGAGCCCGGCAACAGGTCGTACTACTTGTATTCGCCCGGTTACCCGGACCCGTACCTGGCTGACGACCAGGACCGGGAATGCCGGTGGTTCGCTAAGACGCCTTCGCCCGCCGACCGGTTGGTGTTGGACTGCCACGAGTTTGATTTGCCCGAGGTATACCTATATATTTATCTCCCCTATAATTATTGTTATATAATGGACTCGATTGCCGTAGCTGCACGGTGCAGTGCACCTTTACTCTATGTAACTCTGTACTGGCGAATATATAGTAATATAATATTATTATTATTATATTATAATGATACTGCCTTTTGCAATGCGCCGAAGATCCTTTATTATGTAGTATTAAATTAGCAAACAGTTGAAATCTCCACTGAAAGCTCTATATAATAATATGCTTTTTGCTTATTAGATCAATACTTGAATACGTCTATTTTTTATGAGATAATTGTCCTCATCCTACTCTTTAACTAATTTCAATTGGTATAGACGTTTAACATATTAATTCTTAGTTGTTAGTCTAAGTTTGCCAGATTCATACTGAAAATGTACATGTGGTTAATCGCACCCCACGGTTGGAAACTACATAGCACACATTAAATTTCTCAAAAGCTCTTCAACGGATTGCCTCATCTAATAATATCTATTACCTATATAATTGTTATATATACAATATACCTATATCTCAAATCTGATTTAAATGATTTAATGTCCTTTATCATACTATATAGATGCCAAACAATTCCTTTCATATCATACTGATATATTTAAGCTATCTCTTTGACGTCAGTCGTATAATATTTTTTGGCACAAACCTGTAAATAACAATAAATTAGATGCTACTAAATGTACAAATAAAATAAAATAAAATAAATAATTTTGTTCAACGGTCCTCTTGTAATGAAATATTATATATTTTACATAATCGTTATAGATGTCTTATAAATGGCTTACCATGTGTATGTTTTTCTGCAGAGTTCTTTCTGTGAATCAGACGCACTGATCGTGTCTCGAGTTGGCGACACAAACTTCACAGACGGAGTAAGGCATTGTGGACCCAGGTCGTTCACGACTGTCAGCCGTACCAATAGGATGTATATTAAATTCGTGGCAAAACGCCAGAGCAGAAGTGGACGGTTCATGTGCTCGGTGGGAGCGAAACGCGTGGATTTTTGGATTCCGGAGACCGTGACGAACCCACAGTTCTGCGAGTGCGGAGAGCAAGACCAGGTATAAAATAATAGCCATAATATAAATATTATATTATTACCCTCAGGTGAGTGGCGTAACTATAGGATTTTGTTTGGGGGTTGATAATTTATTATGAAGAGGAGGATTTAGGATCCCACATAAGTTTGGTATGCTGATTCCGTGAGTATATAATATTTTAGAATTATTCGTAACCTTCGTACAAATTACAATTTTAATACATGGTTACGTTGCCGTATTCGACGAATCATAGAACACCGAAAGCATTTTTTAAACTTTCCTGAAATTTTAGAGATGGACGCAGCTGCCTCGGCCACTCTGACTGTGCACTGACGCAGATTCGTTTACTGCCACGCATCAATATATTTTCTAAATTTAAGAATCGTGTAGTTTTGGTGCAACATAATTACGAAGCAAAGTTTGTCTTTTCGTGGAAATGTTCAACGTGAAAGATGATATAAACTAATAATTAATATTTCCACAGGGAATACAAACGCAATGCTTTGTAAGTTTCAATGTAGACTTGAAGAGAAAACTAACTTTTGTTGCCTCTAGGAATAAAGTATCTACAAACATAAGTACACAATATATGGGATAACGTCGTATGTGATGGGATGACGCAGTGTTCAACTTTTAAAACCTAGGCGATTCCTGATATTTCAATATATATTATCTATATATTTGGGACTACAATTTTTTTTCCATAAGTTAGGTCTTATATTTGATTATAGATAATTAAAAAAAAAAAATTTGGAACTTTCGCCACCGATCGCTTCTGGCGTACACTAGCTAATATACAATTAAAATATGACACTTTATTAGGTACTGTTTTGTTCTACAGTGACCACGCATCAAGCGATCATTACTGAAGCACCACATTTTGTCCACTCTTATATTGTATATAATATATTATATAATATAATTATAGGTTAATTTAGTTGCTATTTGGCTGCACCTTGGGCCGTTCTTATAACTATCATGATATCCAGTTGATAACAGATTTTATTACTGACAGAATTCCGCCGATTACGTGTTCTTTTACTTTAATCGGAGATGGTAAAATTGAAAATAAAAATTACCAACTAAGATTTAATGCTAAATGTTGTTATTTATTACATAAATATTTTCTTAGCCTCGTTAATAGTTTTAATTCTAATAAGCAATAAGTAATAAATAATAATGCTTATGTATTGCAACAGGTAACAAAATATATATGCTCTGACTTCATGTGTTCATTAATATATATATACATTTATTATTCATACATTATGCTTAATGCTTGACATGATATACCTACCTAAATTATAAATAACGTAATAGCATTGTCGAAATTGTGTTTAGATACAACCAGTGTAATATTTATCAGAGAACAGGAAACATTTTGTTTAGGCACCCAATAACAAAATTTGTCATTCATTCCAATCATATGAGTATAATATATATTTCAACTACTTTGCCAGAAACTTAAGTTTTTGACCTATACATTTTTAATTATATTAAATTGGAGTCTGTAGTAAAGAGTTAACCAAATATTTTAAGAATTTGAGATGTGCCAACATTTCTCTGGTTTTTGTTTTTGAATTTTTATTATCTTACGCCTTAATCGCGTTTATTGCTTATACTAAAAGATTTTGATGTTCTTAGGGAGTGTTCGCCAACGAGAATACGGCTGGCGTGAACGAGTACCCGTTAATAGCTTCACTGATCGACGGGCAGACGGCCAAACTGTTTTGCGGCGCTACGATTATTAGCAGGCACCACGCGCTGACTGCAGCCCGCTGTCTTACAAACGTCAATCCGTTTCAAATTGCCCTGTTGGTCGGTGACCACGATATGACCTCTCTAGGTAGGAGTATATCATCATATTGATAAACGGTGGACGTGTACTGGTTTTGGGAATTCGCAGCAGAGGCCAAGGAGGCGAACTATATTCGTTTCATCTAAAACAAAACATAAAATAAGATTTGATTTTCGTTTCCACCAAATCCAGGCACTCATAGGTACCTACATCGTATACATATACGAGGTACAGCAAAAGTTTTTAAATATTGTTTTCTTCCAAGATTTCATAAAGTATACATTATACATTTCGGTATTTCACACGCGTTGTAAAAATCATATAATTAGTTTTCTGTTATGATTAAAATATTTAGTTTTCGTAAAGCATAATTTATAAAAACATCTTAATATGATTCGATTATTTTTGTAAATGCATTAATTGAATGAGTTGTTTATTATGGTTCGTAAAATAGATATTTTAAATAATAATCCCTCTCGGCTCTCGTGCTTTTTTACAAAATATAAGTAACATGGACCCTTCTTACAAAAATTTAATATTACATAAATTATTTAAGAATTATAAGATCTTTTACAAGTTAATGCGAAAAAAGGTGTACGGTGAAGCAATTATGTCTCATTATAAATTCTTTTTAATCATCCAACTGCCGCCTCTTCGTTTATTTATTTTTTATGATTTGAACCATTTAAGTCAATAAGTTATTTAACTAATATTAAACTTTTAAATATATACATTTTAGAATTTATAAAACTGTGAACGACGACAAGTTAAAACATCGAGAAGCGTAAAGAAATTAATAATTTAAGATTTAAGTAATGTTTTATTATGGATAAAAAAAGTAAAAAATATGTTAAGTTTTAATTAAAAGTACTTAGATAAACAAAAAAATAATCAATATGGTAAAATAAAATAAATAGCATATTCAATTAAATATGGTATATTCCATATAGTTATGACTTATGGAAAACTCTAAAATTTGCCACAAAATAACGTATATTATTGAATATTTAAATATTCTCAAGCGTCTAGCTCCATCATAAAGGTATTTATTTTACAAGTGTGTCTTCCGTACCGAACTAGGTCAGATTTTTTTAGTCGCACCATATAAATTGTGTTTCGGCTGATAATAATTAACTTAGGTATACAAAATAGTTTAATTGGTGTATACTAATATTCAAACCAATGACAATTCAAATACAAAAATATGTTCTTAAACTATAAAAATTATAGGTATAATATAATTCAACGTAATATTGATTTATTTTTATAACATTAATATTTTATGCCTTAAATAACCATGTTTAAGTTACAATATAATTTTAGAACTAACGATTTTATGGCATTTTAGCAATGGTTATTTTGGAGTAGGTTATGGCAAGTAGTTAAATTTAATTAAATTTTTAATGTTTAATAAACGCTATTTTTTTAAAACAACATGAATATTATCAACATTAAATCTTTTATTTAGTATTTAAAAATTGAGATTATAATATGACAGAATAATATACAAAATTAACGAAATATAAACTAAAGCTTACTTTCTGAAACTGAAATTTATGGTATGGTTTATTAACTATTTTGATACTAATTTATTAATAGTGTACCTATTATCCAACTATTAATATTTTTACATAAAAAAACACGCCAATAGAATGGTATTTTTAAAAAAAATCTTATATTATCATTCACACGGTACATGAACACTTGTCTGTATTGTTCAATATCAAAATCCAAAGTAATTTTTTCATATGCTTCTTTTTTCAATGAATCTGTGTTTTTATAAACATTTTTTCCTGATGACATTTTTAAAATTGTATAAAATTTCACTAAATCATAACTCATATATTATTATTATAATGTAATACTTTATACCTATTAACAAAATATATTTATATGCATACCGATTGTCAGGTAGTGATGGCGATCCGTCATTATTGGTCGTGATCACCGAAATTTATATGCACCCGTTGTTTGATCAGTCATCCGTCATCCACGACTTGGCCATCGTCGAAACTCACGAAGTAATTCCATTTTCGTCTAAGGTAGGACCGGCGTGTTTGCCATTCAAGCACGTTTACAACGATTTCGTCGGTGATACCATTAGAGTCCTCGGTAAGTTTTCAAGAACTCGTCGTACCTATATTAACGTCGTTTTTGTTAGATCCGCTACCGAATTGTGTCCATTTTATTTACCTGCTTTCATAATAAATATTATGTCCGTTCACGCAGGCTGGGGGACTGTAAACTTTGACGATCGCCCCCTATCTGGCACCCTCAAGAAATCGCATCTCAAGGTTGTGCCGACGTCACAATGTGTTGAAAAGTATAAAAATGAGACCGACAATCAGCTGTGCGCATACTTCACCAAAGTCAATTCTTGTCAAGTGGATTCGGGCGGCCCACTTCTATGGTCCGACCCTTCTACTGGGAGACTGAACATTATTGGTGTAGTTAGCAACAGGTTTGTCTGTGATGAATCGACGCCATCCATGCACACCAGACTGACGACAATACAAAACATAAATTGGATTAAAGTGATTCTAACAGGTAAGTCGGGAGTTCCATTGAAACCAGATGGCTAAAATTAAAAAAAAAATTAAATATTTAATTTTTCAGGACAATATTACTGCAGTTGATTGCACCTGTACTCTGTAAGTGCATGGAATGTTAATTAGTATAAAAAAAATATTTTCATATTTTCCTAGAAGTGCGTAATGAAAAAGTCCTTATATTCCTCCGGTACTATATAAATTCAATAACTAATATTTATGATTTGCATAATGAATACATGTTGTTTTCTTTAAACTCGGGTTTTAGTTTATTTGAAATCAATGATATTTGTTTTATATATATTTTTAAATGTCACAGTGTTGAGCGTACAACTTCGATCAAAACAAATTTCTGGTATTGGATGAGTTTGCTTTATTACATTGCCATTATTATACTGGTTTATGTAACACAGAGAGATTCCGAATCCATTAGAATATTGATAAATTGTAAAAAAAAAATACAGTGTGAAATTGACTGAATTGTGTTTAAATGAACTGAAATAAATAAATTGTTGCGTAGACTATGGTATAAATTTGAACTTAACATTTTTATAAAAAATAACTGTGTTTATTTTTTAGATTTGCTGGTTACAGTATGAACTATTTATGAGAATCTTTGTTTTATATTTTCAATCCTTAGCTATAAAAATTGAATATTTTTAAATTTTTACAACACTGGATTGGTAAGAAAGTGGCTGCAGTTACGAGTTCTAAGCGGGTCTCACTCGACGCATTAGATGTATCGCATAAAAAAAAAGAAAAAGGAAAAAAAGTAAAATAAAGAATTCAAATATTTTCAAATAATTTTATACCTAGTCAAAAATGTATAAAATGTTCAAATTTTAAACAAGGGTTTTCATAAGTAGTTCATTCTATAACCAAAAAGTCTAAATAAACTTAATATACAGTTTTTTTTTTATAGATATTTAAATTTAAATATGGACGAAATTAGAGATTTAAACGAATAAAACGATTTTAGTTACTTTGTTGTAATTTAAAATTTACTCGTACTTACTTACTTTTAAACTATATCATTATATTATTATATTTTATTCACACAATAACATTTTCAAATTGTCGGTAAAAACGTATTACAGTTAATGTTTTACTAATAGTAAAATACATTACTTAAATAGCAATATAAATATGGGTGATTATGAACTCCACCAAAATTATGGTTAGATAAAAAGGTAATGGAACAAGTACAACGATATTCTACAGTATAAATTTTCTAGTGGAAATCATTAACACTTAATTTGATATATTTCGTATTGTAATAATATATAATGTTGATATATTTTAATTATTGCAAGTTTCTTCACCACCTTAGCACACTTTAAATGATAATCAAGTAGGTGTAGTAGGTACCCAATAATATATGTGTCATATGTGTGTAAGAGGTAGTGCATAATGGCATGGTTTTTTTTTTATTGTGGTGTTTCCGAGTGGCGGGCTACTTTAGACATATAGTCCACGCTAGAGAAGAATGGGCGAATTGATGTCATTCTGTCGTACAAAAATTAATAGAGGAAGCTGTTGTGATATTTATCTTATTCTACTTTTTAGGTTAAACTAAGAAAGTTAATTTTATAGTTTTATCATTTGGCTCATGGAATTCGCCTATTATCTCCTACCACAGTGTTGTATATAAATATTATCAATAATCTTTATCGGAAGCTCGAATAGACGAGATTTGCTGTATCCGGCCCGAGTACAAAAGGGCATTTAAAAACAAAAATAATTTAATCTATAAAAAAAAGTATAAACATTTCCCATCAACATATGTAATGATATGTTGAATAATCAGTGTGTGTTCATTATTGCGATTTGTGTATTTTGTAGTATACCTACATGTATTAATTTATGTCACCTACAACTACTACAGCATGGGCCAGAGACAGCTGCGAGTCAGGTAAGGCATTCAATATAATATATTGATCGCAGATATTCCATTATAAAATGAGTGTCTTGCATAAAATTATATTGTACGGTGTACCTATTTGATCAAATTCTCGAATACACGATCTCGAGAGCCCTCCGAACATACCTGATTCTAATATAAACATCGACAGGAATCGTTTTTATATTTATCTTATTTTTACGTTATTACACATATATGGATATATTTATGTCTGCTGAATTCAATACTGAATATTTAATTTAACTATATCTAGTATGAAATTATAGTTGATAAATGTAACTTAGGTAGGTACAGTTAACACATTATATTTAAAACTACTTCAAACAGTGGTGGTCAACAGTGGTGATGAGGGGGATGGATCCCTCCATGACCTTTTTTCAATGTTTAAGAACTGATAACCATAAATGATATCTTTAATAATCAAATAGTGCATGTTAAAAAAAAAATCAGCCATATCCCCCCTCCCTATTTTGACAAAATCATTTGACCGCTACTAATTTTAAACTAACTTAGGTACACTTAAATTGGTCTGCCACCACTTCACCGTTATAATAACTTAACCATAAAAAGCAATAATCTTATAAAAAGTCACTGGCAAGACATGTAGGAGGAGACTCCAAATACAAACAAACTTTAAGAAATCAAAACAACATTCGACACATGGAAATCACCCTCGACTTCATCCAGGCACGAAGAAGTATTTATCACAAGGACTCGGATTGGAGGTAAACGGACACTTTGTAGTTTGTACTATCTATTGTTTGAGGTGCATACCGCCATACACTTTGTGCGGTATAAATAAACCGGAAAATATATTTTACAAGATAAGATAAAATTAAATTGCTCAAAACTTTAGATCGCGAATCGTGATCGCAATCAGTATGAGGTAAGAGTTTGGTGATAGTAGAATATAACCCATACACTCTAAAATACACTATGAATCAAAACCAAACTACTAAACTAAATCCAAATATTTTTAAATATAAGTCTAAATATACCATTTTAAAAATAAATAAATAAAATATTCGTCGGAAGTGTTCAAAAGTGACTTGTATGGGTAAAGTTACTACAAAACTTTAGTGAGTTATAAGTTATGAATCATATTATTTTCATCCGAATTGGTTGGATCGGCTAATCCAAGTTTCTGGTGTGTTTTTATGATTTTTGCAATTGGATGAATGTGTTCGGTAATAACAAATTATGTGATATGTATATATTTTTTTCTATGAACAACGGCTGATAGCCATAGCGACTAATTCAGATATAGTAATTTTACGATAAATACCTATTGGTTTTGTCATTGCGATTAATCGTCGTCAGGGGATTGTAGTCAATTATTTACGATTGATTGACGTATACCCAACTTGCAGTAGTTTTTGTTTTTCTTTGTTTAGATTATGTCAGTGCAGAATTTTTTTCTCTCTCTGACCGATTTGTAACAGCAAAGTTGTTACTTATTAATACCAATTACCCACTAAATATTAAAAGCTATATATAAATCAGTGGCGTAGCCAGAAGTTTGGTATGGGGAGGGAGTTCAAATTCGCCAGGTGCATGTTTTGATGCACATGGTCTATAGACTCTATAGCATAGAAGTTTATATGCCCAAACGTAAGTTAAAATAAAAACTATAATGGCTACTATTAACTGTATCATAAATAAATGTTTTTGTTAAATCATTTAAATGGTTTTTATTTGATATCATATTATTAATAAACTACAAAACGCTATTGTGAAATCAATTTATGGCTTCCAAAAATTGTGACAATATTATATTTTTGGGTTTTTTATAATCGATGTAAGAAAAACGCAAGAGGAAAATAAAAATTATATTTAACTTTCAAGCGTTTTGGGAAAGGAACAAAAAATATAATTTACAATCTACGTAGGTACATTGAAAAGAAACTAAAATGACCGAGATATTTTCAACGGCTTCAATACGAGTAGGTAGGTACCCAATATTATTTGAAATTGAAAATTAAATATTAATTGCATTTTCACGTTATATTCGAGAGAGCGTTCCGTCATAGCACTGACATATTATTATTATTAGTTATGTATTACTGTAAAATTGTTCATCATCCATTTTATTTTATGCTTCCTCGAACGTTTAATACAAAAATAAGCTTTTTGAAATCACTTGCGAAAACGACGAACAATTACCCAATAATTCATTTAAGTACTGATTATAAGTTTACCTTTCTTACCAGCTCGACTTTTTTCTGTCATTTTTTCCATTTTTCAGAACTACAAAGGCGCAACAAGTGGAACTATCAAAAAAATGTACCTAAATATATTTTACACTTTTCAGAAATATTCAAATGCCACTTCGACGAAGGTACAATATTATGTCATAATACATAACAATATAACTATGTTGATAAGTTGACTGCCGTTCCATATAATACTTTAAGTCAACCGTCACTCGAGAAGTCAAAACTTATTTAGTTTTTCATATGTTTACCATAAAATATATAATTTCGAACAAGAGTGAATGAATAACCACACAGCTGGTATATCGTTTACGAAGAGGTATGGTTAGGTTGATGAAGGGAACTCAATCGTACAATTTACGTTTAACACGACAATTTGTTTGAAACGTCTGTGTAAAATTATTTTGCATAGGTTTTAATTATTATATCAGAGGTGACGTTGAGCGAGAAGTGGTTTACAGATGCAGGTGAACTGATGTCAGCTAAATAGACATTATAAAATAACCATAAAACATACATGTTTAATTATATCATCATAATATTATTACCCATACAGTATAAGAGAATTTAAATAATAGTCGTATACTAGGGATCGATTTTAGCAGGTCTTACAGATTTAATACAGTGCCGTTTTTTTTCAATAGGGCGCTAAAATTTGAGATGGCCTATTTTGTAATTGTCAGATCACTTTTTCATAATTACAAAGTAAATACCTACATGCATTTTATGGTGTATGTATGGGGTTCAAGGGTTATATATTTTATATTTTAATGAGTTAAAAAAATTGGAAAGCTGGAAGTTAGAAATAAAGTTGTCACGCATACCAATAATACCTATACATAAATTACATAAATATAAACCTACAATAAAAATACATTACCTCCAAATATTATATTATACTAATTATGATTTTCAAAATTATTTTAACATTTATGATATAGGTTGGTTTATACATTTTATGGCACAATAATACGTATAGAAAATAGGGGTGTCGAAGACCGAAGTAAACATTGACAAATGGCATCCATGGGTTTACCTACTCAACATAAGCAATTATATCGGTACAGTTTTATCAAGGAGAAATTAAAATAATTTTACTACATTTGTTTAATGGATTTTGTCTTAGACCTAGACTAGGTAGTGTAATTTATCAGAAGTTTGATTAGTGCAGTTAATGTAGGAAGAAGGATGTGCCATGTAAAATATAGTATACAATATCACCAATTTTTTCGAGTTAAATCTATATAGAAATATAGTATTAGATCGATTTATTTTTGATAACTGAAACCCCAAAAAATATTATTGAATACACGAAACCAAAATAAAAGCAATTAAATAAAAACACTAATACAAAATATAATTTCTGAATATTTGTAACCTACATATGTAATCCGTAAAAGTTGTTTCAATTAAAAGTCTTACATTATATATACGATATATTGTATACGTACTACTTATAAAAGGTATTCGTGTCTGTATAATATAATATTAAAATATTAAATTTGTGCTTCATAATTGTGAGTTCAGAGTTGTTCGTTAATATATCTACACCTATGCTGGATAGTGAACACCACTAAATGTATTATTTATGTATTATTAATCAATAGCTAAAAATTATCTTGTCAAAACAATAATTCTGGAATTGAAAGGGTGGACAATATATCTACTATTTCTTATATCCAGATTTTCATTTCAAATAATATTTATTCGTGCATATAATTTAGGAATACACTTAAAAAATATACAATATGTAATCTGCTCGCTGTCAAAATTGTACTATAATTTTTATCTTTTAAATTGTTTTTTTTTTTTTAAATTACCGTGTATTATCTAATACTTTTGGGTCACATCATTGGTATTATAAGAAATAAATAGACAAACAATTGTATGAAAACCGTCTTGAAGATGGTTATGCAATTATTATTAATGCCATGCGATGTATATAAGGATTATTGCAAAATAGAAAATATTGGAACTCTTTACCTGAGCTCATTCTTTATTTAACAATTTTATTATACAAAATGAATATAATTCATTTTATTGACATTCAAGTACAAAAACATATTTATATTTTAATATTAGGTATAATCTTTATTGACTTATATGATGATTGATGTTTGATATTCAACAGATAAATTTCACCAAAATATTAGATACCTTATTATTTAATAAAAGGTTTTCAAATATCTAGTTACGATATTTTGTACCACAGACTTTGTACCACAGTAAGTTGTGTTTTTGAGAGAACATTTTTGAAACATGAAACAATAAATTTAATTTGTTATGCTCAACATTTGTTTTTAATGAACTATTAACAACAATAAAATTATTATATTTCAACCATTATGCATTAGAGTGAACGTTGATTATAAATCGCACACATAATAATTATGTCATAAGTGAAAAGAACTAAAGTTCATGGATAGTTATTACATGTTAAAACTTATACAAATAATAACTGTTAGAATGACATTAATAGGGACAATCGATATAAGACAATTTGGGGCAAAGAAAAGAATTTTATTTTTAAAATTGAATTATTTAATAGGGTAATGCGTTGGATAATTAAATAATAAGTGACGTAAGTCACAACTTACTAGATCTAGCACCACAGTTGAAGAAGGTTCATGAGAGATTGTGATTGAGTCCTTACCTGAACAAGTAGTTCGGTAGCAAATTATGACCCATTTGCAGTCTGGATCATAATACAATTACAGGACAGTGCTCAAAACTTAATATTATCATAAAACCATTAAAAATAAACTACCCAACAAAATTAACAAATACTGTTCGGATAGACTTTTATCAATGCTTATTGAGAAATAATTAGCGTAATTACAACATTAATTGTGACTCATTTGCAATTTTCACGAGAAAGAAGGATGGAATTATAAAATATATACTATAATCAAATATTAATAATGTATTAAGTATTTGTTTTATAAAATATAGTTACTTCATTCTTGTAAACTTTTTAATTTCATCGAAAATCACAACCTATATTGTACAAACATAGTTTGTAATACAAATATTTTTAACTTCACATTCAAAATAAGTTCGAGTATAAGATTATCTTGTTAAATTTATTAAAAACAAATTATAAAATATAAAACATTCAATGTTATGATACCTATATATAGGTAGGTATAGTATGTTTAGCCATAAGTTATATAAACATTTCAGATTTAGTTTTGAATCAACTCACAAAGACAATTAATACAGTTTTAACGTATGCATATAGTTCATGTTATATATTATGTGTTTGATAACACGCAGAGATGATAATTAACTATAAATAACTTCTGAGCATATGTAAATCAAATGGATTACAATAAACAATAGGGAATTTTCAGACTCAGTTCAAAGTGAAACTTACATATTATCTAGTAGTTGCTATTAAATTTCTCATACCACAAACAGAATGTAATAATATATTACTAATTAGTATTACCATTTGTTGTAGGAGTGAAATTAAATTGCAACTTCAATGCTTTTTATAAATGTTATATTCTATACCTAATTTAATTATTTCTGATAGATTATAGTTACAGTATAGTATTGTAGATTAGTACGAATAAACTTATTTTTAAAATAATAAGTATTATTTTCATTATTAGTTTATTAAAAATTGATGAATATTATTGGAACTATTATTTAATAGACCTAATTTGTTTAAGATCGTCGTACTGATAGTAAAAAAAGATAATTTAGAACAATGATCATTTTGAAACTATGTACTACATAGTATGTAGTACTGTTATTATAACCTATATAAAAACTTTTTATCAACAGTGTAAACTAATGATAATTATATCTGTTAACAGGTTAAGCGCCAAGCCAGAAAATTGAGTTTTGAAAATAGCGCCACGTAGGGTTTTGAAGCCCGTCATGTAGTACTTGTCTTAATCGCCACGTAGGGTCTCTAAAACCTTCATTTTACATGTTTTCTTATAGAGCGTGGCCTGTAGGACAAATTTCTAAAATGGTTCATTGAAATACCCTGGCGTTTTAATTATATGGCTAAATGAATAAATTGAAAATGTCTATCGTTATTGATTTATAATCACACGATTATTTGGTTAGTTTAAATAATTATAATAATCTTTATTATTGTGATACACTGAAACTTTTGTATATAGTGGCACAGTGCACTGGCTTTTCAACTTGCAGGTCAGCAACCCGTCATCAGAAAATGTAAAACTTTAATTAAAGAACATTTATATATACCTACTCGTTCATAAAGGTAAGAATTTTTAACTTTGTAATTTATTTACCGTTGAATTGAGAGAAAAGTAATACAATTTTTATTAAAAAAATCAATATTTTATATAAAATGCTAAAATATTAATACTTTTTTTATAATTTGATTTCTGTATAAGTACACCTATTTTTATTTTTTTATAATTTAATCTTGTTTTACGTGCGTCATTTTTTTATATCCTAAGAAAAATATTGAAGCTTGAATGTAGCTTATTTGTATTTACTTATTAATCAATTTAATTTTTTCTGTTTAGCAAATAATTCAAAAATCGATAATTCAATTAATTATTTGCTAGTTGTTTATCAATGTATTTCAACTTCGTTGAAATTATTAAAATTCACTTTGTTTTCCAAGAAAACTTTATAACGTTATTATTATTTTCAAACTTTCTATTTAAAATTGAGTGTTATATGATAATAATTTGAATAATGCATTATGTTGTCAAGATATGTCTAACAGTAAGTAGGTAAGTATAATAATAGACAGGTACTAATTTGATTTTTGGTTGATTTATATATTAAATATAAAATTGCACACAAATACAACAGTAAGTACCTCTTTATATTTGCTGATATTTAATTATTTTTATACATTTAGTTTTAAGTAAATGTCAATGTTCAGAGAAATTTTCGAGATTTTTTTAAAATAACACCGTTGAGTTTGAATGTATACCTAATCAAAATAATCTGAAATGTAATGATATTTACAATTGGTGGTTAATGGTTTGATGGAAAAAATGTATATAGAATAGCCAGGAGCAGACTGGGCTTGTAAAAGCCTATTAACCTCCAATTATAGAAGGTGTCATCCTCAGGAAAATTCAGAGGAGAAACTAGTATTTTTACCATAAAAATAACATAATTCCAACTGTAATTACACCAATAATATATTATCAAAGAGTTTCGATTTATTATACAATTCAGAAATTACAGTTGAAGATATGAAGATTTAAGGTGTGCTATCCCTTAGTTATAGCCCCTTGGTACTTATTAATGAAGGGGCCCATGCCCCCGTAGTACAAGGGCCTACATCCAGGACAGAAGGCCAGTTCACTGCTGAAAACATCTATAAAAAAAAAAAAAAAAATTTTCTACGTAAAATTTATATTTGTATTCTAATAATAATATGTAATAAATTATTTCATTCATTGTAATTATTGCAGCATACAACTTAAGAAATTAAAAATGCTATTTACTATCATTACAATTTACAATATTAATAATAGTAGGTATACACAATAGTTTTAATATTATCATATTAAAAATTAGTTCTCAATTATAAGTGATGCATGTAATATTCCATAAGAAAGCGTAGAAGTGGAGGAAAGGAAACTTGTTTTAAGGGAATATTATAGCATAGGAAAAACAGAAATCATTTAACTTTTAATGCTAAATTATAGCTTTGAAAGTGGAGAGGTGGGTAGTTGGAAGGGGACACTAAGAAATCTTAATTGTGACCAAAAAACAAACATATATTATAACAAAGTGTTTTACATATAAGAATATCGACTGAAAACAAAATTATGATATATTATGATCATAAATATATTTTATAAATACATATGTGATTATAATAATGGATTGATTGCATTTGTATAGGTACGTATTTTATATTATACTATATTACCTTAATAAAGTTGTAAATACATGTACACAACTAAATACCAGATTTTTCTACAAACGCATGTAGGTATTAAGTATTTAGTGCATACTTGTATACTACATACCTAGAGCTAAATAAATTCAGAAAATGATACGTTCAATGTCTATGTATATAGGGCCACAGAGGTGATGGCTTGATAGTTTATGTTTCATTTATCGTATATAGTCCGATAATCTTATATCTACAATAATTATTGAGTATGTTACTCTAGCGAGTATGTTAATAGCATAATAGTGTAATATAGTGAATGTCGTCGTTCTAAAAGGTTATAAATATGTGTAACGGATCTGTGTCAGACATTTTTAGGTGGAGTCCGCCCGCACACACAAGCTATATTCGAAAGAAAATATTTCCTGGTAAATAAATCCCTTATAATCCGTGTATAAATAGCTGCAGTGCTTGGAAAGAAGTAAAAACGTGTATTAATCGATTTTATGTTTGTATATTATGCAAATGTCCCTCACTTACCTTATACCTACCTATAACCTATATCAAATAGAAGACGAACAACAACGAAATTGGCTTTGATTTCAATAAACATGATACGTCGGACCGATTATATTGGTAATAACTAATAAAATATAAGTAAGGGTATTTTATTTTATAAACGATTTTTGTTATAATATAGATAATCCAATTACACATAGGTACCTATTTTGTTATTATGTACCTAACATGTAATTATTATATGCACGAATAAAAAATTTATTAAAATAGTACATTTGAAAAGCTATAAAATAATAATTGAAATTAAAAACTAGATGAACGTGCTTATCATTTTTAAGAATACCTATTATTTATTGAGTCTAAAGAATGCTGTGATTACTATGAAATACGAAGATCGATATTATCATTAAATTTAAAGGTTAGAATAATAAACAATTATGAAAATATTAAGAAATAAATTCATCCACCATGGAAGTAGAACATACACATAATATTATATCATAACATTATATTCTATATTATAGAATGACCAACTCAAAAATTATTTTAATTTATAAATTATAATGTTAGATTTTTGTTTTTGCGATTATCGAAATCATCAAATAGTAAACTTCTGACATTGCACGGTCTTATATGTACATATTATATTAAAGGAATTATTGTTAGATACACAAACCGTATAAAAGCTAAATTTACAATGTCCATACATCAACATTTGATATTACTCAAGAGCTAAGTAAACATAAAGTAAAAGTGAGTGTATCTAAAGTCAATGAATTATACATATATTTTCAGACCCTCATAGGTATTATTCATACATCTCACTATATAGAAGGGAGTAGCTAAATCATTAGACAAACAAATATTATTTTGAAAATATGAATAAAACATCTTATTTTGTATTTTTTTTTAAAAAGCTATTGATTTAATTTTTAGAAATTATAAGCAACTTTACAACATGTATTTAGTTTTATTTGTTAGGAGTTCGTACCTGTATTTTATGTTAAAACACTTTATGTCTATAAATGTTTTTATTTGTGTTTGCAAATTAAATTTGTTCTGAAAATTGTTTTTTTTTATTATTTTCTTGGAATAGTGAATAGAAAATATCTCTTAGTTCTGAGACTTTTAATAGCATTTTATTGGTTTTATAATAATGTGTTTATCCTTAAACACATTTTAGGGAAAACGTGAAGTGCTTTAAAGTACCAAAAGTTTCATATAGAAGCCCGTTTTATCTTTATTGTCCTGAAATATTAGATTGGAAATTCAACACATACCTATACACAATTCTACATTTTTTAAAATTCACTATTTATGTAAGAATACTGTAAAAAAACTGTTACATTTTAATACTATCAAGTTGTTTTGTCAACATTTGTTAAATAATATCCCTAATACAGTTGTGTAGGTACATAGTAACTTTAAAGTACAATACATTTAATTTGAAATATTAATAGTTGTTTAATTTTAATCCAGTTTTATTCTATAAGTACAATTTAAAAGCTTTAAAATGCGAAAACTATTTTTATAACTACTACATTTGTGTTGTAGATTTATAAAGTTCGAAAAAATGTATTATCAATTACCTAATGGAATTTGACTCACAGAGTAATAATTTATCAATGCATAATATTATTTTAAACTGAAAATAATAAGATAACAATAAGTTGATCAAGCGATGTTAATTTGGAGTAAATAAGTATACAGCGATCGCCTTCAACGTACATATACTAATAATTACAAAGATTTAAAATATTATAACACTTTAAGTCTACCGTTTTGTTCTACAATTTCTACAGTTGCCAGGGGCCCCGTGGTTCAAAAATGTGTTATAAGCCCCACAATTTTGAAGTATAAATTTTAATTAACTTACGAATTTACGATGTTTCAATTATGTATTAAAATTTAAAATTATAAAACATAATACATAACTAATAGATACTACCTAATATTAAAAAAAGTTAAAACATACCGTCCACGTATAAATACTAATATGAAATTGACACTCACAATCGTGGTTCATACGTCTTCATGTAAAGCTGATTGTCTGGTTATTGGTAAATTTATATCCTAATTACCCGTTTACTATAATAATATAATAATATACGATATACCTACATTATATTATAGTATGTATAAAACCATTCGGACATAATATTATCAGATTAAATAAATATAGCTTCTCGTCGTAGCATAAATTATGTGTAAACATGGTGTTTGCAGCTTCCTTGCAACAGCTTATAATCATACGATATTATGAATATAATGAATTAAAATTATTATTGATATTGCGTAATGTAATATACCTATAAACGTACGAAATTGAAAATACACATTAAAATCATAATATTTACAGTATAATGCATAAATAAATAATTTCACATTTGTAACATATGGTCATATGGATTTCAGTTAAGTACACTATTATTTAATCTTTTTTAAGTATTACATTTTTTAAATAATAAATTGTCTGTATAGGTAATCCATGGACCATAATTAGGTAATTATTCTACTATTTGACTAAAATGTTATTATTATAAACTGTAAATAATACATTCACACTATACGGTTTAAATACTAAATATTTGTACCTAAAATATTGAAATACATGGTTTATTATATTTATATACCTAGGTAAACTGCCTATCAAAATCGTATTAAAAAATCTTAACTTTTTTTGTCTGTTCAAATGTTTAATATTTATGGCCTTAAAATGCTTACAATTGATAAGGTACTGTTCCTACACTTTTATTGTACTTCATTAATATTCTTATTTTGTTCTATATTAATTGAGTTACTAAAATTATTATATCATTTTAAAGAAATACTAGAAAAGTAGAAAAAAGTGGAAAAATACATAAAGAAAGCATTAATTCCTTTTAATAAATTACAGTGTGTCTTGTATAGCGTATTATTGGAATAAAAAAGAGAATATTTGATTTTTTATTTGATTTTCAGCGAGTTGTCAATTGGCACTATGTAGTATACACTATACTGTCGACTAGATTAAAAACTTGTAAGGTATTTTTAGTTAAAATCTAGGGGGAAAGGACATAAAATTCCTATTGAAAACTAGTTACATTGTTATAACTAATAGACCATATTGATGTAGGTACCGAAGTTATTCAGAAGTCTTTGTCCTACATAAGCAAGGCTGATAAAAATTTCGGGTGAAGTCTAACATTTTTTATATGGATACTAGGATTCCCCCCACAGTTACAGCTTAGTACATAAGTGGTATTCGATTTATTTTGCCCAGGGCCCCGCAAAATTTAACTTTGTCCCTACAGTATATTTTATATTATATACCATAGCTTAACCGCCTTAACCTAGTTTATATTTTGATTCATCTTGTTTTTAGTCCAATAAAACTTACTAATTAAGGTTTAATGCTACATTTTGTTAAATATTACATAAATGTTTTCTTAACCTCATATTAATAGTTTTAATCCTAATAAATTATCTATGTTTTGCAGCAGGTAACAACGTATATGTATACCTGAGTCTTAACTTCATTTAAAATGTACAGGTTTTACTGTTCTATCATGCATTTAAAATTTAAAATGTTAATAATATATAATACATAATATATTGTACATTTATATAGGTACCTATTAGCTATTCCTATATTAAAGCTATTTGAAAATTCGTAGTATACGTTCTTACACTTTCTGAACTCTGTAAACATGTAAAAAAGTTTATTGGTATAATACTGTAATCAAATATATACATAGATCTTAGTTCAAGACTAATGCCATTTTTAGAGACTTACAATATAATATCAGCGGTGTATTGGGGGGGGGGGGATATACGAGTTAAGTAATTATATATGGATTCTTGAGAGTTGAGTTTTTTATTTTTAAGTAAGTATTTACATAGTAAGAAGACTGAAGAGAATATATATAAAGAGAGAATTGGAGAAGTACGCCATAATATAATATTGAGAGAATATTTTGGTCATTGGGTGAGTATTTTTAGTAGGTTGAACTAAAAGTGATGGTGAGTACAGTTGGTTAGAACTCGTGTGTACCTATATATGACGAAGATTTGTAACTAGAACCCGGGTGGTCACGCATTCGGGAACTAGTGGCACCGGCTGATACTTGACTTCAGAACACGTTTTGTAACTGAAGACAACCACCCATCACACCAGGCCACATACTACATAACTATAGTAGTAACAAATAATTACTCTCACTAATTTATATAACAGTTACTTGCTATTAAACTATGTACAATATACTATTATTTACAATTTTTACCTATGTATAAAAAAATTTACCTATTCCAAATATTTGGGGAAAATTCATTTAGTCCTAAAAGGAATAAATATTAATTATGACTCAATTATTATTTGAATAACTTAAGAGAAACAAAATTAGCAGGCATTAACATTATGCTTTAACCATTAATGATTCATTAATGTAGAACATGAGAAAAAAGTTTTTTTATAACTAAAAAATTCCATAACTTTATATGATGACAAATCTGTAGTGGTATATATTATCGAGTAAGTAATCGAAAGATTACATCAAATATTTAACATTGAATTCTTGATTGAACCCACAAGTTGTGCCCCACGGGTGTATTGCGTTTCTTTAAAAATAATTAATTCGTGGACAAAAAGAAATATATTTTTTTATTTTGGGCATACGTTGTAGACCCTTGGGACCGAAGACGCCTCGACACAAATTCATCATCGTAAGTGTTCGCGTGTCTCATATAAAAACAGTAAACCGAATGACGATAACGCATAAGCTATATACATTTTCAGGTGCACATTTATAAGGAATAAAAAAAAGGAGGCAGGTACACAAATATATATATAAATAAGTAGCTAATATACAATTGACCAACCAATACACATAGGTACACTATACATACAGTTTTATAATATATAGGTAAAATAAACATAAAATGTGTACATTTTAGCTGTGGTAATTGCAGTGTTTCTTTGCACTACCTGTCAAGAATAGTTAAACAAATAATTGGATGGTTTATCCATGTCCCATGATACTTCAAAATCCTGCACTTCACATAATACACCAATCGGCCACTATCGTCCTAGTGAGATGAGAGGCCACCGATGAAATAATATGTGACAAATGTATCTTTGAACCGTACACAGAACGTAATTTGCACATAGTGCGATAAATAACATGCCGCAGTCACTAGTCAGTGGCGTTATTAAAATTTTGAGGGTGTGGAGAGCAAAGTGGGCATTTGCCATTTGTCGCTGTCTGATTTTAAAAGCATTCCGATAATGGACTGGCTGCAGGTGAAAAAACATAATATTTTTTTATGATTTTGAGAAAATATAATATTGCTTAGGTGCATATTACTACTAGAAAATTATTGTCCCGATGATGTATATTAATAAAAGTCAATGTTTGTGTGTTTTAAGCTATCTACAGTCAAGACTATCACGCTAATGGTTTTTAAACTTGGTACACAGGTAATCCTATATCTGAGAATTTTCTTTCTTAAAGAGGAGCTCACACAGGTATTTTTCGGCACTCACGACAATTTCATATTTTTTATGTACCATATGTTACAAAAAATAAAATAGTTATTTTAATTGTATAAATTTAGTTTTAGACCTGTATTTTATATTTGGCCAAAATCCAAGTCTCAAATGACTTTGTTAAACATACCTATGTGTACCTATATTTTATATTTAATGGAGTTTAAGATAATATGGTAGATCCACTGACATTATTTAAATTATCACGGGCAACGCTGCGCTGTGCAGGACCAGCTAGTAGTTGATATTTATAGTTTTTAGTTCCAATATTTATCTCGTGGCCATGTACTTAATAGCTATATATGATCTGGTGTAACATATTACAGTCAGGGGTATTCAACCCACGGGTTCTGACGTTCTGTCTTTATTTAAGGACCACGAACACATTTTAAGCATATACCCTGCTCAAAATAAAAAGCCACCGGTCGGCCACGGGAAAAACAGGTTTTTAAACGTAAATTTGGTGGATCCTTATTTTAAACAGGGTATAGCATGTATTGTTTAACACATTTTTTTATCATTTAATACATGTTTTTATTAATAATAATTTTGTGTGGCTCGTGAGATTTTATTTTAATTTAATAAGTGACCCGAAAAGTTTGAAGACCCATGGTGTAAGTTGCGTGTGTTATGTGAAGTAACATAATATTAGTATATATTACAATTGCCTATATTATATATTTTTAATTAAGAGCTATTAATTATTATTGTTTATTCTTCTTCTTCTGTTAATCTTAAATAAGACATTTCAAAGGCTTTGTATGCGGGAATGGCCATAACAATAATATTATAATTCCATACGCAATTTTATTTTTAAAATTATTTTTTTTATTCCAATGCTAGAAGCCTAGAAGCTAATTTATAATATCGACTGGATAAATAAAAATTCTAAAAATAACACAAACACTTATATTATTTATCATAATCATATTTTCTAAAAAACTTCCTATACAGTATTTAATATTTTCTACTTTTCAATTTTTCAGTTACTTACCTTTTAGAAGTAGTGTTCACTATTGTAATTTATTTTGTTTGACCTTTCTGAAAAAATCTAAAATTATGCAATTAAAGTAGGTGGTGCCATAGTTATTATGTCTCATCAAGCCTATTACAAGTTATTTAATAAATATATTGTTAGTGACCATTTTTTTAATGTACCTAATTCAATACGTAAGCTTATAGATTTTGAGTTATTACAATGTTTATACTAAAGATAATAGTTCTTAAAAATGGGTTTACAAAAATATAAAATAAATTTAACATTGCATATTTATTATACTTGGACCATTTTAACAAATTATATTTGTGGATAATATTAATTACCAAAATGTTCAAATATCACCATATCCTTATATTTTGCAAACCCATTTTCATGATTATTTATGAACCTATTATCCTTAATTTGTATACCAAGTTAAATAACTCAAAAAATACTAGATCAAATGTTGATTCAGGTATACTTTGAATTGTTCAAGAAAATATTGTCTGCAAAATAATTTGCAGTAGAAAAAGGGTTCTTATTTGAAAAACTAAAGTTCGTATCTCCGCAGGACTCTCCTTATGTAGTACAAAATCCTTAGGAATTTTTAAAATATAGTACCTACCTTAATTTTTCGCAAATATATTTGAAAATCGCAAAAATCAGGTTTTAAATAACTACATTATTGAAGAAGAAAAATCAAGTACATACTAAGTGAATCATCCTCTACACAATCACTGCTGTTTTATATGACGCAATAATGATCTACGTGTAACATTCCATTTAATATTTATTTTTATGCCTTCAATTTTTACATTTATTGCAGGATACAAGAACGATATGTGTCTATTGAAAATGGTCGCGGAAATGGCAGCGCCATTCGCCGTAATATTGGCTGTTATGATATTCAATCAACTCGATCGCCTCTCTGGAGGTCAAAAATATCATTTCCGAAATTTAATTTTGCTTAACAAAGATCGGTAGATCACAAAACCTATTAAAAACGGCATTCCCGCTACTTCTTACGGATTAAAAATTTAAATATTTATTTAAATGTATATACAGAAGTAGCAATGTTCGTTGAATACATATTTAGTTCTCAATAACCATAAAAAGGAAACAACCCTCGGCGTAAAGACGCTAAGTTTAAAACTTTGGACTTTTGGTGGATGAGAAATCTCAAGACGTTCTTCAAATTGAATCCGAAAAACACATAATGCATGACATCATTAATCTGCAATAATGCATGTCTATAACGCAGTGATTAGGCTACTATCAAAATTAAGAATTCGTCTTATCCAAAACCTAATATGATGTAAGTGTCAGGTAATAATCGAATAAGTAGAATAATAATACATATTTTAATATTGCTTATCTAGAAATGACACATTAAAATGGTGGAAGAAAAGGATTTGCCTATTTATCTTGTAAAATCATGGAATTTTATTGGGCGAGGGTATATAAAAAAAAGCATTTAAATGTCATATTTAAAAAAGCAAAATTATTTGTTTCCTTTTATAGAGAGTTTTTATTCTGAGTGTTCTGAAAGTGTTGAGTACCTACATTTATGACAACCTATTGTAAAGGTGTGAAAATAGCTATATTGATCCATTTTGAGGCACGGGAGGAAACATAATTCAACTACCTAAAATATAGGACAGACCACAGACCCACAGAGGTACTAATGCACTATGTAATTACTATACCATTTTCATAAAAATATAACATAAAAATATTACATCTACTTTATTGTAGTAATCGATTTCCAGCTGTGCATAATGTACATTATTATGTCGGTAGATAGCTTGTAATAATTGTAATATTCTGTGTTTGTACTTAGTTGTAATTTCTGTTGATACTGAATAGAAAAAAATCGAAAAAAATTGATAAAATAAAACAAAATGTTACATATATATAACAACAGGTTAACTTTAGAGCCGTCGACTATTTTATTAAATATAAAATCTATACAAGGCAAGAATCAAAAATGTTATTATGTTTACTTAAAAATTTGAGTAGAAGCAAAAATTGTTCATTTTTTTCAGCTTAAATATAAATGAGTTATATCATAGATATAGATCAATATTTTATATTTTAAATGTTTATTGTATATACAAATTTTCATCGAAATTGAGACATGTAAAATCAAAATATTTACATCAATAAATATTATAAAATACTGAATGTTATTAAGGGCTTAAAGTGTGAACAATTTAAAAAGGGAGGACTAATTTCTCCATATAGTTTTAAGTGCTCCATATATCATTTTACGTATAATGTCTAATGTATATGTACTATATAAACAGTGATTGTGTAAGCATACTCATCCCATTCTTAATCCTGAATAATGTGGAACTCAAATTTGTAATTTATTTCATGTAAAGTTTAAATCACACATAACACTACATTTTTAAAGGGGACGCTTTTTAACCGCTGTCAGTGGTAGGAAGACCAAGTGCCCTTGCGCCCCCCACTTTAGCTCATGATGCTAGTGTATGTCCGGTCCAATAAAGTAAGTTATATGTTTTAAATTTAAATTTATGAAATTGTTTGTTTGTATATATAATACAAATTATTAAAAGACTATTAAATAGCAGGGGCGTCATTTCAGTTTTTTCCCGTGAGTGCAAGATTTTAGGCAGGCCAGCTTTAACATTTAACCAGGCCAATTTGAACATTTAATATTTAAACAATAACCATGCCGTTTAAAGTATGTTAATAATATCTCCTTCCCTTTTATAATTGTAATTAAAATTACTCATATCAACTAATGTAAATTGTAATTTTAAAATAGCTAGCAGTTTAATGTATTAAAAGCGGTTTCTAATATCTACAGTTTCTGTATGTGTGTGAATACGTTTACTGCCTCTTCTAGAGTTATACAACTGGCTTCTTCTTTCTTAGCTGCTATTACCACTAGATCGTTTAATCTATTATCACCCGTGGTGGTTCGTAAATATGTTTTTACTCGTCTTAGAGATGAAAAAAATTTTTCGTTAGAAGCTGTTGATATCGGTAATGTTAATAATATTGAATTATTTTTAATATTTCGTCAAAAGCTTGAATATAATCTTTCAGACATGATGCAATAGTGTTTAAACTTATATCATTTTTATCAGTAAATAACGCTTAGCAGATGGAAATTCTGAATCAATTTTAACTCTGTTGAATTTATAAATTATGATACATATGGACTTTTAAGGTTGAATAAATTATTACTGTAATTGTCGAAAACTTAAAATAACTTTAAAAAATCTGTTTCTTGTTTGAAAAATCTCTCATCTAGTTGCAAAACAAATCTGAAAATAATTATAACTTTACAAGTTATAAGTAACAAGCACAGCTGCCAAAGCTACTTATTATAATATATAATATGCTTACTAACACTATATTATTACTTCTATGCTGCATAGATAATATATTATCTGTGCTATGCCCTATGCTTACTCTACTACTATAGCAGATACCAGCAGGCATAGTTCGACTATTTTATATATAATAAAACGCGATTCACAAGGTTATCAAATTGGAGTAAATTTGATAATAAAGCTGATAAAGCTGATAAAATAAATAAATATATATTGCATGCATTAATATTTTATTAATTTGTAATAGTTATCATATCGGCGCATAGGAGCATAAATGGAGGGCCAATTATTTACACTATTATGTTAGTGCTGCCGTCGCATACCTTGCCACCACGAATTATGCCCTTGTTAAACTGTACTTAATTAATTTAATACTGAACAATATGTTAAAAATATAAAAAGTGTAACCGCTGGGTTATTTCTTTTTTTATGTAACTCATGTCATGTATTTTATCTTAGCACATTAATTCTTATTGCAGTAAATAAAGTTTTATAGAATGTATTTTTATTAAAGAAAAATAAAATAAAATATTTAACAAGCGCAAGACGTATATATTAGTAATAACTATATATAAGCGTATAATGTTTGAATTTATTAAACAATTTTAGAACAGACGATATGTTGCAAAATATACAGATGAACATTTCATCAGTGTAGTTAAAAAAGTGTAGCCTTATAAATTGTATAGTTATATTTATTTAATATATTAATAAATTGTCTGCAGAATTCTACAATAATGGACGTGTTACAAAATGTCATACCTTAATAAGAAATTATTTTCTAAAGTTTAAACAACGGTTCATTATTTGTGTGTTTTCCATAGTAGATAGGTATCAATTCCACCTACAGAACATAATGTATGGGTTAAAGGTTTAATAATAGTATTACAAATTACAATACATTAGTACATTACTGATAATATCTCACTTGGTATAGAATATAGTCGATACTCGATGGAAGTGTTTTTATTTAATAAATTTGCAACTTTGATCGACGGTTTCAATTAGAATATATTATATAATTTATATATCACATATGTACCTTAATATTGTTATTTGTTTTAATAAAAAATATTTTATACTAGTAATTAATAGGTAGATGTATTAAAATATATTAATTATAGAAAAGTGGGTGAGCAAAATAATGATAAATATATTATATTATATTATAGCATTACATAAAGACATATTTTTGAGGTATTTGAAAATGAAGGGCAGAGCCCTCTATTGGTACGATTCATTTAAATAAGTATGTAAGGCCCCCCAAGTCTAAAACTGAAATCATGCCTATGACAGCCAAATAGAACCATTAGATCATACAGTTAATCAGTTGGTGTGAAATAAAATGTTTAGTGCCATTTTCATTTCCACCGAAGATTTATTGTCAATCTTAATATATGCGTTAATTGTATTCTGGATACTTCACTAAAACGATGTCACCACACTTAAACTATCACACATTACCAAGAAAAAAATCTCCAACCACTCAAAGCCACGTCTACCACCAACACCACGTCACCACCTATACACTAACATACAGGTCAAGTATTGGTTGATATTCCTATACGTCTTCAATTTTGCACGCATTTAATCCAATTCTGATGCCAAATTCTAAAAACTTTAGAGGTTTAAAATATCAAAATATATTGATCTACAAAAATAAAAAAATGTATATTTGAGTTGAGTATTAACAAACTTCGTACCTATTTATGTTATTAGGTAAATGTAAAGTTTTTGCAGTTATTTTTATTCACACCTCCAATATCTTATCAAATAAAATAGTGGACGGCATAAGGGTTGATTTTTTACTGTAGCTAGATTCATAACATGGAGGTGGTGTACATTGACATAATTTTCTATCTTATGACTCATTTCGAAAATATCCTCAACTATGAATTCAGTTCCGTAATATTATACATTATAAACCATAAACTGAAGCATTGTGCTTAGCCAATTTGTTTGTTTTTTTTTTCGGTAGGCCACAAACACAACATATTACAATTATTACAAGCTATGTCAGTATATTAAAATATACACATTTACAAATTGATTACTACAACAATAATCTGATAAGTGTAATATGTATACGTTGTATTTTCTTTAAAAATAATTCTTGTATCTTTGTCACATATTTTAGCTAGTTTTATTATATTTCTAACGGATGACGACTAGCTATGAAACTAGCTTTAAACACTCGTTTGACATAAATGTACTCAACATTTCATTAAACTTGGAAAATAGACTAAGTCTTTTCTTCCAGTATTTGTATGAAACGTTTATAAATAGGTAAGCAAGTGTAATTAGTATAAATAGTGTAATTCAAATTTTGCTTTTTAATGATTATTGATTACCTAATACTTACATTGTTACTTAATCTCGATTAATTGCTATTTACCACATGAACAATGTTATCACGCACTGCGTGTTTTCCGATTCATCTTGATGAACGTCGTGAGATTTTTCATCCTCCAAACTTTTGAACTTTACATCTCTACGCACTGAGCTGGTTTCTTTTTTATCGGCACCTATGAGAAAATAAATATGTATTCAACGGAAATTTCTATTTCTGTATAAACATTTATATTTTTGTTTCATGAGAAGTAACGGTAGTGCCATTTTAAACGGTTACTTAAACTCGCTAATCATTGTTAAGCCAAATGATATTTCGTCAACCATATTATATTTTGATGCTGGAGATGTCATCGCATTGAATATTGCACTGGCCAACATCATGACAAATATCAAGGCTGTTTTTGAGAACACCGAATCAGTAACTAAATCTTGTTATTATAATTAAATATATATATGTATTATGAAACTTTTAACTACTATTTTAACTTTTTACTATTTAAATTTTTTTACGGTACTCCTTACGCAGTTACGTATACATAAACGATAAACTGAACATATTAATACTTTCCGCGTAATGACAAGTTATCGCGCTCGAAAATTAAAAATGGTTATTATTAGCATTTATTAAGATTATTTCATATGATTATTATATTTTAATTTATACTCGGCAACACCCTCTTTCAGATATTTTAGCGTTTCTAGTTTACCTATATATATAAAAGCCAAATACCATCACTAATCGCTACATCTAAAAACTAAAAAACGTACGAACTTGAAATTTAGAATAGTGGTTCCTCTATAAAGATATAGAAGTGCAATAAAAAAGGATTCTCCGACATTCGCATTTTGAAGTTGTCAAACAGATATTTTGAGATTGAGATTTTTTCTGTTTTTAAATGGTTGCCATTGGTTGCAGATTTATAGTAATAGTATAAATTAGGATTATTTTTTTTTCTTATATAAATGGTTGCCATTGGTTACTCGGTCAGATTAGCTACAAAGCATGCATCAAATTGTCACGAATATGGCCTCGAGTAAAGAAATTATATCTTAAAAGTTAAAACCAAATGTATGTGTGTAGCTTATAATAGGTATACTCAAAAACTACTCAAATGAATTTGATGAAAACTTCAGATGATTTTAGAGATGTAAAAAGTTTAGAGAGTTAGTAGTTTCAACCACGTTAAAAAAAATATACCAAGAACTAAATCCAATACGAGACTTACAGTTGCACATCTAGGTCAAATTATTTCACAAAGCTTGGTACACTGACGAGGTACACCTATATAATAGCCATAGCGGCACAGCGAATATACTATGTAGAAATTGACACAGAAAAACAAAAACTGCACAGGGTGGGGGGGAGCCGGGATATTCAGATATAGTGTTAAATATAATACTAATGGTGAAACTTCGATGCATTTTATTAATATTATTAATATGTGTTGTTACTAATAACAAACACCCAATACTTAAAAGTTTCATCGTTCCACAGTACTCTCATATATTTTTGTTGTTACATACGCGCGAGAACAATGTACCTTACAATCTACATCCTAATAGACAGTACGAGAGATACGAAATTCTCGTAACGCGCGTAAAATATAAAATCACATATCATCATAATATCATTATCCATCATAAATCATTATAGTTTGACAAGCGTCATAGCAGGGGGAACACTATAGCGGTTGTATATACTTAGCCGTTTGTACAGCTGGTTTTTACAGTGGATTCGGCGCCCAAACCTCGAGTAGGAGGTGTGTGTCTCATTGAAAAAAAATTATATTTCAGCGGACTTGTTCCATGCTCTTATAATGAGTACCCTCAATAATGACTCTTCAATCGTTTTCGGGTCGGTTGCGTACGTTTTTAATCAATTTATTTACTGTGCCCATTGTTATTTACAAACATGTAATATAGTTAACAGATGTGTACCATTTTTCTCCGCGCTATAATATAGACCTGACCACATAACGCCACGCAAGTCTGAGGATCCGAGGCCAACAAGTGTCCACCGGCCGATCGATACGCGTTTGCGAGCGGTCGCGGTGGGCGGCGAGGGAGGCGGGCGTTCATTGATAATGAACCGGACACCCACGCACACGAAAGTTGCGCGAGCGCTCTCGCGTATCCCGAGAGAAAATAAGTACATACACACACATATATATATATAATCCATGTACATTGAACATGTATATACTGCGAGAGTGTAAAGGTGAAAAAGGCGGCAGTGGCGGAGAAAAGATTACTTTTATATACATACATACACGCGTTGTATATAATGTACGGATGGTGGGCGGAGCGGTATATAAAAAGGTAACTGCGCGCATCGTCGCCCGGCCGGTGGTAAGTCGCGACTGCGGGTCGCGGACGCGGTGTGGTAGTAGGAGAGTGGCGCTACGGCGGGCGGGGTTGCGGGAAAACGGTTGGCGGGGGGGGGGGGGGTGGACGAAAGCTCTGCCACCCACGGTGCGGACGAAAACAAAACATTACATCCAGTCGAACGTCGTCGGGTCGCGGACGTGCAACACATTTCACTGCGGTCCGTCGCGCCGGCACACCATGTAAATCACCCACATAATATTATTATATGAGCGTGCGCGTCGTCGAACATTATGTACCAGGTGAGTGACTGCATGATAATAATATTATAACGGTGATAGTGATAATAATAATCGGTCGTATATTTTGAATATTATGATTGCCGTGTGGAGCGTCACCCGCATACATAATATTATTGTAATATTTTAACAGGACGTCCGTGTTACGAGTTATATTATGCTCGCAATGATGTCGCCGTTGCCAACAATAATAATATTAATGATAATGATAAAAACGTTCTCGTGTCCGGACGAACAGTCACGTCGATAGTGTACGCAATATTATTATATTTGTGCGCACACGCACACCAAAGTCGAGTTCGGATGGTCATCCTACCATATGGCAACGGCGGCGGTCTGGGACGCGCTACGATATCGATTCCGAAAACGATTTATGCCATTGACAATTAAATTAATGCTGCACCTACACCAAAACCCAATAGCCTGCCGTATTTTGTTAATATATATATATATTTTTTTTTTTTATGGTGATTAACCTTAGATCTGGTTAGTGGTTGGGTACGTCGTAGTTAATAATACTCAGTTCATTGGATCATAATTTTTTTCATTCACTCAAAAATGCATTTACTGAGAGTCGACTGCTATATTATATTTTAGGTACCGTACAGTATCTTTATATGTATAGACTATATAGGTACCTATAATATATTACATACACTATTAATAATTACAATTGATTATAGTCGTGCGTATTGGTGACCCAACCACTGATTAGTGTTATTTTCTCAGGGGCTATAATATTATAAACGATATAATTTGAATTAGGGCTCTCAACCCCTATACGCTATTGTGTTTCATAATGTATGCACTGCGACTACCTTTCGGTCGCACCTGTGGGTGCTGGCTGGTTATTGGTCTCGCAAACAAACAATAATAATAATGCATGGTATTATAACCTCGTCACGAGTTCAGTTCGTTTTGCTCGATGGTTTTTGGTGTATAGCTGCTGTTATCAGCTGAACTACTTCTACGATAGACGGTCGCACACCACGGTCCGTGTCTGAGCCCCAAACGCTGCACGGCGGACCTTGCTGTATTACTGTTGCGCGCATCCGGTAGAGATAGCCTAAACGTAGTTGTCGACAATTCAAATGTTTTTCACGATAACTCACACACCGATCGGGCTTGCTATATCATTAGTTTTCGTGGTTTATTTTTTTTACAATATGATACCTATCTAGTCGCATTTCGGTCGACGTGGTTTTTGTAATTGTTGTATATTTATTATTATGTATTCAATATATTATTCAACCATAGTTCACAGTGTACTCAACAGATTCGTAACAAAAACGTAATCTGAAAGGTTAGCACTGTGAACGCAACGTTAACCGAAGTGCGTCAACAACGACCAACTGTTGACGTTAAACAGTACTGCGCAGGATTGGTGGTATATATTTCATTAAAAAAAAACTTTTTTTAAAATAGTTTCAACTTTTATTTCTTTAAATCCAGTATATTATCTCAAATTGCAAAATTTTATATTATATTTATCTTTGATACGAATTAGGATTCATTTATTTTTCCATTCAATGAGAGAACCAAAAAAAAAAGTGTTTTAAATTCAATATATACCTATTTAACTAGATTTTATACTGTTTTACGAAGTTCACAAAAGTTTAAAACAAATGTTTCAAATATATGTTGTAAACATGTTTGAAAAATAACAACCCTAAATTACTGTGGCACTTGAGTACTTATATATTATAATTTACAACATATTATTATACGTTTGATAAGAAAATTAATAATTTGCAAAACTATTAGCTTATTAGCTTACTTGTAGAACCTATAACGTTAACGTATCAGTGGATAAATTTGCGGAAATCCAATAATATCAAAAATAAGAGTAGCAACAGTCATAATAGTTCGAATGTTATATATATATTATATACATACCAAAATATTATTTAGAAAAGCACATTATTTTATTTTTCACTCAGATTGTTCTTTTTTAAGTATTTCATGTTGACGCAGATTGTTGGTTTAGTTCAATCTCACAAATATTATGATTAACGGTTATATTTTATTATTCCTCTTTTACTGATAAATACTTGATAACTAAACTATCTTGTTGGTAGGTTCTAAAAGGAGCATTTCATGAAAGTATAGATTATATTATTATTTATTAGAAATAGTAGGTATATAGGTATTAGTTATGTACTTATGTGTAAGTAATAAGTATAGATATTATTATTCAATTACTTCTCAACTCTTGTTTGGGTTCAATTCATTAACACATTTTAGTAAACGTTTAAACTAAATATTATGCTGTAGTAAAGAAAACTTTCATTTGTTGAGATTTAATAAATTCTGTTTCAATCAACATGTTTAAATTATTTATTGGTGAGATATAGAAAAATATTAAATAGTTTAAATTCTATAGTTGTGTTAATAAATTAATCTGGTTTGTAAAAAAAACTGTTCTTTTAAAAGTTAACTTTAATAAATCATAATATATCATTATTTCGTCAGAAAACCGTATTCAAAAACAATTTGTTCGTCGTAAATTCATGTAACTATTATTTTATAGAATATTGATTTGTCCAAAACTATGTATTCGTTGATGCTGATTTATTTTTAATTTCTTGTTTTATAATGTTTCTATTTTTATATCCGTAATCCGCACACTCTATTATCAAAGTTTTTGACAGTGATCATAGATCTAAAAGATTTGTCTATCTTTTAGAAACTTTTGCGGCCTTATTGTATGTATCTGTGGATTGCTCTGTTTTATGTAGAATGCATTTATAATAAAGTGATATTTTATGAATAGCGATTTGTATATCTCACCAAAAAAAAATATCAGAGATCATTAGTAAACCATGTATTGCAATATGCATTTAGTTAAATGTTTTCTATAATATCATTGCTTTTATTTTATATCATAGTTATTTATTTATTAACGCCAATAAGCTATCAGTTTTATGAGTGAATGACATAATTTCATTATAAAGAAGTATATAACAGAATTAAACTTGGATAACAATAAGTGTAATATCACAATTTAATATACATATTATACAATAATTGAATAATACTATTAACGAAAATCAATCAACATAATAGAATTAAATCTTTAAGATTAAGAAATATGTTAATGGATCAAAGCATACGGTATAGAGGATGATTGTTGCATCATATATTGGTTATGTTGATTAATTTGATAGGCGCATTGGAAGATTGAAAGTAGATATAAAAATATAGGTATTGGTATTGAATGAATTAGTAAACGTAGTGAGTTCAGGTACATAATCGAAAAAAAACTGAAGAAGAAATTGGAGGATTTTGAAAAATGGTCATTAGAAAAATATATTTTGAGAACTTAATTTCAATTGATTAAAAAATACAATTAGCTAAGAAAACTTTTGCATTATGTAATATGTATATTATAAAAGACCTAATTATAGAATATTATAGAAAATAGAGCAAACCATTGTCTAATCTAAATTCATCCCTATATTGTTAATGTGAAAAAATTGAGTTTAAGTTTAACTCTATATACTCTAAAGTTTCGTGATGCCCTCAATAACTCAGCATGAGTTGTGTTGAAATATATATAAATATTAATATACAAGAAACTCAACACGATCATCAAATTAGTGTCTGGAAAGTTCAGTGATTTATACTGTGTTTATACCTACTATTATCCAATTAAAGTTTAAAAGTAATTTAATTTAGTAGATACTAGATATTTTAATAACGAAAACATATTGTATCTAAAGAATAAATTAAAATATACGATAAATTATATAATATAGTATAATAAGTATTATAATTACCTATATATAAGTTGATTTTAATTATTTAGAGTAGGTATATCGTATACTTAAATACGTTATAATAGTATATGTATATTCTCAATTATCATATGAGTGATAATTTTAAGAGTTAGAAGTCAAAACTCATTATTAAGAAAAATATTAACTTTTCAAAAAAAAAATTGTTTGTACATTTATTTTTGAATTAACATTTAGAATAAAACAATTTTTGTTTAATGATATTTTTCATTATATAATATGTTATTGGATTTTTCAATATTTCTATTTTTTTTGTAATGACAGCACACATTTTTTATTTAATATTCCGAATACAATTAATTTTTATAGAATTTTGATGGGTACAAATTGGATTTTATACGAGTAGGTAATTCATTAGTGTTATTAAAGTTTAAATTAATAATACACCACATATTTAGTGTCATTCAATAAAATCTAAGGCCTAACATATTATGACGACTTTTTTTTAAATAATAATATACCTAACAATATTTTGAGAAAATTAGTGTTTATATTAAAAAAATCACTTGTTTATCAAGAAAGATAAAAGCTGATATTGTTTATTTCATATGTGTGACGATGTACGAATGAATTATCTGATACACATTTGTTTTTCAACTTTAACGAGTTCAAAGACATCTATATACATTTATCTATTATTTCAATTTTCTTATCCGTTTCTATTCTCTCTGTCTTCTAGCAAACAATCAATCTGTATTGTATTCGTATTGTCCTCAAAAGTTAACAAAACCGATCAATATTATCACACACATATATAATATATTTATATACAAAGAATATTGTCCTCTTTTTCTCATAATTGGACAACTATATTGTTCGAATTTCCAACTGTTCGAAGCCATATTTCAGCATTGCTACAAATGCTTTAAGAAAATCACGTGGTATTTTTTTGTTTATAATTTTATGTGTCTGTCGGACAGCATATAAGATCCGTTTTCATATATTATGAATTGATACATCCTCATTTATCACTGATTTTTTTTATCCTGCAGTGAAATCTATTTTTTCGTTAACCGTACTCCAAGGGTATTCGAGCAAAGGATTTCAACGAAATGTATTAACAGGCGGATATTTCTTGCTCAGCTTTAGTTACTTCTTATCAAATGCTACAGCTTTAAACACATACAAAATTAAATGCGTTATATTTTATACTGCCCAAGCCCGGATTAAAGGGGTGTAGGGGCGCTGACCCCTTTCCCACAACGGATAACAAATAATAGTGAGCCTCTGGCGGGTAGTACGTTTCCTATAATATATGCATAATGGATATGTTATTATTATTATTATGCTATCGTAATATCGTCTATTTTTACCAGAATGGTAATGGTAAGGAATTGGTATTTATGGGGATACCGTCGATTACGAATTTACGACAGTTGAAACTTTATTACTAGCTGTTATAGATATACCTAGCTAGAAAAAATTACATATACAAATAGCATTTCAATTGTTGTAAAAGTATCAAATAAATATAGGTACATTTTTATTACCTGAAATGTATTTATTTATAGGTCACCAATATTTTGATATGTTTATGGGCCCCTAAAATTATTTGGCCCCGGGCCCAAAATTATCTTAATTCGGGCTTCACAGTGCCGGTAACCTACAGAACGGGAGCCTTAAGTCATGATGGAATTTTGTGTATTCGCAAGTCACCTGTTAATTCTTTTCACAATCGTATTCAACGTAACTGTTTATTAACATATACATATAGTAAAAAGACCTTTAGTTTTATACTAGCTACATATTTTACTATTATTTTTAAAATAGCCAGGTAGATATTTGTGTATTTTTGATTTAATTCACTTTTTAAATTGAATTCTGGTTTTTTATACCGAAGTTGTTTGTTTATTGCCGACCGTAGTTTGTAGAGACATATTTTTTTAGCTGAAGTGACGTTTTTACAATATGCATATTGTATATTGAAAATCAGATAATGTGAAACTCACTATACCAATATAATATTGTTCGTGCGTTCAAATGGGTTTTAGAAATCTTACTCGCATAAACCTCAATACTCTTTTGAATAAGATTTTTTAGGAATATATACTTACATATATTGAAATATTTAAGTTGTCTCAAAAAAAATATTACAGAAAAATAAAGTTTTAAGTTATAAATATGTAAGATTATAATATAAATATAACACTTTAATTCAAAAAGAATAATATGTTACTATATTATATATAAATTACCAATACGTAAATCAGTAGGTACAGCCTAAATCTGTACAGTAATATATTTTCTATAATTTAATACAAAATTAAATTGATAATTCAATCAATAATGGTGTAATAGAAATAATTAATAATATTACCTATATACGATTCTTGAGTTATAAAGTCAATTGAGTTATATTAGTACCTATATTTAATGTTTATATAAACATAATAATATATATTTTCTATATTATCTATATACCTACATTTATGATATCTATATTATGTATTTATTAAAAACTTACAGTCCTTCTGAATAGCAACGGTTTGGATACAGGAAGCCTTATAATAATAATAATTAGGGCCCAGATGTTGACGCCCTAAAAATGCATCTAGGACATAAAAAATGGCCTAAAAATATTATATGTTAATGGCCTAAATGCTTAAAAACACTTATAAAACTGTTAAAGTTAATACAATAAATTATTAATTTTAAAACTAAAATTTATAAAGTTGTGGTTTTTTTCGATTTATGGAAAATATAAAAATATAATTATAACAAATAATTAAACTGTCGTTTTTCTCTCAGTTTTTTTAAAAAACGAAAAAATGCCAAACACTTCTAAAAATACCTTAATAGTAACAAAAATTACCTGAAAACAAAAAACACAAAAAAATTTAAAAATCTAGCTATTCAGATTCGTATTATAAAATGAAACCAGTTTTAAGCTAGGAAATAATCTATATATTATATATATAGTATAATGTTAAAAAAATGCAAATGTCAAAGCATTCAGACCCTAACAATAGGTTAAACACAATATACCAACAAATCTATACGAAAAAATCGGACCTGACTATCATCCAGAAAACATCACGTGATTCATCAGGGCCATTAAAACGGAGAAATACATTTAGAACTAAATAGTTACAAATCATAAAGCCCCCAAAATAAATGTCATCAAAGTTAACCAAAAATATATATAGATATTGTAATAGTTTATAAAACAAATGATTAAATGACCCATGTCGCTGAAGCTAAAAATATGAATGAAAAAAAAAATTTTAATAATAATAAATATTTATTAAAAAGGGTATTTTTGTCAAAAGTTGACATTAAAATTTTCCTTTTTAATATTATTAAAAGCTAATTCTATACAATTTGAAATGGCTTGGAAATATTTTTTTTTTAAATCATTCGATTTCTCATAGTTTAAATTAGTACCTAACCTACCTATCGACTTATAACACAATTTAAAAAACTTATGTACATATTAATATAAACGGCCTTACATAATCTGTAAATTATTTTCAAAAACCATCAAGACAATTATACCAGGTAAAAAAGTTTTAGATTTTTTATTTAAAAAATTTAATTCATAAAAAAACCCACCTGGAGAAGTCCTTTTGCTTTATAGAAGGTTTCGAGTGTATATATCTCGTCATTAAGTAGGTAGAAAAAATATTCCAAAATATACAAAATATTCCCGAATAATATCAAAAAAAAAAAATTCTCTCGTAAAAATATTTCATTACAATATATCCAACATAAATATTAATACAATACAACTATTATTAAAATTTTTAGAACACAAATAAAATATATTTTAAAATATAAATGAAAACATTATATGTACACCAAGTATTATGGCCTATTGATTTTAAATATTTGTTTTGATTAGTTTCATCGTAGCCTTTTATAACATAATTTAATCACAAAGTCCAAATTTTTATATTTTCGTATTTTTGTTTGTTGAGGTACTCTAGTCGTTTGTTCAATTTTGGTCTCCTGCAATCATTGTTCCCATCATTGTTTCTCTTCGTTTTGTCTTTCATCGTTTTGTACGGACATATAAAATTGTGGTACGATAGATGATGTCTGCGGTATAGATTTCTGTGCTAACTATAGTATGTTTTACTAATAACTTTGTATCCTTTTCGTCCTTAAAAACTCAGTTTCACATAAAAACTGTACTGTTTGTCGGACTTTGTCTTGTGATTGCTTTCCAAACTACGTACTCTGTTAAATAAATATAAGAAATTTAGTTATATTATAACATGATGTAATAAAGATTCAATATAGTTAAATGTTAAAACTAAACAACATTGCTGAAGTTTAAATACTGGTTTTACTATATTATTATGTAATGTAAGTTTTAGTACGAATATTCTAGAATCTGAGTAATTGAAAAGTGTAAGAAACTTTAATTTTTTAGCTTTATACTAATTTCTCAATATTTAAGGCAATTTTAAGGATTATAAAATGTTATGAAACAAAACTTTGGGAAATTAATTATGATTGATTTTGAATAAATTTCAACGAAGGTTATTCTACATTTTCTAACTTGAATTTAATTTTTCTTCTCAAAGTATACCTATAAATTAATCTGTTTATGGTACCTTTTTATCTATTAAAATAGCTTTCAAAAACCAATATACAAAAATAGTTAATGCATGTTTAAAATAGCTGATTGTCCAGTAACTCTAATGTCCACTAAAGTTTTTACAATATGTAGGACGTAGGTATAGGTATAGTAAATAAACAGAATTAGGTAAAAAAACTACTTGTTTTATAATCAATAAATCAAAGTTATATATCAGCACTTGTATGCTTAAATGTACATAAGCTACCAACAGTGGCGTACCCAGAGGTAGTGCCAAAGGGGCTTCAGCACTCCTTATACCCCCCCCCCCCCCCATTGGTCGTGTTATTGTATAAATCTTATATAACAAAAAGCAAAGTACAAACGATGATATTTCTAAAAATGGTTTGGATGCAAAATTTTGCGTAGTAATTAATTATTTATCCAGCCTCACATTGAAAAATCCTGGGTACGCCACTGGCTACCAAACTTCTTAGAATTTGGCTTTTTTTAACTTAATGTTTAGTACATTGCTCTTGTGTATGTATATGTACCTGTGTTAATTTATATGTTTCAGAGAAATACATTTCTAGTTATTCTACCTACCTAGCGTAAAAAAATTATTGACTTAGTGGCTACGCATTATCATAATGGAACCGTTAGTGTAATTAAAACCACTGTAGTTAATTGATAAGTGCACTGTGCACCTATACTGAGGGAGTTAATACCAGTGTTCGACAATAAGAGTATATTATTATATAGAACATACGTACAGTCCCTATAGTACTACAGTAGTGGTATCTGTGTAATTACTAATATTAGCTTACAATCTCAAAAACGGCAGTAATAGGCACGCAAAAACACACACATAGTACAGTATAACAGTTGGGAAGTAATACAGTAATAGGAAATGTGGCATTTTATTTTTTATATTATAAAGTTTTCCTGTTTTAGTCGTCTAAACTTAGTACTTAGCGTTGGTAATTAGTATAGGTATACAAAAAATAAATATATTTTTCAACATTATAAATTAAATATAACAAATAAAAAATAAAAATAAATAGTGTAATAGGTTCTATTATAAAAATACTGATTTACATTTGTGTAATTTTTTTATTATTAGTATATGTCAATGCTTGAGTGCCCACATTTAATTTTGTCAAAAAAGCGGTTTGATGTAGTATGATTATAAAGTTTGATTGGTGATGGATTTAAATCAGTATGAAGTGCGTCGTTTCTCACGAACCCGGTAGAATTTGAAATTATTCTGAATATATTTTATCAGAACACATCAATTTAATGAGTCTTGCAACAATTATACACCAAATTAGTAAAGCATAAAGTAATAATATAGAATAATAGATATGTTCGTATGGGTATAGAGACTATAAAGAGCATTTCCAGCTTAGAGAGGTTTAACAATTAATTAAGGGTTACAGAATAAAATATGTTATAAGACTTAAAGTTTAAACCATATAGATACACATGCACAGTACACATATATATATTATCAACTAATAATAATATATACTCGTACATATAAATTATATTCTACAGATAAATACAAAATATATTCCTACCATATTGTGTATTATTTACATTAAAATTATGTTGGGTATTTATTTATTTATTTTATGTTAAAAGCATACTATTAAGTAATATCTAGTTATGAATTTATATAAAAAGTAAACATGTTGTATGTAATATACTTAGAATAACTGTATTGCTATAAATACAATATATATTTATAAGGATATTTTTAAGCTATAATATTACATATAGAAGATATACAAAAAAAATCATTAAGCTGTAATAGGATATTAGGTTACTATAATATAGATAGTCGCACTGGTCTATAAGAAACCAAAATGATCTAAATAATAAATTACAACTGTAAATTGTAAATACATCCGTACGTTGGAACGCATAATACGCACTACGTAACTACATTATAAACGTATAATATCACAATTAATATTAATCATTTGTTTGATCCGTTTTCAAAAATGTACTATTAAGTACTTACCGTTTAGATGTAACGCCGTGTACGAGTGGTATGTGTAGTTTTCACCACACTTCAATTAATTAATAACTGAATGGGTATTTTGTTGTATGTTTTAATAACTATTTTATTCATTGACACGTTATTATTATTGATTATTTCGTGTAAAATGGCATAATAATATATGATTACAAGTTTGGAATATTAACAAAAGAATAAAAATAAAAATATAATTATTGTATGATATAGTTTAGTTATTCCGGAATTAAACTGATTTAAGATAATAATGTAATATGCATTACTATAAAATGTAAACAGAGATTTAAGACTTAAATAATTTATTTTTGGAATTTTAGATTTAATAGCATATACTTAGTTGTTAGGTTAGTAGCTCATAATAGTATTCATGAATCCTTTTAAACCAAATACAAAAATGTCGTTTTAAGTAAAATTCCTAGCGGGAATACTAACGATAAGATTTTTAGGAAATTTTCTCTAAGCTTTAATCTTAACTAAACGACTTTAGTAATTAAGTTAAGATAAATTATCGTTGTTGCGATGGTGAAGAAATCTAAGTGATTAATTTTGAACTAGATTTACAATAAATTTACATGGGATTGTACACGTGAAGATAACTGTATTATAATTATAATATCTAAACAAATTGCATATCTCTTTCGTTTTTATAACTCATAAAACCCAATCAGTTTTAAATAATTCAACTATTTTTTATTTATAAGGAGTATTGGGGGTAGAACTATAAATGTTAACGAACTTTTTGATGAAATATGTATTTATAATATATATTTATTTTTATGTTCTTAGTTTATAATACAATCCATAATCAATAAATTCAAACAGACACGGTGAAAACTAGGTCATCGGATATTTCTATAATATCTCTAGTCGACATTTTTAAAAAATAAGTTCAGACCATGTTTGACAGTTATGTTCGGTTTGGTAAACTTGACGGAGGATAATGCTTTATATGATCCCACTATGTATCAAGTAAAAACCATGGTAATGTGGTTATAGGTAACAAATGTATGAGTTTTTACCAGTATTTCTTCTGACAACAGACATACATTATGCACGTGCACCTGTATAAACAATAAACAGCTAAGCGTGCAAGCCACGCACGCTATCTCACCCGAGGAAAATAAAATAACGTCACGAATTGTATAACACGAAATGTATTTCTTTGCGAAGTACTTATATTAAAAAATAAATATGGGTTAAAGGTTATATTGATTTTAAAAGTTGAAACATTATATGTATTTATAACATGGACAATGTATGAAATAATACATGACTTCGACTTCGCTATAGATTATTGATAAAACAATATTTAAGACATTTATACATATAATAATAATAGTAATTACTGAATACTATTGAAATTATATCGTAATAATATATGCTTAATAATGAATATCGATGGATATTAATTTTAGTTTTATTAAGTAAAGGTATTATGTTGTTGTAGTTATCGTTTTTGTTTTTCCGTTGAAAAGTTATAATAAAACGTCCGTCGACTATCATCATAGTTTTGTATAGTGTACGATACGTAACTTGCACTAGACCTGTTGATTACTTTTCATCAAAAAATATATCACCAAACTCTGGACATTTAATTTTAATTTTTAAAAAATAACCGTGTGTAGAGACTCGTTAGAACTTATTTACATCAGAATTTGTTTTTTTATACATAACAATTTGACGTTGGCAGTACTCAATTGGCCATAAATGACCTATATTGACTATTTTACGTCAAAGATATCAATACATTTAAATAAATATGTACAGGTTGTTAAAGATAACTTTAATGACTACATTATTAAATTACCTTAATAATTAATATAGGTTGTCACTACCTATATTTAACTTGAGGTAATTAAATTTAAGATAATATATTCTAATATTTTATTTCATTTGCTGTTAATTACAGGTGTCAAAGCCATGGTGTATTTAGATTAAATAATATATGATTTATATAACATAAAGTCTTTTTTATTTTAACTTAAATGTTAAGCTTAATAAAACGTCATAATAATACATAGGTAACTGGTTTTAATTGGTATATACTAATTGTTAATTAATCATAACATTAAAGAACATAAATAGCTTGTATATTAAAGTAAGAAATATATTCATAAGAAGTTTAAACCATGGCCAATTTTGTTTTTATTTTCACGTTTAAGGGTCTTTTTTATATACTATTTTATATTCGTCATAAATATGAATTCCCATAAAAAAATCTTATAACATATACTAGGTATGTCACACACTCACATGGTTTAAAAGTAAAACGACCCACAGTTAAAAAACAAATATAAAATAAATTGTATATTTTATCGTCAAGAACGTTCGATGTAGTTGTGGTAATATATATAATTTTCTGCTTTTTTTAGTTTTGAATGAACTTGGTTTTTTAAACTAATATTGGAACCACACGATTTATTTTATTCTTTTTATTTTGCAAAGTTGAAAGTAATTTATTTTTTTAGTTAAGAAATATAAATAAAAATGTCTATAGGCATTCAACTTTGTATAAAATTATTTACGTCAAAGCAAAAATTATTCACGTTTATAAGAATAAATTTCAAAAATTGGCTAAAATCTAAAGAAGCTTATTTTAATTTCATAAAATCCATATATAGATTTTAAAGCAAATTATAATAGTATATATGTCATGAATTATAATTCAAGTTACTATAACTTCCAGTTCTCACTAATTTAGTTACAAAATTATATTTTCAATCGATTCCATTTAATATAATTTGTAAAGAGTAAGTTGAATATATCTGGATATACATTTAGTATCTGACTATATATTAATAGTGTGTATAGCGTAAAATATGTCACTGTAACTGACGTTAATTTAGATAATGAAGTCGAAATAATCCTAAATGTAAGATGTAGAACTATAATAACGTGAAGTAAATTTTTTTTATACTCTTATAAATGTAGAGTTTAAATTAAGAAAAAAACATGTTACGATTTCAACAAGCTGGTGTTCCAACACATTTCACAACTCCAATAAGCCAGTCAAGGATTACATGATAAGTGGACTTAGTACGACGGACCAATTGAATGAATTGAAAAATTTGACATGGCTAAATTGTAATTTGTTTTTAATAAGAAGTTAATAAAACTTAAAATAAATATAAAACATAGTTTAAATACAATACGAAAAATCAAAAAGCGCCACCAATCAATAACTGAACATTTCTGTATTATTCTTTAACAGTGATGTACCTCTATTGCCTATACATGACGCCGTTCAACTACTTTGTATTAACAACCAAAAACCCAATATTTGGTGGAAACTGGAAGCACACTTCGATCTCTAAGACAATAATCGTCTTAAGTGTTAAAACGTGACTTCGTCCAACAATTTAATATAATTCAATCAACATTATGTGATTTGATATTTTGTCGAATTAATTGGATCTATAAATATCCAATAGTTAATGGACTGATTAATGATTACCACCTTTGTTTCGGCGATGTGACTCCATTCCTTTTGTTTTAGACAAACTCTTTAACATAAAAATATAAACGGATAAACAACATGATAACAATATGAAGTTTGAAAAAATTATTATATTTTATGTTAATCATATAATTATTTGTTCAGCTGTAATATTATATACATTCAACATTTCAACGTAATATCGACATTATGAAAAGTATTTTTGAAACACCTGAGTAATATAACATTATTAATTATTATGGGTTGTTAATGTTTCTAAATATAAAAATTGTTTAACTAGCTATATTGTTAATAACTATGACGTTACACTATGTTCTCAGTGATTTGTTAAATAAATAAAAATATTAATAAAAAATATTACAACTTATATTGACATAATAACTTACTATCCCAATAAACACAATAGTCAATAAGTAAATTTGATAAAAAATAATTTATTACATATCATAAATATGTATAATAAGAACAATATACATATATTAAAGTAACCGACGGAAAAAATAACAGAAAGGAAGGCCGTCCAGTGATAAAAACCTACAGCAAAAATTATTAATTATTTGGGTTAATCTTTTTACAATAACTGATAGCGATATTATCGTAAGATTTTAAGAAAATATGTTAGAGTGAGATGTTATTACTATGGAAATTGTATATATAAATATATTTAACATAAATTTACATTTATTTAGTTACCAATTGAAATCAACACATAATAAATAATCAGATAATCTTTATTCATTTATTTCTTCAATTAATTGTTATATCAAACATGGGTGAGTGCTATTCTTAGGAATTTTGATTTGAAAAATTTGCATTTTTATATTTTTGAATAGATAACAATTAGTTTTTTAATTTTTTTTTATTTTTGTCGTGGAAGCGGCAGCCTCTACTTATCATGTGTAAGTAAGTAAAGGTGTCTTATTATACCTAACCGTAAATAGCAATAGAGAGCATTTAATTTGTATGGTTGAGGTGTGGTTTAACTGAATTTTCATCCTTGCGAATCCTTGGTTTAGATTGTTTTATTGACGTTAACTTTCCAAGTTAGTTTTTCATCTAGATATATCCCTTGGTATTTCACAGAGTTATTCTTGCTGTTCCATTGAATTTCTTGGTTGTTAATTTGTTTTAAGGCTGGATTTACGTATTTTCTCAAAGTAAATTTCTTGGCTTTACTTTTGATGGAATTTAGGGTAAGTATCAATCTTGTGAGCCACAGGGATAATTTGTCGAAGGAGTTTCGTAGATTTAGTTTTAAGGTTATAATAATTTTGGCATCATGTCATTTTTTCAATAAAAACAATAATTTGTTCAAAACAAAATATATTTTAAATGGGCGTGGTTTATATAATAATGAAAAAAATATAATAATTTAAAGTGGCTTTAAATTCGATTGACTGATTAGGTAGTAACTGCATATCATGGAAAAAAATGTATTAGTTATGGAATTTGACTTTTTAACTTAACTTTAACTTTTTAACTCGTTAACGCCCAGTCTTGTCTACATTACACTGTACACAGTATTTTGATAACCTACACTTGGGTAATATATGTATTTTAAAATTGAACATGTAACAAATGTCATGTCAAATACGTAACATTAAATTAACATGATATGTGTACATGATCACCCGCATGTGTAGGTGTACACTGTACAACTATAATATTATGAAAATATAAATATTAAAATATATTACTTGGCGGCAGCTGATCAATGTAAATGAGAACAATAAATTCGCATTGTATAATGAAAACTAATGACAGTATATTATATTATAAAGTATACACATGTATATATTATTTGATAATATAATACATATATTTATATACGTATAGTGTATATATATATATATAACATATATAACATGACACCGGTGCGCAAAAGACCTGATTGCTCGACGTGTTTACACTTTAGGTACACGACATAAAATATATCCATCGACCTATAAATATACAGGGTGATTCTGAATCTAATAGTAAATACTAATCATTATCTAGAAAGGTACCTAATAATGTTTTTAAAAATATCATAGATAATTTGAAGTTATTACAAAACAAAATATAACGAGTAAAAAAGTTATTAGCAGGTTTTTTTATTACTTTATTACTTTTCTGAATGACAGCTTACATTTTCATACTACGAACCAGAATAATAAGTTTCTGAGAATTTCGATACATTAACATTGAAAATTGAACGAGTAGTTACATGTTGTATTTAAAGTTTTTATGAGTGCAGTAGTGAACCTGTATTTTGAAGGGTAGGCTGAAGCCATTCCAGTCCACTTATCAAAACTTAAAATTATTATAACTAATTATTATATTTTTGTAAATATTAAATTTTTGTTGTTTGAAGTTCTCAGAAAACCTTTTCACTTCGGATTATAGTATAACACATTTATACTTTTCTTTAAAAAAGTAAAAAAACTTAATAATCATAATGATAAAAATAATTATTTTCAAATATTTCATTTTCGTAAAGACTAAGCTACCTATGTATAATATTTTACTTTCCAAAAACGTTAATAAAAATCTAGGATATTAAATTTATAGCGTTAAAGGAATCGTTTAGTTTCATAATATAGTGTTTTTTGATCTTCCATAATATTGTTATTATAAATTATGTATACACCACGGGTGTTGTAGAAAATTAGTCCAGCTGGGGTGAACAACAATATTTACCAATAAAATTTGTACGTCCCCCGCAATGCTTAATTAGTTACCATTTTTGTATTGTGATTACAATCAAAACAATTAATTATTTTTAAATTTTTGATTTTGTCATTGTATGCATATTATGGTAGCATGTGATTAGGTAGACTCCATTTAGGTGTTTAATTTTTTTTTTTAAGACTTAATTCAATTGGTTCGCAAGTCGTGTTGAACACATCGCGTTTTTACAACCCTCTGACAACCAACTCACTGCGCACCAAACGAGATTCAGAGTAATATTTAAATTTATCAAATATCTCACTATTGTCACCATTCCTAGCAACGCATTTAAGTAGATCTCGTATCAATCGACTTCACCGAGACATATGTAAACGTAATACATCAATTACGATAATATTGTAATTCCACGTATTATGGTTGACATACATAACACATAACTCATAGACAACATTTCCCGAACGCCAAACCTCTCAGAGTATTTCAGAGTATCTACGATAAATAAATTTGAAAATGTATTATATCAATAAATCAATGTTTGTCCTTGAAAATCTGTTGCGGATAATGATGCGCCAACTTTCGGTATAGCGTCCAATTTCCGATGCCACTATGCCAGCGTTAGATTAATACTTACTTTATTAAATCCTAGGTAGATAGTACTATACCTACTTTAGAATATTTGAAAAATACGAATAATTTTCAATTTTTTTAAATTATTGTTTCTAAACCACAATATAACATTAAACTTTAAATATTTTTTCTTAAAGAATTCGCCTCGACTGCTTGATAATTTCAGTGTTAGTTTGAAGTTTGAAAATTACATTTTATGTCCTTAAAATGAGTTGTCTAAATTGGATTCCTTGATGATTCTGTCTATTTTTTCACTAGCTTCTTCTTTTTTAGCAAGAGCTACTTTGAGGTGTACTATACTGATGTAAGGAGATCCGAGTGGATGTATGAGTATTTGCTGCAATTTGTTAGAAAAGTTTTCACGGCGGTCAGTGTCACGCTGAATGTATTTCCTGTATGGGCGTTTCCTCGTTTGTCATCAGGTGTTTGTGCGTTAGCCAAATGTGTCCAATTGTAAGCTTATATATTGTTCATCGATTAGGAAATCAAAAATATCCATCTTGAAAGAAATTGTATTAGCTATATTAAGTAGGTACCCATAATTATGTCTCAACGACGACGTCTATGTCGTAATCTGTAACCCGATGCAGAATGCTTTACAGTGGTGTAGTTAAGTCATGTTTTTTTGTAGAGAGTGAGATGAAATTCTCATACCTACATTTTGCCTATTATACCCCAAAAAATGTTTCGTAAGTATCATAAGTACTTCTCAATACAACCATTGTGATATGCATGATATAAGTACATGTATTAAATATGTATACACACATGGAAACAAATATTTAAATATTCACATAATATAGTTTTACATTATATATGATATACCTACGTCACTACACCATGATAAAATAATATTCGACCGTCCAGTGGTTTATTTTCGTATCCTTAATCCGATATGATGTAATACCTATAATATATTTTATGCAGTAGTATTTATCTCGCTTTACGAAATAATATTAATATCTTAGTAATCATTTATTTATTCAAATTTCAAAAGGGCCAATTAATAATTTAATCACGAATTAAATAATAATAACAATCGTTATTCGTAAATAATAAAATGAAATACAATATATAAATAATATAAAATACTAATAGGTATGATTTACCTAATAATATAGTATGAAGTTTCAATATGTTTTAAATAAGTCGAAGTTTGACAATATGTTCAAACATGAAATCGATTTTTAGTTCGTCTATGGTTTTCATAATTCTGTTGTGGGGGTGTGCTGCTACTATAATTATAGTTATTTCTGTGTTAAGGTAAAATGTATTTTTGGACCTAGTATTACGTGAGGGAAATATGGAACGAAAAACTTCTTAAAAACTCAGTACAGTCAATATTTTCGGCGAAAAGCTTATAAGTGAATTATAAATCTTAATCGCAAACGACGTTGTTCTACTGTTATGAGGTTGAGAATGATTGATCAAAGTGAAGAGTACTTACCTACGAATAATGCCTTTTTGCCATTTTATGTACTCGAGTATTTAGGTAGCATGGGGGATTCATGTTTTTTTTGTGTTTTTCTGACCGATTACACGTTACAGACTTACAGTTGCCCAGACAACCTGCAAACTTAAAAAGATGAAATTAATGTTATCAAATTTCATGGTTGCCCTTGGCAACTGATGATTAATATAACTATAGGTTACCATACCAACCTAATCATACTTTTTTAGATTCTGAGCGTAGCGACGACTGTATCAAATTTGCAAGACGTATACGTGTCTCTGATGTATCTGCATGCAGTGGAGATACTTTATTATTTCTAAAAAATATAACGTGGTAGTGTGGTGTGATTTAAAAAATAAAACAAGTCATGCCTGCCTCCCGTAATTGCGCTTCTGATACTGCACGATCCGGAAAACCGGCAGTGGCGGAGGGTTTATATCCACCGCGGGCACGAATTTCCGTTCGCCAAGAAAACGAATCAATCCCAATTTGTATGAACGCTACGATTATTTGTTTCGTGCCCACGGCGAGGGTCAAACACTATATATTTATATTATGTACAGCTCAATAGCTGCCGTTTGCCAATAATAATAGCTACAGCAGTGTCTGTATATTATGCACGCGAATTCATTGCAGTGTTTATATACATAGGTAGATTTGCCATAACATTTGCAATAACTATTCGCAGCCGGGCCCGTTAATCCTGCAAGATTACAATTTATTCGCGGGTTTACGTTGTCACTGACCGATTACCGGTCGGTAAAACACCCGTCGATCCCTTTTTAATATTCATGCATCGTATATATACGTCATGTCGTCATGTAGGCGCGGCGCAGTAGTGGATAATAATAATAATATATAATATATATGCATATTGCCCTCTTCCGGCACGAAATCGTACGACTCGAATGGAAATTACATTTCAATTCGAAAAAAGGGGTCGAAAATAATGTATATATAACATATATACATATAGAGTATAGGTATTTATAATGGTATATATCCCATTATTATTATTACATTGAATTGCGAACGACCGTAAAATGCATTAATAATCGTCAGAGTTGAATCGCTTGTCATCGAGTTTCCATTTCTACGCTCTTAGATATTTATATGTAAAAGAATATATATACCTAAGTATTTTTGTATGTTTTTATCACAAGAAAATTAGGTATATAAGTATATAACGAGAACAATCACTATCTTGCAGTTTAATAATTGAAACATATTACAAAATAAGTTTATACATTAAAGTATTACAGGTATAGTAGGCGCATACATACATATAAATCATTTTAAACGTTGTCATAAATAATACTACGAAATGTATGATATTAAATGGTAAAAAAAACCAGATACTTGACTTATAATTTTTTGATTCGATAACACCCAACCTATATAGCAAACATGCTTTTTATAATATACACTAAAAATATATATATAAGATAACCTATAGTTTTCGCGTAAGAGTATACTTATATACGTCACGATTTATGTATTCAGCTGGTTGATTGACTTTGTATCGCCAACCTGCAATATTTGAATATTCGAATATCATTTCTCCGCAGTCCGCAGTTCAGTTTGACACGTTGACACAATCAAAGTAACATGCATAATATAGTACCTACCTGCTACACTCGTTAAGGGTCGACTATTACACCGAAATGACACGTGTGGAAACATTTAAAATAACAATTTTGCGACTGTGATATTTTGATTTTTCACATACCAATATAGATTCAACGGTGTTTGTTTTTTGATTAAGAAAAAAAAAATTCGTTCCTCTTCTTAAGTAGACTGTACTTCTAAACTTCTAAAATTAAAACATGATAGTAATGCATTATAATATGTTTAGGTAAAATATATAAGTAGTATATAGGTATACTATACGATCATATAATATACTATACTCATATTCTTTGTAATGCCAAGACGGGCAAGACGTTAATCTTCATACCGTATGATGCCGTATGATGGCAGCTGGGTAAGAGTTAAGTTTTATTTTCTAAAACGCAAATACAACATCACTATCATAATGCCCATTACGATTAATATAAAAATTGTATTTTTACGTTATACATTGCACTTAATAATTAAAATGAAATTGTCACCAAAAAAAATAAAGCAATTTCGGAAACGTGCTTTATTACCAAAAGCTACTGGTAACGATTTAATTAAAAAAAAAAAATCCACAAGCTTTATCTTGTTTACCCAACCAACTTGTTTATGATGACCTGTCACGTCGTTCAAACTTTGTGAATAAAAACACACACAGAACGAAGTTGTCTAAATTTGTAGTAAAAAATCGAAAATGTTCACATTTCCATTATTTCGTATCAATTCGTTTAATAATAACATAAATATAATGTATATATTATATGATATTTTATAAATATATTCCTATATACATACACATTATAATTTAATCCATAAATATAAAAAAATGATTTTTGAATAAATTGTTTATAATATTAATTTTTTTTCCAGCTTATATAGATGCTGAACAATTAAACCAATCATGATTGGCCCTTTAATAAAAGTGGCTTTCATTACCACGGTTGTGATTTGTGGGATACACTGCGAACGATACATAGGTAAGTAATATAATAGGTATTTAATTTATTTTATGCGTATTATCAATATTTTTTTCTCAATCACTTACTTTTTAATAAAAAATTCCCTTCCTTCTTATTTATTTCATGCTTACCTTGTAGTTCCATTAGGAAAAAAATATTAAAAATAATAACAGTTTTCTTTATTAAATTTATATACATAATATATTTTTAATATTCAAACTAAGGTTATTAATAGGTATAATACCATTTAAAAAAAATTCTTTTGAAATATTTACAACACTTTTTGTGCGAGCAAAGGCGTTCAAGGGTAAATTTCATGGAAGGGACAAAATTAAACTAGGCTGCTCAACCCATTTATAACATATAGGTACTAGGTTGATTTTTACTTGAAAGTGAATAAGGAAGAAAAGGTATGAAATAATGTAGACATTATTTAAAAAATACTTTTTAATGCTACAAAACATTATAATATTCTACTATGTTTACTGTTTAAATTATTTATAGAATGTGAGTAGACAGTTAGGTAATTTAATTTTTTTTTATATATATACCTAATAACATTGAACAAATAGCAATTGTATTAGAATTGTATCATTGTATTAAAATTATAATGTGGAAGTAAAAAATACAAATAAATGTATAATATTGACAATATATTCAGTTTGTTTATATTCCATTATTTCCCTATAAACCAACACTTATCGTGCATAGCCCATCAACCTTTTTATCACTCATTGTTGACCTTTCTCAACTCTGCATAAAGTACTGAAGGACCTTTCTATAGTGCAATTTGTTGGTGACAATGTAATGTGTATTAGTAGATATATAGTAAGTGTAACGTTTGACTTCAAGAAAAAATACACACTCTTTGAATAATTTTCTGTTATTTGTTTTTATGTCATCCATGTAAGTTTTTGATTTTTATTGCAAGTTATTATACCAAATTAAACCATAAATTTTTAAATTTTGTATCTCAAATTGATTTCCAATGACTCAGAAGTATTATAATTTATTAAAACTACTGTCAAATTATTAATTTATTTTGATAGGGTTCAGTTAGTTGTGGTCATAATCTCAGAATACTGAAGTTCAAGACAATAAAAAAAATGAAACCATTAACAATCTAGTGCCTATATACACCCTACACTATGTATTTTAATAACTTTAGTTGCAAAAATTAAAAACATAGTATTTATTATAGATTTTTATTTTTAAAGCAAAAATCAAAAAACAGTGATGCATTAGCCCCAGCCATCAATAATCAAGAATTGAAAAGCATATTGTATATTGAATTATTTTGTGTATTTTATTATTATCCCGGGTGGGACATATCCTTCCCTCCCCCCTTCCCTCAACAATTGGCACCCATGTGAGCGTGTTATTATTATTTTATGTAAAATAATTATTTATTCCACCATATTAATAAATAAATATAGGTACCTTATAATTTTGCAACTAATTTAAGACAATAATAAATCAAGTCACTTGAATTTAAATTTAATGTGTTTAATTGTGTTATTTATTTTGTAAACTGTTGGCTAGTGGGTCGAATAATTTATTAGAATTATTTAATTATAAATGCGTTTGGCTAAATAATGAAAAAAATAAAAAATAATACTACCAAATTTTGTTTTTATTTACCTCCATAAAATTATATTAAGACCACATTTATTAGTACTACATTTATTCATATAACGAAGTACATAATAAGAATAGATGATTTATTATCATACATAACGATATTGAAATTTGAAATATTCAAACATTCAATATTATGTAACTCATTTGTTTAAATATTATGCAATTTATAGTTTTTTACCAAGTTGATAAAAAGTGTGCTAGATCAAAATTCATTTAAAACGATATTACACATTGTCTAATATTATATTTATTACAGTAGTGATTATTTTACATTTTTTGCAATTATAAATGTGTGTAATAATAATTCATCATATTGGAAACACCCATATATTATAGGTATTTATTTATACAGTACGTCAATTATTGACTGGAATGATCCATAGTTATCGTCACATATTAATGTAAACCTAATATTATTCGGATATCGGATAGGTATATAAATTCATAAATGTGTATTAAATTTAATAATATGCATAAATGTTTTTAACTTTCAGTATAATATTATACATAATATTAATGTAAATACATTTTTCTTTTTAAGAACATATTTTAATATAATATATACATTTTTGCTTACCCATAAGAAAGAAAAGGAAAGGAAAGATTAAATATGATAAATTGTTTTCATCTCATGATTTCCTTTTTTTTTGTAATTATTGTGATTTTTCATTTACTTTTAATGCAACCGTAAAACTGACGATTAGGACGGACGTTGGAGTGGAAGAAGAGAACAGGTAAATTTATTTAACAACTTTGGGGTAAACTTCATTTAAACTTTCATTTAATAATAATAATAGACTCCCAACAGTTTATAGAAGAAAATGACTTAAACAGCATGTTACACCTTTTTGTTATTTATTTACAATATTGGCATGATTGTGATAATTGATATAATGTACCTAACATCAACAATTTATCCATTAACAAAACTGTAATCTCTACTACCTAAAGGTTTACCCTTATTATTTATTATTCATAAAATCATTTAATAAATAAATAATTTACTCAGTGATCGTTTTAATTTTCGTGGTGGCTAGTATTAAAATATAGAAATTAATAGGTATATTAAAATTAAATATTTATGGTAATCAACTGACAAGTTTACATATATCGTTACCTATGTTCTCAATCTATTTAATTTAAACATTTATGGACATTGGATAATTTAACGAAAGTAAAAGCATTGAATCATTATTATTTGTTGAAACGGTAAATACAAACCAATAGGTTAACCTATATCTAATCACTTAAAGCACTTTTATAAAAATGTATTATTAAATCGGTTGTCTAGATAACACATTTTCACACTTAAAATAACTAAAATCATTTTTTTAATTATCCGAAATAGTACAAAAAATACAAATTTTACTTAAATTAAAATGAGCAAACTTATAATTATATATACTTTGATACTTTTACTATTATACATAATAATATATTTAGTATACCTATTACCTACTATTATTATTATTATTATTTTTTAATTTTAGTTTTAACTTTTAATAGTAAATACAATTCAAGCTTACAAAATATAATTTGTATTTAATTGCTATGTGCTAATTACTATCTAAAGTAAAATTAAGTGGGTATATTATAAAGTTATCATTCTTTAAATTTGTATTGTTCCAAGAAAAGAAACGAACGCAAATATATTTTTATTGAACAATATTTCGTATTTTTTATAAAACCACTTTAAATTCATCATTATTAATTTTAGTATGTATTTTCTTTAATTTAGTTACGTTATTATTAATATAGAAATTATCAAGAATAAAAATAATTTTACCATTTTAAGTAGCCATTGAGTTCCGTAAACTGGAACCTTTATAGAAGTACAGGGCTCAAAATAATATCTTAAGTACCTGATGCAATAGAATTAATTGTTAATGTAATGTACCCGTATAATACGTGGCTATACCAATAAGGTACAACTTGTGGTTTACCTATGTTCTATATTTTAATACTATATGTGTATTATATTATAATAATCTGTGCTCTGACGGTAACACCAAATATAGCTGTATAACATAACAGGAACTGAACACAAATAAAATGTGAGAAATTAAATTAACGAGTACCTATATTATAATAAATATTTTTTACTCTGAAATATAATACTTTAACAGTAGGTAGCCGTTATTTGCCCGAGGATGGCTGGATGTGTTTTTTGTTATTTTGAACAACACACAAATAACACTCAATATAAAGCTCTAGTTGTGGCTGTTCCTTAGTATTTGTAGAGTCATGAAAATTCAATTACTTTAGGAACCCAGCCAGGTATACACAGTTACCGATTGTTTACAGAGGAAGCAAAAGGTGTGTGAGTCAAATAACAATAACAATATCTAATTACGCGCTACAGGACGATTGAAAGTTGTAATATTGTATTATAGTCACTGCGCACGTAGATATATCCATTATATATCCAGGCGTAGGTATTAAGTATGCAATATAAATTGTAGGTAAGTAGGTATATTAAATTAAACAGGCGATTCACCATGCATGAAGATCACCCTATTTTTCATTTAATAATGCTGACATCGTCATGTGACGATACAAACATTTATTTTTTAAATTAGAACCATCCTTTTTACTTTAAATTACACGACAGATGATTTTTTTAAATTGATGTACCTTCTTCGTAGTAAAACTTCGTATCTAAATCAAAATTCGGACGAGTAGTTTCCGAGTTATTATACATTATATTAGGTATACTAAAGATAATAGACACCTACCTATGCTTAAACACATAACACAAACTATATTGTATTTTAATATGTGTTTGTGTATGTATACGAAAAAAGTTAGATAAGATATTTGATATAGAAGAACAGGAAGAAAGTATAGGTATTGCCTGCGTTTCTAATTTATTTAAAAATTATATTATAGGTAAGCTATATTTATCTATTAATTTCATATTTACAATTTATAACAATTGTCTGAATAATAACTAATAAACATTTTACCTAATTGTATATATGACCATACCAGAGGCTCTTGGTAGTATCATGGCATATCATCCATGGTACATAAAGTTTAATAAATCGGAGACTCTTCATTCGAATATTGATTTAGATATAGGTACATAAAAATGTTCAAAAATTCAATCTGCTGAATAATTTAATTTAAAAAAGTGGGTCTCGCTTGAAAAGCAGAAGTTTGTATTGTCACACGAGTACACGACACTCTTTAAATGATAAACAAAAAAGTATTCGAAAATAATAATATGGTCTTTAAGTGTATTTAAAAATTCCAAAAATCAGATTTTGAAGAACTTCATTAATGAGCACATCCTCGGTGAATCAACTGTATTATACAGGCGCGTACACGGTACACTGAGCGCGAGTGGTTTGTCCAAAATTCTACCTATATTCGAAATTCAAGTGTACTCAGGTCCTCTCCATATCTGTACCGCGGTATTCGGTCTACGCGTATAGGTCTCATTATAAACGTCACTAGAGGACGTACATAGTATGTCTCTTTGAAGTTTTCCGGCACTCAGCGTATACCTAGAAATGTAAACACGTGTCGTAATTTGATATTATACACACGACTGCGCGAGTAAAGTAGGGTCAATTTTATGGGACGGTATGGGCACTGGGCAGAGCCAAGGCTACGGATAGTCGTTGTTTCGATTAGGCAGGTACATTTTAAGTTTCACATTTTGTGAACGAAATTTCAATTATACACTGCAGAATTGTGTTGGGTACAAACATTTAATCACGGCAGGTCATCTACCTGAATGAACCTTAACTAACCTACACCCATTTGCTTAAAGAAAAAAAAATGAATAAATGAATAAATAATATGTTAAATACATGTATTTACAATTAGTGTTTGGGTATAAAGTTCACCTGTGTCAAAATAAGGACATTATATTATATATATTTTCAATTGATTTTCATCTCGTAGTATGTGATAATTATTATACACGCAGTCATGCAGTAGTTTGTTTTCTCTCGAAAAGCAATTTTCGAGGTATCTAATTGAAACCTTCCACGAAGCCCTAAAACTATCATTTGAAAATTGGACATTGAACAGACCGAAATAGCAAAAGAATTTGATGGTAACTATAGTAAAGAACATTTTTCAGAAAATCGTAAAAGTGTCGAATTTTCACATTATTAATCGTTCATAATTGTGAACATTTGCTAACATAATATGTAATATGTTACAATATGTTTACACTTAATTATTTTTTTATCATTAAGTACCTTTTAGCTATTATATATTACTGTATTGCAACTGGTTATTCATCGCAATTCCGTATTCACAATAACATGTGTAATGCGTGGTCATATATATTATGCGATAGCTATAATACCGTGCAGTGACACATTTGCGCGGAAATAAATTATACGCTTTCAATCTTTTACAGTGTATAACATTCACATTTTGATCGAATGGTCTTCATCTGTATCGTAGTTTGGATATGTCTATGCGTACATATAATAATATTATATACGTGTGTGTGTGTGTATTTTATAGCGTCGTTTTCAATTTGAGGTCTAGGGGCGGAGGGTAGAAATGTGGGTGCGTGGGAATCATATTCCGGCGGCGTGTCGACCGGGTGGAGCCATGTATAGAGTTACGTAAAACCTCCCTCGATCAATATGCCGTATACCACCACCCCCTTCGGCGCACCTTGTCTGGGCAGCAGCATCATCACCACCCACGCTCTATCCTCATCCGAATCGGTCTCGTTGGCGTTACGACGTAGTTGTAGTCGGCCGGGTGCAGCAGGAGGGTAGTTCTCCTCTCGTCCTATATTTACGAAACGCGAACGTTCCAGAGCGGGGTTACTGACCATCGCTTTGCCCTCCTTTCCCACTGCCATCATTTATGTCATGAGCAAATGGGTATTCGTTATTCGTGCGAAAAAGAAATAAACTCATAATAATACGGGCACTAGCAGAGAGAAACAAAAAATAAAAATACTCGCTAAGTACGCAGGTCAGACGATTTCACGTGATCCAAAGACATCTGATAGCCCATACCGTGCAACGATAACATCTATCTATCTCTCTCTCAGTCTTTTCTCTTTATATATATTATGTACCTATGTAACTCGTTAACGTTTGTAATTTACAGAACCAAAATATTTATCTACACGCATTTTATTATTAAACCCTAAATCCACTTTTCGCTCGTCTCGTTTAGGTATATGTATTAACTTTGCAAAAACGCAATCGATTTCTATAAGAAAGCGCTCGTGTTTTATCACTATCAATAATCATGATAAATGCTTGTTGCCTGTTGGCTATAACGTATTAAACATTTGTCTTAAATTTCAGAATTGTAGAGGCTATATAAGTAGGTACCTACCTATTGTTTTAAAAAGTATATTAGAAAATAATTTTGGATGCTTTTAAATCTATACTAACAAATCGTGTCCATTTCATATTTTCCATTAAAAAAACATTAATTTTACATTATATATTCGAAAACGTTTAGGGTCTCATCCAGCTTTATACGCCCTATTCGGAGTTCTAGAAAAATGACAAAACTTGTTTAGTTAAAAGTAACACGTCGTCTGTTGGATAAAAATTCACTGAAAAACATACAGACAGGAATGAAATGTTAAAAAAATATATTTACATACAAACTCCATTTATAAACAAATTATAATTCTATTTCAGTTCATATTTTTTTACATTGTTCCCAAGTTGGAAATTACATTTTGTCAACATATTAATGACCACATTACGAGTCCCATGGTATATTTTATTCTCAGAAAATTTTTTTGAAAACGGAATAGGTATTTACGTAATAGTATTCCTGATGTTATACTGTCTGCACATAAGAATATAAAACTTGGTACACGTTCTTATATCTTATACATACAATATAGGTACGTTATGGCAATATGATCTGAACGTAGGTTTTATTGTTACCTAGTGAACGTTTGCTGAACAGATTTAAATTAGATTAAGTGTATCTACATCAATAATAGATAATAATAAACTTCATTAATTAATATTACAAATATATAATATGTTCTTTATACATTTATACTAAATCATGTTTTTCTGACACAATCGTTCATTGATAAGTTGTAAAAGGTATAATAATCATGCGTCCGAATAGAGTATAGTATAATATCAACAAAAAAAGATGGTACCCATATATATATACACAATAGGTTTATTAATCGCATTTCGGTCTCAAAACGTGAGTTTTTTTTTTTAAACTCGATCACTTTTTGGTATCGCTAGTACCGTGAAAAAAGCGTCTATCATTGCCGCATATACGTACAGCGCATTTCTTTCGACATATCTTCTTTTTTCTGTTCACTGAAAACGTTTTCTGGTGATATCTGATTGAATCTCAACTGTCTGCTTTTCTCCTCTGTAGACTGTAATCTAATATATTAAGTTGTTTTCCTTAAATTTGATACGGCTCACACATAGCAATATAGTATTGAATAAATACCAAGTTCTGAAATCTAATATATTATACATTATAAATATATCAATCATTAAACATATGTATTATATACGCATATAAATATATATCTGGTTGCAACGGAAATAACTGACAAATTGTATTGATTATTGTTACATGTAATAACTTTTTTTTCCAATATTGAAATTTATTTCAATACAAAATTAACAAAAAATGGTCACACATTCTATGATCACAAAAACTAAATTAAAGTAACATTTGAATTGATTAGAATAAAAGTTATTACATGGTCACGTTTTGAAATATCGTAATGTTCGCGGTTTTATCCTAGGTATATATAATTTTACGGAAATGAATATTGTCTAAAATACATAATATTAGACGTATATATATATTTTATAACATTAGGTCAATTTTACACGCATTATCCCCGCGGTTTAATATGTTTTTATTTATACAATTTTAAATTAAATCACAATTTGCCAATAAAAAATAAAAGTTATCGGTAATTTCTTCATTCTGTGCAACTTCAAATTTGATTGAGTCTGTATAGAAGTATCTTATATCTACTAATTTGAAATTTCACCTTAATTGTATAGATATTCAATTATATTAGATCGCACTACTGATACCTACCTATGAGATATGAAGAAAATCATGAAAATATACCATGTACCTATTGAGATAATCGATATTGTTTTTTATATCAAAGTCTATCCATAAACTGATACGGGTACATTAAAATAAATTAAAAATACATTATACAATATGTAAATATTGTCATATTATGGTAACATTTTATTTAAAATTAAATAAATCGTGCCTAGTTCGTTAACTAGTTATTATTCTAGACATTTTAATAAATTACTATATGCGCATATCAAACGTGATTTTCTGTTAAAAAGAAGTGGTCCGGAATAACAACACGGATAATATATTCCTTTATAAGTTATTTTTTATTATTATTATTTTGTTTTACAATTCATTATTATAACATTTTAATTACAATTTTAATTTAAAAACTGCACGGTTCAATTATTTTAACTTGATGAAAATTATAATTCGAGTGACAAATATAAATACGTCCACACTCAACAAAACAATATAGTTCATTGTAAATAATTTTACATGTGTATATCATTATATACCGTAATTTCAGTAATTAAAATATGAGCCTTATATCCTTTAAAATATTATGAGTTAAAATTTAATTCCAAATTAATTTTCTCCTAATCAAATTTAAAATGTTTTTAAAGGATTATTATTACACACTAGTATTCAAGAAAAATAAATTATAAATTATTCATCTTCACAAATATACTCTAAGTGTATACATGATTATACAAATATGGATATATATATATATTACTGTGTGGTATTTATATTATTCTATGTTGATATCTGTAAGTGTTTATTTTCGTTAATTTTTTCATAATTTCTAGTAGTTAAATAATGATATAATAAATATACTGTTTTATTATCATATAAATAAACGGTATTCTTTTTCTTCATTTTGAATTGTTAAATCCTTCGTTTTTTTTTATTAATGTACTTCCTTCAAGACACCATTAATCATTACTCATTATACAGTGTACATCATATAGTCTATAAACTATTGCATAATTTATCTTCTACAAATGATCATGCTTTTTTAAAAATTATAAATTATTTAATTTCATACATTTAATGCCTTAGCACAAATTATTAAAAACTGAGACTTTACCTAACTTAAGTATAGTTTTTTAATATTTTAGTATAGTTTGCAATACAAACCATTCATCCACCGCTCTATAAAAAATTTATTTTAAACCATGTTGACTACTGTGTATTCATATTTTATCATATATTTATTTATCATGCATATTCATTCGTTCAAATTATTCTGATATTCATAAATTATTAGATGTATATTGTATATAAAAAAAATACCCACATTTTTAGAGCAAGATACACTTTAAAATGTTCAGAATGACTAGGAATTTTGCTAAAAGTCTTTTATATCTGTTCTTATGTAAAAATATTGACCATCGTCATATATCTTCGCTCTGGCGTTTTTCTGTGTTTCCTGAATTAGTTTTATGTGAATCTTCACAGAGTTCACCGTTGAAAAACATACATTTTTCCAAGAAATAAAGGAGTGCAAGAAGAATAACATTTATTTTTTAGTCCATAGAGAGGAGAGTGAGTGAGTACCTAATAAAAAAATGATTAAACTTTTAATGTAAAATGAAAGGTTTTTGACATTTTATTGACATGCAAATCTGGTGAATAAAATTAATAATTTGTATGAGAGTTTTGACCTTATAGATTTTACAAAAATAGTTTGCCTTGTTAAAAATCAATAAAAATTCTGTTTTTATATTACTTTTCGTCGAATAATTTCGCCATTATTTTCATTACTCTTCGTTTAACATTATATCATTTATATCTTTTTCAACTTCGTAAAAATATATTTTTTCGGAGCAATAAATCATCTGCTTAATTTAGAAGTTTACCCTTAACATGAAACGATATACATATTATATTTTGAAGGATGTCGACTGCAAAGTGCAAATTATAAAATGGGTAGAAAATACAAAGAAGTTTTTTGTTATTATAGGTACTTTTGAAGTGTCTTTGGTTAAAAAAATGAAAAAGTACTTTTGAAAAGCTCAGCTGCAAGATTTTTCCAAAATAGTAAAATAAAAGCTCTAGGCTTGGAATAACGGAGAATGTTAATTTTTTTTCAACATTAAGCTGCACTTTTTTTTTTTGCCTTATCAAATTGTGTATGTTACAAATAGCAGTGTCATAAAGCTGATGTAATATATTATACTGATTTTCATAAAGCATTCAATAGCGTTGATCGTAATATTATATTACGTATAATATTACGATCAAAAGTTCAACGCTGTTATATTTAATCGTACAAAATTTAAATTTTTCAAAAATAAGTGTAATATTTAGTCCTTTATGGAGTGAAAAAAACTCAAATGAAATTCAAGGTCATATGATTTGAATATTTCGTGTTACCCTAATCGCTGAACACAGTAGCACACTGTATATCATCAGGTCGATATCTCCACAGAACGCTGAACGATCCTTTACTATCTTCAAATATTTTAAATCAAAAATAGTCTTTGTGTATTCTTAAAACTTAAAAAACCAGAATTTTAATTAATTAATGTTTAAAGAAAAAACACGGAATTTTGGATCGCATAACGACGTGTACCTACATTACTTGAACCAAGTAGATAATTACTATAATATTATGTTTTGCGATACATAAAATATTGCCAACATATTAGTACGTGGAAAAGTATACTTGTAGCTTGTTGTATAAAGTATAAACTATATACATATAGACCGGCTATAGTGTCATAGTAAAACGATCCGTGTGACGCGGACGAAATTATAATATAATGTGCGACATGGACCGGTCTACTCAGCAAACGAGCAAACTATCCTAAAAAAACTGTTCGAAGCGACTAAAAGTAGGTAATCACGTCGTCTGCCATTATATTATATTTTTGGATTATTGCGTTTTCGTGTTCTTGAATAATATATATCTATTACCGTGGTTGAATTATCTACACTTGCACGGCGATGAAATTACAAAACTGAGGTGTCGGGGAGTTCAGTTTACTGAACACAGTAACACAAAAAAACAATATAATTGTAGACACATTATAACATACGCAGATAATATGTGTATCATATTTGTTATGGCTGATAGAAGTGATCGCATAACACACGACGAATGTAAACACATTTCATATTTATATGACTCACATAACATAGTCACATCGATTATTATAATTATTAAAAGTATACAACATTGTGATTTCCAAGATCGTATTATATAGAGTGCTTACTATATATATAACCCCCATCTTTTCATTCAGTAATTAATTAATTTTAATTCTGTTTTTGTAAATTCCTATAAATTTTCTACTTTCGAATAGATTTTGTGTTAGTATTTCTATTAAACGAGTTGTTATTGTGCCTTCCACTCGCCATGTCACGGACCGACAGCCTGCACTCCTCACCACCACCATCGGCAGCCACCACTTGGCTCACCAGGTCACTCATTCAGCGAGTTGCAGCCTACACGTGGCCCGCTAAACAATTCCCTAACACCTGTAATAAAGTCTCCCCTCGGATCGCCACCAAAACCAACTGACTGGTTCTTCTCCGACCGTTTGAAGTAGTGTACAGTACCCTCCGTGACCCATCGAACCGACTTCATGGTCAATCACCACATTATATCCGTGGCCAATTGCTACATCGTCTGCACGTCCAGTCACCACATTGTCTTCGATGTCATTCACCACATCGCCTTTAAGGCCAATTGGCACATCATCTCTGTAGCCAATTACTGCATTGTCTCCGAGGCCGGTCACTAAACCTATTATGCCAGTTGACGGCCCACATCAAGAACCACCATCACCGAGATGGGCAGAGAGCTGTCTTCACACTTCTTCAGACAACGTGTACGACGATCAAACTCGAGTTTGATTACATGGTTCTACGACAGCAACGCGTCGGCCGATGACAAGGTGCTTCTTCTGGGAAAATGGTGTATCCATAATGTGGGTGACGGAGCAATATCATTCTGCAGGGTACGGCTGATAAACTGGATGACACGATGCAGCAGCTTATCAAAAGTTCCTAAAAGTTTAAAAAGTTTTTATCAAAAAAAAACCGCATTAAATCATACATCTCGAAAGTAACTTGAATTACTTACGAGTACCTAGGTCTGGTATCGCTACCGCGTCAGTTCTTTCACGATAATACGGAAAACCGAAACCTTATCATGGTGATTTGTTACGTTCGATATTCCGTCTTAGAGTTGTTAAATCATTTATCTTAACCCAGAACCCACGTTACGTTTTTTGAAAATATGGAAGATATTATTTAATCTACCAACCGAGCGTTGTATTTTTTTCACCATATTTTGAAGTTCCTCTACACAACTGTCATATTATTATGCACGGAAATGACTGTGATGTAGTACGGGTAGGAACAAACATTATTTATTAAATAGTTTTAATGGCGATTTGTTAAGCGAATCGCATAACGTGTCACGTATGTCAACGTATATAAAAGCTTAATGTATAGAAGCCGTGTTCAAGATAAGTGGGTACATTATTTTTTTTTGAAAACTTAATAATGGATTATTGAATATGTAGGTAAATATCCATCCAACGACTAAAGTTAGACACACTATATGTACCACGAAATTAACCTAATATAATTTACTATCGTACTCTCTAACTAATGACACTCTAAAATAAATTAGAATGGCACTGTTAACTCATGAAATACGATGGTATGCGCTTGACGATTCTACGTTCATTTCTTCTAAGCAGGTGGATTGACTCAAAGATTGGGTACATAACCTGTAGCACTATTCAGTTTAATAAGACTTCATTGAGACATAGTACATATATTCCGTCGCTGTTTCTTTAAAAAGTAAGAACGTAAAATGACTGAAATAATATTTAGGCTGGAAACACTTTTATTCAGGTGTAAAACAAACATAAATCAAATCACTAAATCAAAAACACTTAGCGCGTACTAGTTGCCGCGACTGTTGCCAATCATCGTAGGTACCTACGTTCTCATTGAATCACTCAGCGACTACTATATTAATAATTAACTGCTTACATTATATAGCGTTTTGAATACTTACATAGTATTACAAATACATTATCGGAGAAGTTTTTTTTATGAATAATTCGAGTATTTATTCCAAATTATTTTTTCAATTATTTTATCCAAGTCTGCTAGGTTGAACATAAGCCCAAATTTGCAATTCTGAACGAGGGTACTTGAGTTTCTATTTACGTTAACCAATTTATTTTTTAGTTTTTAACATTATGCTCGCGTCAGAGTAACTAGGTACTACAGATAGCATTTAAAATGTTGAAAATAAAAGTTAAAACCGTAATAATTTCGTAATATTTTATTTACTAATTTATATTTTCAGTAGGTACCTAGTGTTGGACGAATATTGTTTTTTAATTTTGAGTCGAGTTCAAAATTTGAGTACTCGACAAATGAAGAGTAGGTATTAAAAAAAAGTCAAGTACTCAACAAATTCCGAGTATGAAAAAAATTCGAGTACTCGACAATTTCTAAGTAGTAAAAAAAATTGAGTACTCGACAAAAGTCAAGTATTCGAAAAGGGTCGATGACTCATAAAAAGTCGAGTATACGATAATTACCAATTATTCGAAAAAAGGTCGAGTAATGGGAATTTCTCAAGTATTTTAAATTGTACTGAAAATAAATTTTCTTTCATAAATTTATACTTTAATAGTGTAATATAATTAATTAACTATTACTATGTATATAATTAATTTAATCTTATCATAATTAATAACACATAATATGAAATTGAATTCTAACCTTACAAATGTTACAATACAAAGGTGAGTAGTCGTAAGACAATTCAACATGAACAAAAAGCAAATTAAACTTAGTTCAGTAAACGTGATTAGACAATCAATATGGTGGACAATAATCCTATATAAAAAAAAAAATGTTAATATTGTAATTATGTATATCTATAATTAATTATTGATTTCCAATAGTTAGTTGCATTGTTTAGCAAAAATTCATTTTTAAATCTACTAAACCTCATTATCTCTTGCAAGATCATGGTGTAATTAGATATATTATTATAGAGTAATAGCTTATGGGTGATGGCAAAAGACAAATATAAAAAAATAATTTTGATTTGTTTGAGGAAAAAAGAGAATATATGCCTAAGAAAATATCTGTGTAAAATAAATATAGGTAATATAAACTTGATGAACTAAAAGAAAACTAAAAGAATTTAGTTTTTTTGGTTAGCGTGGTTTTATACAGGTAGTAATGATACTCGATGATTTTGATTTGTTTTATGGATATTATGTAGAGAATGATTATTAAAATATTGTAAACTTTAAATAAGATTTGATAAGCTCAACGAACCAGATGTGCTTAAATTTCAATGGGTAAAGACTATATTATAATACAGTAACAATAGTAACATAATATATTTTATACTATATATAGTTATATAAAGAGGCTTTAAGAAACTTTAAATGCAAATTATTTACTGACACAAAAAGTGTAATCACCCGCTTTTAATTTAAGAGTAAAAATATAATAAGCGTAGCAGGTATTCATTTAGAAGTTTATATTAAAATTAAAGTTTATAATTTTGTTAAATATTATTACATTTATAAATTTCAATAAAATAACACTTTTGACTTAGGTAAACTTATTTATGTTATTGATTTTTAATGATATTAATGCTTTTATTTAATGACAACTATATTAACAAAAAATCTTGTTTTCATTTTCAGGTTGCTTATTTAACCGTAATGTTTGTACTCAACGCGAATTGTGCTTTGATGGTAAGATAACTAATTATATATGAATTTATCAAAAGTTACAATTAATTTTAGTAGTATAATTGAATTAAACTAATAACCATAACATTTTTATTTTATCATAGATCATGCATTTGGCAAATGTATTCCAAATTATAATAATGGAGCCGAAGAATACATGTAAGATGATAATATTTACATTACACTAGATTTACTACCAAACCATAACTCATAGCTCCTAGTACCCACTTCAGCCGAAATAATTGGTTTCAGTTTATCAAGTGTTAACGTAATAATATATTAATAACTGAAAAGTAGCCTTCTTTCTTCCTTAAAATACATCCAAGTTTTGATATATTTTTTGCGTACCTATCACATAAATTCAGCTAATATTCATTTGAAATAATACTTACCTATATTAAATAATAAATAATAATGTGATAAGTAACCAAATATTTTTATTTTAGATACAAACTGATGATGAATAACCTCATGATTCTACGGGAAGATATGAAATTTCTCTACTACAATGGTTATAGTTGGCCGCATCATTTTACACAATGCGTACTTCAGCATCGATTGAAATTGATAAGATATAGTTTACCACCAGTTGACAATTCGATTTGTAATCAATATTTAAGAGTACCTGACGGCAGACAAGTAAGTTGCTTTCATAACTATCGATTTAACGGACTTATTTTATTGTATTTTTTTCTACTCCAGAATGATGATGGAGATTTTGCGGACTTCTATAAACAACCTGATGTGTATGTGGGGGCTGAAGATATCGGTCGAGGTCGCGAATACTATCCCGATATAGGTATTTAAAGTTTAAAATTATGAAAATATGAAACATATCAGGTTAATGACGGTGTTTAATTTAGATTATGAATATCGTCGAAATATTATTAACCGAAATAGACTTCAAGGAACTCCTTTGTATTTACCGTGGATGCCAGGCAATATATTATTCATGTTTACATTCACGAAACAGTATATTATATAACGAAATGTATTACTTTTATAGGCTCTAAACAACAACAGTACGAAGAAGATTCAAGTGCGTTAGTTTACGGTCAACCAAGATTCCGCCCGGATTACAACACGCCGGAAGGATTTAGAGCGGGAGAAGAAATCAAGGATAAGATGGACGACGAGTGGAAAAAATTGAGACAAATGGACATGCTATCAAAGGGTATAGACAATTCAAATAAAGCTTACACGGAAGGTGGTTTAGTGTTCTTACCGAAAAAGGGTAAGCAAACGATAGTAAGCAAACAACTAAAACACATTATAATTTAGGATGGATATTTATAGGAGCTAATGGCGAGGAGGATGAAGTGATGTTTAGTGATTTCATTAATAATTATGATTCAGAATCGGGCTGGGCCGGATTCAAAAGACCCGAACGATTGGACGTTAAAAAACCAGGACCATTCTTTAAATTAAACAATTTCGTAGTAAGTTAATCAAACCTTGAACAGAAACTGTGAACTAAAATAAACTGCGGTGTAATTAATTTCAGAAAAATGATGAAGAGAGTGAGCCAAAATCATCCGAGGATATAACGAAAACCGTTGGTACGTTATTTATAACGTAAATAAAGGCTTAAAAAAAATATTATTTTTTTATTCTTACAGATGCAACAACTTTGTTAGGAACAAACCGAAAAATGGATTCAGAGGATATTAAATCAACTAACCCCAAGACATCATCAAAACTAACCCAAGATGATTTCAAAACCATTTACGTAAGCAAAATTACACCAGAAGAAGAAAAACATGGACAAAAAAATGAAAAGACTAAGGATAAAATGGATGATACGGATAATGATAATTATGAAGTGGTCGACACTTCTTATGTTTGCATCCGACTAAAAGAGAAGTGAGTTTTTTTTTTGTTATTCAATGTATATTTTATTATTATTATTTATTATTTTTTATAGGATAAGTAATCCAGATAGAGGAGACAAACTTCTTAAAACGCTGGCAAATATCATCAACGTTGAATTTAAATCTATGGTGAATGCTCGGTAAGTGGTATATTACATGTATACAATATTTCTCTGAGTGGTTTAATACTTGTTATATGGGTATTAGAAAATACAACATTTATCGTACAAATAATTTTAAATAAAAATGAATAATATAACATAATATTAAAAATACCTTTTGTTATTTTTAATTATTTATTTATACTACCTAAAGATAACTCAAGGCCAAAACTAGTAGTTAGAATAAAATATATATGATACTTTTGATGGTTGATAATTTTAAATTTCTGATAAAGACAGTTAGGTATTATTTTCTAATTTTTTTTTCTACAGCAAAATGATTATATATTTTTTTCAGTTTTGACGATTCCGAGATTACATTCCAAATACTCCCAAGCGCTGGAATTAATGTAACGGAAATAGTGAAAAAAATAGAAACAATGAAGAACAAATTTGCAAAGAGAACGGGTTATACCATCGACTTTGTGAGCATTGGAGATAAGGTAAATAATGTACCTGTATGATAGCGTTGTATTAAATGTAGAATCTCAAGTTAAATAATACAAATTTAGGCCAAGACACCATCAGTGATGATGAGTTCTACGTACGAAGACAGTAAAAATTTCGAATGGATTTTCATGTCCGTCGCAGCTGTGTGCGCGGTAGTAGCTTCAGCTGCGGCGTTATTAATAATTAGAAGACATTCAAGATATAAAAACAAATTTGAAGGATTGATTGGTAGTAGTGCGGAAGTCAGTAAAGATTATCAGGTACATTTTATCGAGATATAATGATACATACTTAACTTGTGTAGTAAATAGCAACTGTAATACCTACCTATATTTGTTTGTATAGGAATTGTGTAGAGCACGAATGTCGAATAAGAAAGAAGAACCGAATGCCGCGTCTCAAAGAATAGCAAGCTTGTCAAAAGATCCAGACAACAGTCCTTCTTCAAGGTCAAGCACGTCTTCGTGGTATTTTTTTATCATAATTATAAGCACAAGATGACGTATGCTTAGGCGTGCGTGTGGATGTAGCAGACAGGGTTAAAATGTCAAACCCATATGGCCATATTACTTATATATTCTTGTCTTTCTGCCCGGTTGACGGTTGATCGACCGGACTACAATAGATATTATTACAATGTTTAATGGTTGCATCCAAAAACCACACACTGATGACTTCGTAATTACTTTTATATTTTTATTATTTAAATAAATATAAATAATACATTTTACATTTTTAAGTAATTAATTAATTATAAATTCTTTATAAAGTGTGTGGTTATATCCTACTAAATATATGTGGTTTTAAGTTTTAACCTTACTAAGTACACGGTTTTCGGATTCAACGATTACAACATTAATACGTAGGTATGAGGGGTATGGTTTAAGTTAGGTATCTGCCTAATAAAATTAAATATAATGGATAAGTTATGGAAAGAAATATTTTATCATATAGTAGTTTCTGGTTAGGAATATAGGTAACTGTTATTTTATACATTACGTATTTTACTTAATTTTAAAATTACGTACTACCACTTATTCACATTTTACAAATACTCTAAAAATGCATGAAAGATTAAATCGACAAAATAAAAACATTTATCCGGTAATTATTAATTAATATCGACCAGTAATAACAAGTTAGGCCGTTTATTATTTGATGCTGAAACAGCGATTGCTGCCGAGATTCCACACGTCGCACGCCTAAATGTATATACATACATGCCGACAAATTATTTCAACTTATGATGATATTCACTTTTAAGGGGAGAGGAACCGGTCCTATCGAACATGGATATATCTACCGGACACATGGTTTTGGTAATAACTTTGAAACGTATTTGTGCTCCGACATTGAAATACTGCTATAATGCTGCGGTTTGTATTCTAGGCGTATATGGAAGATCATCTGAACAACAAGAACCGATTGGACAGCGAATGGGCAGCGCTATGCGCGTACGAGGCAGAACCGTGTGCAGTGAACGTCGCGAGAAAGGTGAGTAAAATAAAATCGGCAAATTATCACATTTATCGCGATGTATAATAGAAAATAGGCAAAGGTGAACAAGTTAATGAAAAAAATTAACTTGACTCAGTGAACTGTAAGTTATTAGTTATCAGTTAAAAAAATAAAAAAAATTACATTTTATCTCGTATTATACACTAATTATTTTTTTATCAGAATTAGGTATATTATAATATTGTATAGGGCATATTATAGGTAGGTAGGTATACTGTATAACTTTAGGTACATAATGAACATTGATAACTCATGATGCTTTAACAAATAATAATAAATATTTATAGACAATAATATTATATAGGTATGAGAAAAAATATTTTCTACCTAATGTCCAAATTTCAATTTGTAAAAATTAAAGTATTTTATTTTTATTACGTTACCCTAGCTGGGTTATAACTCGTAATAAGTTTCAGTAGGTAGTAGGTACCTTCCCAAAGAACCCAAAGTGACTGTGTTGCAGGTAAACAACATTAAAAAGTTAGAAAATATAATTCTTAAGACATGTGTTAAGTAAAAAATTCATATTCTTCTGTATTTTAATAAGTACTTATCTATTGCATACTAGGTATAACAAGGGTACCTCCTATAGGTGTATGCTAAATGATTAAATCAAGAAATATTTATTTTTTTATTTTAATTTAAAATTATTTCACAAAATTAAAAAATAAACGGGTTATTATTAACTACAGTTATATTCATTTGGGCTTAAGTACATATGGTATATGTGCAAAAATGAATTTTACTTAACTTATTATTTTTAAAATGAAATTGATAAAGCTATAAGATTGGTATTAGGTAGGTATACCTACAACAAACACTAGTATTAACCACCTAATTAAATAAAAAATGTAAAGAATTTAATTAAATTTTTAACTATAGATATTTAACATTATTTAACAATATTTATTACTCTTTTAAAACACAGGGTGGATTTTTTAAATTATTGTCATAATTTTTTTTTTCATGTGTACTTGTCGCGATAGACGGACAACGCCAAGAAAAATCGTTACATCAACGCACTGCCATACGATCACGCCAGAGTCGTTATCAACGAGTACGCCAACATGAACAACTCAGACTACATAAACGCATCAACAATAGTACGTCCGATTGATGTATACCATAGACCAACAAAGAAATGAACTGTTGCCTGGTACCCAATAACAAATCCGGATCTAGTTGTTGCTCCTAGGCCTATCTTTAGTGCCTAGTGGTTGCCATTATGTTTCAATCATAATATGTAGACTTGTAGTAACTAATATAGGTATACAACATTGCAACGTAATAATATATTATAATTTACTGCAAAATAATATTTTATTCAAAAGTAAAAATGAAAAAATAATAAATATTAAGTGTAAAGAATTTTATAATGTAATTTAAATAATTAATGATATTAAATAATATTTAGTTTATTATAAACTCTAATTTCTAAAATTTAATTTGGTAAAACCATAACTCCATACTGATTTACAGATCATATTTAATATACTCACAAGTCCATAACTAATATCTATCGATTGCTAACTTATATTTTAGATTCTGAGCGGAACGATGAATGTATTGATTTTACGATGATATGTGTGTTTTTTTTATTTTTTTTAAAAATTAAGGAAAAAACGGGAATTTTTACGGAAAACCAATTTTCGACAAAATCGATTTTGGTTTTTGGTATAACTCTAAAAGAAATGACCGTAGAGACATGAAATTTTAACCGAATGTTTATATAAGCATTTTCTAGCATTTTCTAAATATTCTGACTTATTTTGAGCTGTAAATGGACATTTTCAGTTTCCAATTTTTTTCGTTTTTTTTTTCTATAAATGTCAATAAAATTTTATTTGTTGGATAAAAAATCTTGAAAATTTAATAGTAGGCTTCTAATATATAGTTTCAAAGGCAGATGAAAAATATTAAAAATCTGTAGTCACAATTTTTTTTTATAGATAATCAAAGTTCAAATTTTGACAAAATACGTAAAAATGACGAAAATGTGCTAATTTATTTTGAGTTAGAAATTCATAAAAATTTTTCTTTTTAAACCTAAGATTTGGAAATGTAATACAAGATTCCTCATAAGTTTGCCTAATTTTATCAATAAAAAAATGTTCATAAGCAAATCATAATAAATTTTTATGAGCATTTTAAGTTCAAATTTTTACAAGATTAGATATTCACTCGATTTCTCATGTAGCGATTTTCTTATTTTGTTGCTATTCAAAAACGATTGTAGATGCATGAAAGTTTCACTGAATGTTTATATAAGCATTTTCTATACGCCATCTAATTTTGAATATATTTTGACTGTTTTTGAGCTTTTTACGGACCATTTCAATTTTCAATTTTTTTAGTTTTTTTTCTATATAAATGCCAATAAATTTTTATTTGTTGGGCAAAAACAGCTCCTGATATATTGGTGCAATAGCAATTGAAAAATATTAAAAATACACAGGCACACATTTTTTTTATAAGCATTGAAAGATCGAATTTTGACAAAATTCATCAAAATCTCGAAAATTATCAATCATTGTAATTAAACAATTATAAAACGGTCAGTTTTTATAACTAAGGATTGAAAATTTAAAATAATAAATATTACATACTGTAAACAAAAAATCTAAAAAATATATAAACACAGTTATTTTTTACAGACATTTTAAGTTCAAATTTGGACGAAATTACATATTAAAATCAATTTTAACGAGTAAAAGTATATATTATAATATTTTTCTAGCATCACTGATAATTTTAGGTTAATAATTAAATAATATGAATAATATTTATTCAACTTAGCAGCTACCGTAAAATAACAATATCAATATAATTTAAAATATCCTAGACTGACATACCGTCTCCGCTCAGAATCGTTTTTCGTACACAATGATATTATATCATTGAATTCAAATTTAATATACAATCCATTATACAGTGATCTACTTGTAACCTATTGTACAGCAGAGCGACATCCACTTGACCCCCTTTTTTTTTTTTAGATTGTTGGTTCAATTGGCCCATATTGTTAACAATTAATTCATAGAAAAATAAATATATAAAAGAGAGTATAAAAATACCCCTTTTTATACTCTCTTTTATATATTTATTTTTCTATGAATTAATTGTTAACAATATGGGCCAATTGAACATTTGTGATTTTAATTCGTCTTATTAATTATAATTTATGTTTCAATGTTGTATATTAAGATATAAAAAAATCACTCTAATGGAAGCCCGTTATTACTAGGGCCTCTCTCTAAATCTAACCTTCACCATCAATAGTTAGAGAGAAGTATATAGCAACAAAGACAACATTTTTAGAAAAAGGTAGCATATAAGTCCCATCATATGCTCATTTTTTAACCATGTAGGTAACCATGCCTAACCATAATGTGTTGTATGAAATATACGTAAGTAGTAATATATTACCAAATATCCAGTGGCGTACACGGACATTTCCAATGAGGAGGGGGTGGGAGTTATATTGAAATATGCATTTATGTTGTATGTTGTAAATACCAAAAGGGGGTGCACCCTCTTCCATCACCTGTAGGCACCTAGATGACCATACAACGGCTGTCGACGGATTTTTATGCGATTAATATTTGTTGTTGTACACGGTAAATTTTGTGCAGACCGACCACGATCCGCGTAACCCGGCGTACATTGCAACACAAGGACCGTTAGCCGAGACGTCGGCAGACTTTTGGCAAATGGTGTGGGAACAAGGGTGCGTGGTGATCGTCATGCTGACTAGACTAGTTGAGAACGACGTGGTGTTGTGCCATCGTTACTGGCCGGAAGAAGGATCGGAACTCTATCACATATACGAGGTAAGCTTTTAGACAATATAGGTAGATATAAACCTATAGGTATAGTGGTATACCTACTAATATGCAAGTATATAATATATAATTAGTAGTTAATAAATTCACACGTTCGTCTGTTGCAGTCAATATTAAATAGAATAAATACACATATTTCATAAAAAAAAAAATATCAAAGTATGTAGCTACCTAATATTTTGTCCGCTTTTTTAGATTCAGAGCGGAGCGATGAATGTATTGATTTTACAATGGTGTGTTTTTTTGTTTGTCATCACCTTTTAGGACAGTAAAAATGCTTCGATTTTCTTCAATAATACCTTTTCTGATAGAAAGCGAATCTAGTTGGCACTTTGGGGGTCAAAAGTTAAAATTTTCGACAAAATCGATTTTTTTTTTTGGTATAACTCTAAAAGAAATGACCGTAGAGACATGAAATTTTGACTAAATGTTTATATTAGCATTTTATATGCATGATACAATTTTCAAAATATTATGATTTGTTTTGAACTATTTACGGACATATTCAGTTTCCAATTTTTTTAGTTTATTTTTCTATGAATCTCAATAAAAATTTATTTGTTGGGTACAAAAACTTGAAAATTTAATACAAGGCTTCTAATATATCGTTACAATGACATTTGAAAAATATTAAAAATTCGTAGTCACAATTTTTTTTTATAAGCATTTAAATTTCAAATTTTAGCAAAATACGTAAAAATCATGAAAATATGGAAATTATTTTGAGTAAGAAATTCATAAAAATTTTTCTTTTTAAATCTAAGATTTTTATGAACGTTTAAAGTTCAAATTTTTTAAAGATTGGATATTCAGTTGACTTCTTATGTAACGATTTTCTTATTTTGCTGTATTTCAAAAACAAATAACTGTAGATACTTGAAATTTATATCGTATGTTTATTTTATCATTTCCTATATTTGATAAAATTTTCAAAACATTTTGACTCATTTTGAGCTGTTTACAGACCCAGCGTCGGCCTGGCAAACCAAAGGCCCATGGATCAGTTTTTTAAGGGGCCCCAAAAAAATGTATTTTTAGCAAAATGGATTATATCTAATATAAAATTCACCTTTATTATAATTATTAATAAACTATTATATAATTTAGTAAATATATAGATAATAATCATGAGCTAACTTAAATATAAAAGTAACTTTTAAACTATTAATTTTTAAACAATAAGAATTCTTCAAATAATAAAATACAATTCTAATATGAGCAACTTTTTTAATTCATTAGATGAATAAGCAATTGTTTCGATCAAATTTTGAGTATTAATAGCTATATTACTTTCTATAGCCATCAACATTAATGGGTTAAGATGATTTTGGTGTAATGTTGAGCGAAGTTTTGTTTTTATACATTTGAGTTTCGAAAATACCCTTTCACAAGTTGTTTGAGTCGATGGCAATAACAAAGCCAACTTATAAATGACAAATAAATTTGACTGGCATGATAATTCTCGTACAATTAAAAACATATTAAAATCAATTTTAACGAGTAAAAGTATATATTATAAAATTTTTCCATTATCGCTGATAATTTTAGGTTAATAATTAAATAATATGAATTATATTAATTCAACTTACCACATACCGTATAATCGTTTTATTATAATCGTATTACCGTATAATCGTTTTTCGTATACAATGATATTATATTATTGAAATTTGAATTCAAATTCAATACCATCCATTATACAGTGACCTATTTGTAACCTACTGTACAGCGGAGCGACATCCACTTGACCCCCTTTTTTCTTTTATTTTTTAGGTGCATTTGGTGAGCGAACATATATGGTGCGACGATTACTTGGTAAGGAGCTTTTATTTGAAGAATTTGAAAACCGGAGAGACCAGGACCGTTACTCAGTTCCACTTCTTGACATGGCCAGATGGAGGGGTACCGAACACAACCAAAGCTCTTTTGGAGTTCCGCAGGTAATTTACGCAGGTAGTTCGATGGTAAAGTGTATTGGGAGGCTGCCAGTAAGTGCTTAGGTGCCATAAAGACGGGTGCTGGGTGCTAGAGAACCCATTGTTATTTTTATGGGGTACTGACCTAACCTAACCTTATGGGGTACTGGCCCCATAAAAATTGGGATCAAATTTTTTTTAATATTTGGTAATTACTATGGCACGAATGTTGTAGAACTAAAAAAATAGTAAAATTGATTGCAGTATTGCACTAAAAAATAACAACGTTTTGTTATGTTATAAATATTTTATATTGTGATTGAAGAACAGTCAAACAGTCACATTTCACAAATTATTTTTGTATAGTATTAAATACCTACCTACTTGATATTATCGAAATAAAGATAAGATACCACTATTACTATATACTATACTAATAATTGGACTTTATGGCCAGAGATATTATTATAGTATAATCTTATCTATACGACTATCGAGTATCGACAATAGTTAAAATAGTTGTATAAATGAGTAAATTCAACAAAATTGCAGTAAAATTAAAAAACCCCAAAAATTGCACTTAAAACTTAGATTTGAATTTGTTCTTGCATGAAACATATATAAAACTTACTTAGCAATAAATTGAAAAAGTAGAAAAAAAGTTGCAAATGCAACAACATCCGTGCCCCAGTAATTACTCAATGTTCTTAAACAAAAATTAATACTAAAATGTTTTTTATTTAACGATTTAATGAAGTAAATCGATAATACTATATGGTTGGAACAACAAACAATTCATATATTATAAATCAATTATCATTGTTTTTGTATATCAACAATAATTTAAACGTAGGAATCTAATGTCTACCTAAACATGCAGAACTGTTTTTAGGGTTTTTTAATACAGGATTAATTCATTTTTTGACCGTTTACCTTGATTTCTAATGTATTAACTAAATTTAAATAAAGTATCAATAACGCTATAACAGACTGTCGTGGTCAGTTTAATGACGGTTAGGATAACTTCACTAAATATGGCGCAGCACTTACAAATATATTAACTAATAAATACTTAATATAATAATTAAATACATATTATTATTTTTTTTTTTATTATACAAGTAAATTTAATCGTTGTTTACGTTGGGCTAGTTTTTTGACAATTTGTACTGGATCAATATTGACGTCGCTATGAATATTTAAAAGGCCTAACCCTGTTAGACGCTCTTGGCCCGCATATTGTATGTCTTTAGACGCTTCAACGTTGAAAAGGATCGTTCTGCACTTGCAGTGGGTACAAGAAGTGTAGACAACATTTTCACAAGCTTCAAAATGAGATGGAAGAATGATTTATTTTCTAATGTTTCAACTGCAGTTAAATCATCACTACTTTTTTTCCACTTCATGGTCCACAGTTGATACTCACACAACAGATCTTCAAGTTTTCATTTGACATGTACCTACATATTATGAACTTCTTATGAATTTCTGTTTTTGATACATTTTTGGCAAGATCTGGAGGTTCCCTATCTTCTCGTGGTGCTTAGAAAATCTGGCTACTAGTTCACTTACAACATGGTCAATAAAAAGATATCAAACATTTCTTTAGTTTTATAGTACCTATGTTTCAGCTGTCTCAGCAGGAATATTACTTCGTCCTTTTTGCAGCTCTGCGACTCTAGGTGTCGTAAATGACGTGTACATCGAACGGCTGTGAGATGTTTGACATAAAATATGCTCATTTAGTCACATATCCCCTGATCTTACACTAAATCTTAAGATTGCACGAAAATTGCCATCATCATTGTGAGGTGGTTCTGTAATACCTATTTTGGCCTCTTAAGACTATTGGCGACCACATAAAATATAGTTTCAACAATTGAGATAATTTTTTTCTATTTTCCTCAGTTATTGTTTATTATTTTCTGAACTTAAAAAGTTTATAATATCAAAAGTTTTCTAAGGAAATATGTCTTTTATGTTTTATCACTCACTTAGAACATTATGTTATATGCCCGTACGCGGTCGCTGGTCGGCAACAGTATTTGAAGAATAGATAATATTAGATTAATCATTTGTTAATTTCCCATTAGGTAGGTACCTACCTATTTAAATTTTTAATTGTAGAGAATACCTCTACCTTTACTCGGAAAATTAAAAATATTTACCAATATACATTTTTTTTGGGAATGGATTTTAGCAATGGGGGGTTGAACCCTCTCCTCTTACCTATGCCTTTAGTCAAAGCCATTACAAACTATAAAAACGTAAAAACCGTTGAAATAAAACGTATATTATGCTACGACTTAAGTTACCTAACACATCATCGCACGCGCTATGGCATTACAAAAGTTTTTTTTTTTCAGGAAAGTAAACAAGTCGTTCCGTGGCAGATCTTGTCCTATTGTCGTGCATTGCAGGTAAGTCCAACTTATATCTGGGTAAATATTTCTCGTGCAATCTGAATGGAAATGGAACAATATTGTGTACTAAAATCTAACCTACCTATTTTATCATAATACGCAGCGATGGTGTTAGTCGTACTGGTTCGTATTGCCTATTGGACATGGTGCTTAATCGTATGGCGAAAGGAGCTAAGGAGATCGATATAGCTGCTACCCTGGAGCACATCCGAGATCAGCGTTCGGGTGCGGTGGCGACTAAGGCGCAATTCCAGATGGTTCTGGCCGCCGTGGCCGAAGAAGTGCAAGCCATATTGAAAGCTTTGCCCCAGCAACAGACACCTCAACCTTTACCTCCGCCTCCACCACCAGCCCAACATTGAATTTCTTTTATCCTGTTACACATACACGATTTAAGCTCTACCCTTTGCTAGTGTTTCCTAAACTATAGGCTCAAAAAATGTTTTTTTGATCTCATCAACTCTCTTCTAGACCTCTTAATATCATAATAAAACATTTATTCGGATGCTTGAAACTCCAGCATAATATTATATTAACTTAACGCCTTTCATTTTCCTATTCAAGTGTTGATTTGTGTTATAATATTATATATTTTACCGGTCAATTGTTACCAATACAAAAATAACCATAAAACAGGTTAATTATTATGTATTTTTTTATTATATAATTTTAAATGTTTTTTTATTTGTTTTTATGTTAAGTATGAATTTGTTGATTTCCCCTTCAAAAGTCATAAACTATTAAGTTAAATTTACAATTTTATTTAATAACCACACAGACATTTTAACATTCGTATAATATTTAGTCATATATAATTATAATCAAATTACCTATAATTACTTATTAGAGATCATATTATAATAGTTTTCAATTTTTGAAATTAAATTTATTATATTAACAGACATACATACAACATATTATACCTACATTACATAAAATATATAATACTTTTGTGTTAAAAATATATAATATATATATACTTATAAATTATAATAAACAATTATTAATATTAATAGCCATAGAGAAGTATTTAAATTATATTTATGCAAAATATTATACCTGTCTAATGTGAAATCTAAATCATCCGAATAAAATCTGAACTGTTCCCTAATGATTAAGCAGTAGTTTAATTTATTTGTTCATTTATTCATCCCAGAATTGTTAAGCCTCAGCACCTTGTGTTTTCATTGATCACGTAATATATAATTTATTCGCTTAATTAATAATAATTAATAGCTGAATAAATCTATAGTACTGTAAACAGTCAAAGGTTAGCACTCATCTAGTCATCATTGGCACGCCAGGTGTATTTAAATTTATTTTAATGTAATTAAATTTTATGCATAATGCATTTGATTTGCATAAAATAATAAGGAATGCTGATTAAGTTAAACTATGAATTAAAATAAATGTTTATCAAACAATTAAAAAAATTACTATATATTATATTGTAATATGTTAGGTAGGTACCTAAATTTGTATACTCTGATCAGCAAGAGAATCTAAGGTATTTAAAGCGTACAATATTCAATTATAAGAAACTAGATAATATTATTAAAAGGCTTGAATCTTATAATTTTATACATCATGAAAATCAATTGATTACCCTTCTGTCATTATTTTAGAAAAATGTGTGATAGCCGATAGGTCATTTGAAAGATATTGCACATTTGATGCAAACAAGAATAAAACCAATCTATTCATTGTAAGTTAAAAAAGTTTTTCAGTTCTTTAAATATCAAACATTTCTAAGAACTACAAGTGAAAGATGGCTTTTTTAAATCAAACAAATTGTCAAAAAAAAAAAATGTGTAACAATCTTATAGCATATTATAATCATTTAAAGCAGTAGGTAGTTTTAATATTATATTATTTACATCATACAAACAAAATTTTAACAAAATATATTTTCTATAACTTACAAATAATAGTTTCCATAATAATTATGAAGCACATAATATGGAAGTGGGTGAGTTTTATAATTGCACTGATAAACAATAAAATATGCAATTAAAGTTATATTATTAACTACATTTTAATGATTTTTATTTAGAAATATTTCATTGAAAAACAGAATTTAAAAGTGTATTTTAATAATCTATTCTCTTTTTTAATTATTTCATTTTAACCTGAAACATTATTCTTAAGCTAATAAAGTCATTATTTTATAAAGTTTCACCTATTTCAAATAAAGATTTAAAAATAATCTTATTTCATGTATGTTATTATTAAAAAAATAACAACGTACAATTCTGAAATATAAGCTCTAAAAGTGTATGAATTAAGAATCATGTTTGTACAAATCATGTATGTTTAAGTTTGATTGGTGAACATTGTTTAAAGAATGACAGGCTAAAAATAAAGATTTATTTGATGTTAGATTATTTTTCCAAGTTGAAACAAACTTTTGAATGCTAGCTTTAAAATACTCTGGATCAATCACAAATTGTTCTTTTATCTTATTTTGAACAGATTGAAATTCAGATAAAATGTTTTCGAATTCGTTTTTTTCAGTATTTAGTTCTTCTTTATCATAATTAAATGTATTTAATATACACTCATCACTATGAGCTGAACAGTTAATGTTTTTTTCATTCAGACATTCACTCAAAAACAATTGATGGATACACGGAGAACATACATTATATATAGTGCAAGAACATAGTCCAATATACATATCAACAAAAAATTTACCAACATTATCACTTTCTACTAAGTACAAAGAATGATTTTCATTCATACTACAGTAAGTAAAACAGTTTTTATCTATGTTCATTTCTTTGAAGTTATTTAAAATTATTTGTTGATTATTTGGACTATCTGTGAGCAAATTGTCGTAGAATAAGTCGATTTCAGCAATAACAAAATGAAATATTTGTAAGATTGAAAGTGATTTAGTATGATAATAAATAAGTTTCCGTTCAGAAATTGTAGAGCATGGATGAGAAGACATGGGTGAACAAAATAAAAAAATGTTTTTATCAATATTTTGCATAAATTGTTTGAAATTTGGATACTTTTCAATAAATATAGAAAAGTTTGCATCTGTTAAATGGTCAGCAATAAAACTTTCAGAACATACTATTTTTTTTAATTCAACAAAACAATTTACCTCTTCCATCAAATTATTATTACTTGAGACACTAATAAGCCATTTCCATAAACTAAGCAAAAAATGAAATTTAGAAACACATACAGTGGCTTTAGGAAAAACTGTTTGGAATGTATGTACATACACTAAATCTACTACAACAGTTTTGGTCATACCCCCTAATTTTTTCCATAAACATAAGCCCGCTTTTAACAAGTAATCTTTATCGTCAGTAGAAATAATTACACCTACAGGAATCATTATTTGTCTATTATTTTTACTAAACATGAACCATGTTTTACATACATCAAAACTAGTTGAGCACACAAATACTGTATCAGTATTAATTGCTCCCATTAGCGGGGTTCGAATAGCAACCACAATATTATTTTTTATTAATTCAATAACAGCACTCTTTGTTCCTATACTGGCATTATAATATTTTATAGATTTCCTTAATGAATCTACACGTTTAACAAACGGTGATGAAAATTTAGATTTTCTTATGTGCCTGTAGTACAACTCATAGACAAATTCTACATCTGGCTTGATTCCTGAATCCATTAATTTCAAATAATGATGTTTACCTTTATTTTGTATAGTTTCAATTGTATATTCATGCAGTGCACCAGCAGCTGATTTACCATTTTTTAGTAAAATTGTTAATTGATTATAAACATCATTTATAGCATGGAATAATTTCATCGGTGTGAAACAATTCATGGGATGACAATGACAATGATTCATTAATATGACAGCTTTTGATTGATGTGGTCTGTAAACAACAAATCTCACATCTTAAAAATGTACTTATAATTTCCATTACAATCATAATTTTACTTACGATTTATTATTTAAAGGTTCAATTGTAACTGCTAGACTCGCTTTACAGCTAGCCGGATTCTGCAGTATTATATTAGACTTAACATTCCAATAGTCAATATTTTTGCATTTATATACAATCTAAGATTATAGAAATGTTATAAATATACTACTATTTACACACTAATATGTTATAATGAATATACCTATTAGCTAACTTTACTTACTCGATGGATATTTTTGAAAGAAATAGATGATACATTCTCAGTTATATAATTTACTTTTGTTTTATGACATAAACTATTTAACCAATTTAAAAATAATTCTTTGTTGATGTTATTAATCTGAAATTTTGCTTTGAACTGTCCAAATGATAAATCTTTGAATGCCAATATTTTATAAGAATAATTAACTGGCAAGCAATCCTAAAGTAAATAGGTACACAATTATTTTTGAAAACAATTTTCAAATCAATAAGCATCAATTATCTGAAATGTATAGAAGTTAAATCAATGTTTAAATCAATATTAGGTATCTAACAGAAGACATGATAAAGTGTTCAGTGGCATACCCGTAAAACATTTTTGGTGGGATGGTGGAATTATTAAATAGGTACCTTACTTTTAAATCAATGAAAATTCATAACCAAAGCAAAATAAAATTTGAATAATCGAGAATACTTCCCGGGGTAAGGAGTTTTGTGGATGGAAGGACAAATACCCCTGTTGCCACTACTTCAGGTATGCAATTGATAATTTTAGATAAGTACACGTTTCCTTACTTTTAATGATAAATAAGCATTGAGTTTTTGAGAAACTCTTTTCTCCAATGGCCTTGATGTGTACTTTTTCAAATTTGGAATTGAAATATTGTGGTTTAAATTTATATGCGTATTCAACAAACCTTTATTATTAAACTGTTTGTGGCATTGTGAACAATTTAATAAACTTATTGAATCATCGTCACATATTGAAGGAACATAAGATTCATGAACAGTTTTCATATGTTTTAAAATATGTTTTCTCAATGTAAAAGTCTGTGAACACAGACTGCATGGATATAAAATATCCATTACTGAAAAGGTTGTCTACCTATTAAAAATAAAATATTACCTACTTCAAAACTTGGTACAATAGAAATACATTTGTTTAAATAAAATATAATGCTATATATACACATTAAAAATATATGCTAAAACTTTAAATAATACATAATAATGCAAACATTAATTTAAATATACTCTAATTTTTAAAATTAAAACAACAATTAAAATAATGTTAATCAAAAATAGTTTAAAAGTAGGTACATACTTAATAGTTGATAGCTAATATTTAATAACTTAAATTAGTTATTAGCACAGAATATTTTAATTTTGATAAGGTATTTTCGAAAAAAAATTGGCGAGTTAAAATTAAAAAACACTAGCCGTTTTATGTAAAACAATTGTGTCATGTGTATAACTAATAATTTATAACCAATTATTGTAATTTGTAATTTTTTTTATCAAAAATCAAAATATTAAATAGTGAAGACCAGTAAAACGGGCCCAAGATATTCTATAAAGATTTTTACAGATCTTGAGCACGGGCAACGGCGACTGACAGTTATCCGAAAAATGTTCAGAATGATAAAAATGGTTATAAATGGTTATAAGGCCACAGAAATATAAAAATTTATTTTATATATCTGTGGATCTTTATGATCTAAGGAATAGATTAAACCATTAAACTAAGGTTCTGATAAAAAAAATTTTTAAACAGCCCTAATTAAACGTGATTAAATCAACGTGATAACAGAAAGATAAAATAATGTTACTATCGCAGTATCACGAATACAAAAAATTATAATACTCGTGCATACTCGTAGACTTTATATTGATATTATACCGTATTAAAACTATTAAAACTACTATTAAAACTTACAATATTCTAGTCTACGTACAAATTCTAACAATACAGTAGTTCAAAGTCTTATTCAGTCTTTCTATGCTTTACAGCTACATATTATTGCAATTAGAATAAAATTGTCGTGTTCGTTAAAACGATGAAAATCGAATCTGACTTTTTGCCAGAAAAACAATGTATCGTTATCGATATTGGAATCAAATACACAAAGTGAGTGTGAATTCTTCGGAATACAATCAGAATCTCTGTATCTAAAATGCACTAACATGATGGACATAGTATTTTTATAAACACAGTATTACTTTCATCGAGGCAATTTAGGTTTCTATAACATTTATGCATTAAACACCCTCTATAATATGTCACTAGTTGGTTTCAGGGCTTGAATACGCAACTATTATATGGCCACCCCATAAAATATCCCATATTAATCGATTAAATAAAGTACAAAACAAATTCTTAAGAATTAGCTAATTTTGTTGCATTGCAAACCCATATAATTTTAAATCTTTAACTGAAAGAGTAAGTCTAACTTGAGTTTGACATTACTTATATTTATAAATTATTGAATAACGATATTAATGCTCCAGATTTACTTTCTAAATTATTATTAGGCGTTCCTTCTCTTTAGGTACTCAAGAAACCGTCAAACTTTTTAAACGAAATTTCATTCCACTAACTTGTAACTACGGATAAGCAGCCCCTCTTGTTCACGCTTGTAGCACTATTACTATCTAATTTGTCAAATATTGATAATTTTTTTGGTTCTTAACCATCTATAATTCAAAAATTGTATTAGTTAATATTTATCTTAACTTATTCTTGATAGTTTTGTTAGTTTTTCCTTTTTTTACCTTGTATTTCAATGTGTTATCTGAATCCGTACTGTACTTATGCCCTTGAGGCGTTGATATTTACTTATATAATTAAGTAAATACCTAATAATTAAGCTAATATTTTTGTAACTTAATTTTTAAGTACACATTTGTATCCCACTCCTATTCGCTGTATTCATACTTCACATAACCTAGTTGATTACCTATTGCATAAATTTTACCATTTTTCAGATTTGGATTTGCTACTGAACATTCCCCTAGATGTATTATACCTACTTGTTGTGAAATAGATGGTACACCTATTTCTGACATATATAAATGTAAAGATGAACAAACACTTATGTTAGCTTTAACAAACTTCATACATATGTTATTTTACAAGTAAAATATACTTACATTTTTTAACGATATGTACCTATTATAAACTAAAAGTAAAACAAAATTGTTATGTTTTCTAGATATGCGCTAGTGGCACCTAAAGATAAAAAAGTAATAATTGTTGAATCGTTATTATCACCAACAATATTTAAAGAAATACTCGCTAAAGTATTGTTCATTACTTACGAAGTAAGATACTATCATTTATAATAGATTGATGTGATAAAATTTGATATTTTAATATAGGTTACATCTCTATGTTTTGTCCCATCACATTGTGCTTCCTTGTTTACACTTGGAATTTCTACCGGTCTAGTACTCGATGTAGGATACAAAGAAGTTATTCTTATTCCAGTATGTGAAGGAGTACCCGTTCTACGTCTATGGCAAACAATGCCATTGGCGGGACAAGCGGTAGAAAACCAAATCAAAACTCGTATTGATATAGGTCAATTATCTCCTGATGAATCGATTAACAATATTGCTGAAGATATTAAAGGTACTAGATAAATATATTTCATGTTAATTTTATAATATTTTGTATTAATCTATTATTTATTTTATACAATTTTTATTCAGCTAGATGCTGTTTTGTGACTACATTAAAACGTAGCAAAATTCTAGCCTCTGGTCAAAGTGTTGAACCAAAAACTACTGATGTTGAATATCATTTAAATGGAGAAAGATCCATAACAATATCTGGAGATATTAGGGAAACAGTCCATGATGTATTATTTGAAGAAAATATTGATGAAATGTCTATCACTACTATGATACTTGATACTATAATTAATGTTTGTCAATTACTTATATTTTCATATTATTACAAGTTTGTCTTATATAAAGTATTTATTTTTAATTACAGAGTAATGTGGATATCCGATTAAAGCTTGCAGAAAATATTGTCCTTATAGGTGGTACAGTGATGGCCAAAGGTTTCATGTCAAGATTAAAAGAAGAACTTGTAGAAAAACTTAAGTGTTCCAAGTATAACAATTTAAAAATCACAAAATTCAAATTTCATGTAGCACCTGCTTATGAAAATTACATTGCGTGGCTTGGAGGTAAATACCTAAATAAACATTTTAAAAACAATTGATCATTATATTTTGTTTTTTTTTTTTAATAGGATCAATATTTGGAAGCACAAATAATTTGAACATACTTTCACAAACAAGGGAAAATTATATAAATGAAAATTATGTTCCAGACTGGCCCACTACTTTCACCAGGCAAAAAACTGAATAAATCTTAATAACTGCACCTCTCCTTATAAATATTTATGTACTTTTTCATTTCTTTGTTCCAAATTAAAATTTCTTATGCTAGATGTTAAAAACAATAAATACTATAAACTAAAAAAAAATAAATTACTAATATTGTTAAATTTGTTTAATAGTCATTCAATACATTTGAAAAGTAGTAATTATGGGTATTTAAAAAAGGACATCAAACCATGCCAGAATAAGTATACATTGTATTTATATATTTTATTTATCATGTTCAAACTTAGGAATAATTATAAAATCCATTATTTTAAGACACGTTTTTTTTTATCGAATGAAAGCATTTCTAAAAAAACATTACTGTTTATTATTCAATATTAAAAATTGTGTCCAAAATATGGTATTCAGGTTTTACAGTCTGGCAAAAGTAGCACACAAGAAGGATTGCTAACTTCTAAAGCTTCTTCTTTTTCATAGAGCAGTTCTTTAGCAGCCAAATCCAATTTGTTCTTTGCAAAACTAGTTATTTTCAGACCCTTAAAAAATGGTAAAGTTAATTGTATACAAAATTTAAATTTAATAAGCTATTCAACACTAAATATAAAACAAAATAATTCTTCACAATGCTGTACCTGCACAATTGTCCATTGTTTTTTATAAATAGTTACTGGCATAGAGTAAATCAAATCTTTTGGCACACCATATGAACCATCGGATATAACTCCCATTGAAACCCAGGCCCCATCAGCAGTTCCAAACCACCAGTCATGCATGTGATCGACTGCTGCTTTTGCAGCTGACATAGCAGACAAATTTTTTCTAGCTTGAATGACAGCTGCTTCCCTGGTTTGAATAATCTAAAATTAAATTAATTATACCATGTAAGAATTTGAATTGAGAAATTTTGTATCTTAACCTTTTTTAACTTTGTAACCTAACCATTGCAATGAAATTATTTTATTTTTATTAAAGCCAATTATTTTAAAAGAATTAACACATATTTTCAAGGTAATAAATACGGATCAAAAGTTGTAAGAGTTGCATATTTTTATATATCCTCTCCATCTATAGCATACTAAGCTAGTAATCCATGCAATATCAAATTTAAATAACAAAACTGTAGAACGCATACTAGGCATAGTTAATTATCGATGTTAAAAAAAATTCACATTTCTTTCATTTTTTTGCAAATAGTTCATATTATTTATGCATATTAAATGCTTTATAAAAGAAATTGATGTTTTGATTTTATGACTCGAATTTTTTTAGTACAATTTCACAAAGATTGAAAATATCTTTTGATTAATATTATTTACCATTTACCGATAATATATTTTCAGTTCAATAATCAACATCACCAATCGGCTACGAGTTTCAACAAGATTTTTTTTTCATTTATTTTATAAAACAATTTACTAATAAAACAACATTGTTTATAAATAATAATTAGAACATTTCTACATTTTGTTTGAATATTTAATATTTTTGTGTATTTTAGCTTCTGAGCCGTAATAATAAATATAATAATGTTATTTTATTACTAATATAGTAATCGCTCCCGACTTTTTCGCTCATATTTCTGTTTATAGTAGTCAGTTTTTTGCGTACTCTGTTTTAACTGCTTTGTTATAAGTTCGTCCTTAGATTGGTGTTAATTTTGTGTCGGTTCGCCCAAAATTCTCCCCATAAGGACAATTATTGTGGTTTCCCCATACATATACACGGCAGCCGTAAATACGTTAGTTTTATTTATATATTATCTGCTCGACGGTCGCACGGACTGCGTTATCGCGCCGCCCAGTAATTACTTTTACCGATTCGAGATACGCCCGTTCGCACTCATCTTATACAATGTGTGCGCCGAAGCTTCTCTTATACAGCGTGTCGTAGTGCACGCCAGTTGCCACTCAACATAAACTTCATTCTTTTTCTACTTCTACTTGTATACTTCAAACTATGTCCAAGCCTTCACCAGTCACTACCCGTTCGGGTTCTGCATCTTCTACAACTTCCACTATTTCTAAGAAATGCACTTCAAATGATGACATTTTAAAAGCTATTGAACGTATCCAATCATCTCAAGATAAACTATTGGCTGGCCACAAATCCCTAGGTACTGACCTCAAAACGAGTACCAATGCTCTTACTTTGCGTTTTGATTCTCTCTCACTCGAAATTTCTGAGCTCCGTACTAAATTTGACCTTCTTGAATCCAAGGTTCTAGCTCTTGATTCAAAGACATTAAATCCATCAACTGTCCCACCCACCCGAATTTCTGATGTCTTACAAGAATTTACTGAGCGGGATCGATGCAAGCTCAATGTCATTATGTATGTATGGTCTACCCGAATCCACGTCGAGCGATCTCCCTACTAAAATAAACGACGACAAGCTCTCAGTACGCGATATATTTTCTAAACTAACCTAACCTAACCGATTTACACACTGATTTCAAATCGATTCGTCTTGGTAAACCTACCTCATCCACAACTCGATCTCTAAAAGTTATTTTTGGCTTCATTGAAGCTGCTTCTGCTGTTCTTGCGTCCTATCGTCAAACTAAAATCCAAAAATTGTCCCTTCTTCCACTCACCAGCGTTGTACGAGACAACACTTTGCTAGAACGTCAACAACTTCGTACCTGTCACCTTGGGTTAGATCGTCGGGTCGCCGCAGGTGAACAAAACCTAACCATCACGTTCAAAAACGGTTCCCTATGCATAATTTTCCGTTCAAAAAACGACATCCGAGGACATCATCGCCCTCAAGTATAAACTACACCAACATCCCCATCACTACCAACATCAATGGATTCTACCAGAATTGTCGCGGCCTTCGTACTAAACTTGTAAACTTCAATTGTAATACTTTTGTATTGTTTTAACTATTTCTTTATTGCTCTTACGGAAACTTGGCTCACTAACAGTTTTTACTCTTCTGAGCTTGGTCTCGATAATTACAATATATATAGATGTGACAGATTTCCACAAACCAGAGCTCTGTAATCGCGGTGGTGGTGTGTTAGTAGCGGTGCGTAATGACATGGCCTCTTCTCCGCTTATTATACCTCATAATAATGTCGAGCAATTATTTGTCCACTTCTCTTATAACTCTTTAAATATTATAATTTGCAGTGTTTATATACCACCTTCGTCGCCCACACTTCTCATCTAAATACTATTGATTTTATTGTTCAAAAATACCCAAACCATAGTTTTATCCTCACTGGTGATTATATTCTACCATTTATTTCATGGTCAAATAATGCACATGGCCTATGTTTCCTATCTCAAACAATCTCTGAATATACATCCATTCCTGAAAGACTTGCCATTCATGGATTCTTCCAACATAACTACATAATAAATTCCCACCGCTCCCTTCTCGATCTCATATTCTCTAACCTTAGCTCCATAATTGTTAAACAAGCTCTTGACCCTGCCGTGCCTGCCGACACTTACCATCCACCTCTCTCACTTTCTATAAATCTCCCCATTCATTTTCCACAATCTGCTCCCCTCAAATTATTTTATAAATTTAATAAGGCAGATTACATGCAAGATCACTAATTTCTTTAACTATTTCAATTGGAAAAGTACCTTTCTGTCATACTCCCCTAATGATTCCATGTCTGTCTTCCTTGATGCTTTCCATTATTCAATTTTAACTTTTTTTCCTAAAATCTCTTTTCATCCTTCCACTTTTCCATTGTGGTACACTAAGGAGCTCAAAGAACTAATGTTTGCTAAGTCTCGCGCACATGACAAATTTAAGTCATCCCAACTATTAACAGATTACAAGCATTTTTCATTTCTTCGCGCTAAATTTAAATTCATCTCCAAACAATGCTACCGTCATTTTGTCTCACATACAGAGTCCTCCCTATTACGCAACTCACGATATTTTTGGAGTTTCATTAGAAAAACCCGCTCTTCTCAACCTAAATCTGCATGTGTTTCACTCCATGGTATACAGAGTACATCTCATTCCGATTCCTTTTTTGCTTCATATTTTTCTTCTGTGTTCACCCAGCCTTCACCGACTCCATCCCAAACATTACATCCTATCTGCCTCTTTCCACTCCTGTCTAATGCCTATTTTTCGATTAATGACGTCTACCAATGCTTATGTTCCCTTCGCAATATTAAGTCTGTTGGTCCTGATGGTATCCAGAGTGATTTCTTGAACAAACTTCGATCTGTTCTAGCAGAACCGTTATGGTTATTGTTTAGGCGTTTTATTGACTCAGGTATCTTCCCGTCTGAACTTAAACTTGGCTCAATTAGACCCATATTTAAGTCTGGTGATTCAACTGATGTTTCAAACTATCGTCCTATAACTCTCCTCTCTCATCTATATATACTATTTGAAACGCTTGTCCTTAACTCGATTCGCTCTTCCATGAATCACATTCTAATTGATGAACAGCATGGCTTCCGCCCTGGTAGATCAACTATTACTTGTAACCTTAGTCTTCGTTCATATATATATATATGATTCTTTTCGCGATAACTGCCAAGTAGATGTAATCTACACAAATGTTTCCAAGGCTTTCGATCGTGTTGATCATAAGCATCTTAGGTCAACGCTAGACTCTATAGGCATCGGCGAACCACTACTATCCTGGCTTCACTCTTACATTATAAATAGGATCCAATGGGTAACTGTTGATTCCGCCTCTTCTGACCACTTTACCCCCTCATCAGGTGTACCACAAGGTGCTGTTCTTTCTCCACTTCTGTTTGCCCTATTCGTAAACCCAGCCGGCTCCATCCTCCAGCATGCCAAACTTCTTATCTTTTCTGATGATATGAAAATCTTTTTTCGTATAAAATCCATCTCTGACTGTCACCTTCTTCAAAATGACCTTCAACGATTAGTGACGTGGGGTGAATCTTTGGGGCTAGCTCTTAATATTACTAAATATTCAGTAATGACTTTTTGTCGTATTAATGCTGTAATCGAGAATATTTACTCCGTAAACAATACCCCCTTAAAAATCTGTAATAATTATGTAAAGGATTTAGGATTTACTCTCACACGGAACCTGTGCCCTAATATGCACATTCAGATAATCTGTTTTAAGGCTCTTAAACTACTAGGCTTCATAAACCGTATCTCTACAGACTTTCACTTACTCACACCTCTAAAAACCTCTTTTCTGTTCCTTAGTCCGTCCCATCCTTGAGTATGGTACCATCCTCTGTGACCCGTCCACCGCTTCTGCACGTAGCATGATTGAAAGGGTTTAAAGAAAAATCCTCCGTCACGCTGCTTACAAATTAAACATAGATTGTCCACCTCACGATTACACACCAATCTAACGCCACTTTTCCTTGGAAAGCCTCGCCGATCGTCGTCATTCAGCTAACTTATAATTTCTATCTAATCTTCTTTCATCTAAAATTGACAGTCCTGAATCACTATCCCGTGTCTCATTTAATGTCCCCTCCCGCCGTACACGATCATCTGTTCCATTTCATATACCTTTCTCTTCCTCAAGCTACTATCTTAACTCACCGATCATCCGTCTAATGCGCATTGCCAACTCTGACCCTTCATTCTCACTCTAAACATGAGCCTCGTTTCCATAAAGCAAACCATTATTATTATACTATTTATTCATGTATTAAAGGGTTTGTCCCGTATTGTAAAATAAAAATAAAATATCCTAATTAAAATATTTGTTTAAATTAAATAATTAATATACATTTACCCAAATGCAATAGGATTCTTTACCTTAATAAAGTCATCTTCAAGCCATTGTGTATCCTTGATGGCATCATATACACTTTTTGAGCTGTCACATGATTGTACTGATGCATTGAAAACATCTGGGAATTGAGTTGATGTTTGATTACCCCAAATTGTAACATTTTTTATATTGCTTACACATAGTCCAAGATATATAGCAATAGCGGATTGGGCTCTGCAAAAGAGCAGTATTTATTTCAAATCAAAAATTGTATGATAATTCATGTATGTAATAATTATAAAAGTTATATACCGGTTTTGATCAAGTCTTGTCATTGCAGTAAAGTTCTCCTTAGGTATGGAAGGAGCATTTAAAGAGCATATTAAAGCATTAGTGTTGGCTGGATTTCCAACCACCAAAACTTTAACATCTTTACTTGCATATTTGTCTAAAGCTTCCCCTAATAATTTGAATATCCCCACATTAGATGACAGAAAGTCTTTTTTTTCTTTACTTTCACTATTTGGCATTGCACCCAACAAAAAAGCAGCATCGACATTTTTAAATGCTACTTCGAATTTGGTTGTTTTTACATAACCTGTAGGTACATCATAAAAAAAATTGTATAGTAAGCAAATTTCTATTTCGATAAGTATTCCTACATAATATGTTCAAACTTATCAAACCTTTGACTAAAGGTAAAGCTAGATCATCAATTTCCATGCATACACCTTCAAGAACTTCCATTGCAGAAGGTTCGTCTATAAGATGTAAGATAACTTGTTGTCGAATTCCGAATACTTCGCCATTGGCAATCTTGAATATCAAAGAGTAGGCAATTTCACCAGCAGCTTCTGTTACAACTACTCGGATTGGTCCACTTTTAGTCTAATAAAAAAAAAATTTAATAATGACAAAATTAAAATTTTATAAAACCCTTTTTAATTAAAAATGTTTAGTACATTTAATCTTAATAGACAACTAGTAAATATTGACCTTATTATATCAATGTCAATGAAATATTCTAAATAAAATTATCATTATTATTTCTAAAAAAAAGTCAAAAAATAGTGGGAACATTTCATTAAAGTATTAAAGATTTAACAGATACAATTTAGAATTATTAGCCTATTATACAATTACTTAAACCTTCACACAGTTCTTATATTTTATTATTTTATACATTAATCCATTAATATTGTTATGTTAAAATAAAATCAATTTTAGTGGACAGAGATACCTAATAAAAATATTTAGACAAAAATAAAATATACAATGATGTAATTATTGTGGCCCATTGAGTTGACAGTAATTATTAATCATACAAATTAAAATTACAACATTTTAGGTACCTACACACTTGTGTACTATGTTTATTGTACATGAGTACCAAATACCATTAATGTCGGAGTTAAAACAAAATTGAAAATAGGATTATATAAAGTAATTTATACTATGTATAACTTTTTAATTAATAATAAGGTAAGAATAATTGGTAAACAAAATATTAGAAAATTATTGCTGTTCTATACAACAATAAAACAAAATAAATAATGTACGTAAAAATGGTAATCATTATTTAGATATGTACAAAAATTAAATTAATGAAGATTTTAATTGATAAAATTTAATAATGACTTGTTTGTATAAAAATAAAATACCTGCATCTTGAAAAAAATATTTAATTAGTTGATACATTTTTTAAATTATAGTATGAATAAACGCATAAATATTAATACTAGATATACTTTAGGTTCTATGAAGATTGAAAAGTAACCACTAAATGTGATGATGGTTTCCACAATTCCAGCAACAACTGTAATCGGGTCATAGAAATTGCTTTCATTATAACGGTAAATCCAATTAAGTAAATACAATGCTTTGTAAGAGCCCAGAGCAAATAAATAGTGTGATATGATAGATTTGTCTTTGCTAGTTTTTGACATCATAAGCAATTGCGGTACGATTGCTACTGATTCCAAAACAATACTGAACGTCCATAACAACTAGAATTTATAATAGTATTAGTCATTTCACACATACATTGTAGTTTTTATTTATATATCAAGAAACTAACCTCTAGTATAGTATAGACATGTGTAATGAAAAATGATAGTAACATTGCTGGTACAGTTAAGTACAAGATTCTAAAAAAAAAACATTTTAGATGATTTTGTATAGATATAAAAATAAATGAATAAAATATTGATTCAGTACCTTACCATGGGGGCAATTCATTTTTTTAGAAGCTTTATAAACTACAAAGGTGTACATTTAAGTGTGACAACTACTTGTAACCTCTACTTTGTATCGGGTACTGCTGAAGCTAATAATTTAACTTAAGACTTTCATATATTATAGTTATTGTATAAACTCAAAGTAACATAAGCTGACTAATAATTTATAAACTGATTGTGTGTACACATAACACATTAGATACAAATTGTGCTATATGTCCTGCTGATGTATTTTGTTAAAATTAATTTTAATTTGAGGGTTAATAAATTAGATTATACAGCTATGTAAAAAAAAAGATAGAATGTTTCTCAGGTAAGCAATAAAGCATTTGAAGTTAAGTCACTGACTCACTGTAATCTGTGATCAATATAAAAACACACAACTTAACAGAATATACAGTTGACTCTAGATAATTTGAGGTTGGCGGAACTTTTGAAAAATTTTAAATTACCAAGAATTTGAATTGCTGAGTAGTTTGAGAGTAAATAAAAAATTAAATAACTGAAACTTAAGAATAAAAATATATTTAAAAAAAATATATATATATTTGTTATTTTATTATTATACTTACATTTTTTACTTAACAACAAACCAAACAAAACTAAAATAAAACTAAATTCGGCTTTTGGCCACTTAAAATACGATAAGAGACAATTAAGAAATAACGATGAAGTTCTTACGATAATAATTCTATAATTATCAAAAATAATAAGTTAAATTTCTACACGATTGCATAGTAAATTATTAGCGAAAAGATTAAAAGAAATACATTTGGTGAATATAATTCAAATTACCGAGCGTTGAATGGATGAAACTTCAGTGGCCAGTTTGAATTATTTAAATGAATGGTTTTTATTCAAATTACCGAGAGATTTTCAAGAGAATGAGCATTTACTTTGAATTACCGAACGTTTGGAAATATCAAGTCGACTGAAATATAATATATATTATATATATAGGTACATGATGCAGGTGTAACAATTTCCAATGAAGTTAAATGCAATTTTTAATCCTTAATAGATTTACAAAAAAAAATTAAACCCATGTAAAATCTTCAAATGCAAGCCTTTGTCTCGGCATGGACTTTACTAAGTAATTTATTATTCCTAATAAAAAAAAATAAAAATACATCAAACAATCAAAATCAATGTGAATGTGGAAAACTGTTTTTTGGCATTAAGTTTATTTTATTAATTAAATACTTATTTACCTAAAGCGATCATATTTGTAATTGTATGTTGCCTTAAATTTATAAAACATCAAGTATAATGTTCCATATGTCAATGATAGGAACACAACTTTCATAATACTGTTGTATAAAGATATACAAACTATGAATAAATCAATATATCTTGTTGTGAAAACTATTGCAAAAAGTATTTGAGATTTTGCTGAAATACCTGTAACAATACATAATATTATAATTAGTAGGTAATATTTAGGTAAACTTTTCAAGTTGTGAACTTGTTATTAGTGAATATTTGGATATTTTTTTTCTCATATAATGTAACAAATTGCAAGCAGAAATAAACTAATATGAAGTTATGATTTTAATATTATTAAGAGCGGGTAAGTTGCCCTTAAAATAACTGGTTCAATGATTCAAATTATTATCTAAACCTTTCTCGAATCATTTAAATCAACAGAGTATTTTTTTATTCTATTACCTTAGCCTTAAATTTGCCTTTTATAAGGCATAGGTACCTATATGGATAGGAGAATGTTGGAAAGAAGTGGCAGTTTTGGCGAGCGGCCTAAATGGCTTTTATCAAACCAAAAAAAAAGAAGGTAGATGGAAGATAAAACTTCCTATTTGACCACAAATAATTAAAAAAAATTATTAAACACCACCTAGCTTTATTTTTAATCATTTAAATGCTCCAGACGTACTATTACGTCCCTGAACTTTATGATATCTTCATTTGCCAGTAATCGTACAATTTTGGAAACCTTGGCTCCCATTATTTTAAACTTAAATAATAAGATCATATAGATCTCAAAATTAAAGTCTATAAAAACTTAAAAAATTAAATAAAAATACAGTCGAGTCTCAATAACTTGAATGTCAAGGGAGATAAAAATTAATTGAAATAATTTCCTAGGGACATAAAAAAAAAATTTGAGTTATCGAGGTTCGAGTTATCGATACTCCACTGTAAAAAAATTTTATTTTAGGTAGCATACACTGGTTTCAACGGATAAATAGTGTAGCATTGAAAAGGTTAAAGATAGTTAGACTTGGTTTAGAAGAAAATTGATATTTTAACAGCATGATTAAAAAATATCATTTTTTCATTAAAAACATTACCCAACATAGATTTACATTGGATATTTAGATATTTAAGGTATACCTAAAGTAGTTAGGTTTAAAAGGGTTTATTACTTTCAACTTAACATTAAAGAACATAACTATACAAATATAAATAGGTATACATCTTTGTCAACGAAAGAGACATAAAAAAAACCTCAAAAACAAATTAAATGTTTAGTCTTTATCTTTATTCAAAAATCATACGACTCATGAAGAAAAGAACATTTTTAAGTTAAAGTGTAATTTACTATTTAGTTATATTTGTAATTTACCGAGCATGCTCAGCTACAATATTTCAAAATCTAATTTTAGGAACTTTTGGAATTATTGTAATCAACAACCCAAGTATAAGTTAATTATAAAGTCTTTATGTATTTCCATAAGTCATCATTATTCAAAATTTGTTCCTACATTAAAATATTGTCAATAATCAATATTAATTGCAACAATCTAAAAAAAAAATGGGGGTCAAGTGGATGTCGCTCTGCTATACAGTAGGTTACAAGTAGATCATTGTATAATGGATGGTATTAAATTTGAATTCAATGATATAATATCATTGTATACGAAAAACGATTCTGAGCGGAGACGGTATGTCAGTCTAGGATATTTTAAATTATATTGATATTGTTATTTACGGTAGCTGCTAAGTTGAATTAATATTATTCATATTATTTAATTATTAACCTAAAATTATCAGTGATGCTGAAAAATATTATAATATATACTTTTACTCGTTAAAATTGATTTTAATATGTAATTTCGTCCAAATTTGAACTTAAAATGTCTGTAAAAAATAACTGTGTTTATATATTTTTTAGATTTTTTGTTTACAGTATGTAATATTTATTAGAATCTTTATTTTAAATTTTCAATCCTTAGTTATAAAAACTGACCATTTTATAATTGTTTAATTACAATGATTGATAATTTTTGAGATTTTGATGAATTTTGTCAAAATTCGATCTTTAAATGCTTATAAAAAAAATGTGTGCCTGTGTATTTTTAATATTTTTCAATTGCTATTGCACCAATATATGAGGAGCTGTTTTTGACCAACAAATAAAAATTTATTGGTATTTATATTGAAAAAAACTAAAAAAATTGAAAATTGAAATGGTCCGTAAAAAGCTCAAAAACAGTCAAAATATATTCAAAATTAGATGGCGTATAGAAAATGCTTATATAAACATTCAGTGAAATTTGCATGCATCTACAATCGTTTTTGAATTGCAACAAAATAAGAAAATCGCTACATGAGAAATCGAGTGAATATCTAATCTTGTAAAAATTTAAACTTAAAATGCTCATAAAAATTTATTATGATTTGCTTATGAACATTTTTTTATTGATAAAATTAGACAAACTTATGAGGAATCTTGTATTACATTTCCAAATCTTAGGTTTAAAAAGAAAAATTTTTATGAATTTCTAACTCAAAATAAATAGCACATTTTCGTCATTTTTACGTATTTTGTCGAAATTTGAACTTTGACTATCTATAAAAAAAAATTGTGACTACGGATTTTTAATATTTTTCATCTGCCTTTGAAACTATATATTAGAAGCCCACTATTAAATTTTCAAAATTTCTTACCCAGCAGATAAAATTTTATTGACATTTATAGAAAAAAAAATTGGAAACTGAAAATGTCGTTAACAGCTCAAAATAAATCAGAATATTTTTAAAATGCTGTAGTGTGTAGAAAATACTTATATAAACATTCGGTCAAAATTTCATGTCTCTACGGTCATTTCTTTTAGAGTTATACCAAAACCAAAATCGATTTTTTCGAAAATTGGTTTTCCGTAAAAATTCACGTTTTTTCCTTAATTTTTCATTTTTTCACGGCGCTTTTGAAAACTACTGGGAAATTTTAACTTTTGACCCTCAAGTACCAACTAGATTCACTTTCCTATCAGAAAAGGTACTATTGAAGAAAATCGAAGCATTTTTATTTTTTACCGTCCTAAAAAGTGATGACAGACACAAAAATAAATAAAAATAAATAAAAAAACACATATCATTATAAAATCAATACATTCATCGCTCCGCTCAGAATCTAAAAAAAAAGAATAAAATGTATATTGATCACAATAATATACATTGTGTCTAATCGTAGAATGGATTAAATTAAATCTATAACTTGCGAAGGCCGATGGACGAAGAATTCGCGTCTTGCGCAGGCACAGCAAGAGCCGAAGAATGATAACACTGATTAAATTTTTCTATGATAACAACGCCTCAACGGTACATTGTACAATAACAACAACAATACGAAAAATATTTATATGGATATTTGATATTACCAGCGCAAGATTTGCTTCTCCACATCACGACCGGCAGCATTAGCATGGCGAACAGGTGAATAATGTCGGCGCTAAATCTGTACGCGTTCATGTTGGTTTTGTACTTGTACCGTTTCGAAATGCCGTCGGCCTGGAGACCCGATGAGACCGCGGTCGGGTGGACCGTGCACGTAGGCCGTGTAAACGACTCGCTGCGACGACGACGACAAAGATGTCGTATTTGTGTATAATACAAGGATTAAGCCGCCGTCGTTTGCGCGGAGGCCTATGAGTTATCGACACAGAAGGTAACGTGCAACGCAGTAACGCACAAAATGTCGCACCGCATTACCGCCGCGATGAGAATGACGTCGCAAGATAACACCGAGTACCGACTACAAGTATTGTTCTGTGGTACAACTACGGCGTAGCGCGTAGGTACATCCGCGGTCGGTGCCGACGGTAGTCACCAATCAGAACTTACCACTCGTGAGTCGTGAGTCACCACTAATCTATCAGCGCGGCTGTATGCCTACCGCGTAGACTGTCCGTGTGCTCTATCGTTTTCGTGGAAAATATAGTTAAATAACACGAGGCACAACACTTGGCACGGCGTTACGTCATATGGACGCTAAGGAATGGAATTTTATGGAAACGTGACGATATTGTAAAGACGCGTCTACACAAGTTGAACGTGGGCCGTGTGCCGTGTGCGAACGCCAAAGCTTGTGTGTGCTCCGATTAGACGTGTCCTCACGCAACTTAATATTTGTGCATCAAATTCTGAATTTTTAGTTGTTGTTCAGCTAGCATAAATGCATGACGTTTGCAACATAATGCTATATAGTACAATTATTTAATTACTAATTTATTAAATAAATGTTACGTATTTTGATTACAGTACCTATCTATTAGTTATTAATTAAATATTACTTTATGAGACGTATGTAATGTATATAATGCTACCTATCATATTTATTTAAAATTTCATCTTTACTTAACGTTAACTTGTTTTAAATATTATTTATTATTTTAATAGCAATAAATTGGTACTGTTCCAAGTAATTCAGTTGATCAAAAATATACTTACATCTCTAATTTACTATACTCTTGAAAATATTTGGAAATTTATTCTGTATTTAGACAATATTAAATAATAGGCAAAAAATATTTTATATTAAATAATAAATTATATTATTAAAAGCAAATTTCAAAAAAAAAATTATGGGTGGGAAATCTGTAAAAAATGTGTCTGGGAGAAATGTCCGCGGGTCATAAGCTCTATCATCGGTATATAATACCTACCTATTACCTAATATACATTTTATTTAGAATATCCGCAAAATAGTTGTACTTATATAATATAAGGGTGAGGAGGGGTAAACAATTACAATGGCGGAAATATGTTAAATAGCCTGCAGGCCGGAGCGTTGATGAACCTTGCTACGGCTCTAAGTGCGGTAACGTCGTCTCTCCACCTATTATTATATTAGTATTAACTAATAATATACAATATAGATTATGAATGCATGGTTAACCAACAGGTTGGTGTAGTGCAGTTGTGCGCAGTTGCGTGGCGATGGGGGTAATCGAGAGGCGGCCGCCTCTCAGATTTTTTGGGTGGGTGCCACTGGGTAGGTGGGTAATAATTGGAAAGTCTACTTATATTAAGCTCTGAAAAAGATGTTGAAATTGATCGTAATGAAGCAATTGATATATTCGCAAGGTCCTCAGATCTCTTAATGCAGAATTTATTGTTTAAATAAAATATTAAGTGATATTTTAATTTTTGTACAACTTAATCCTATTTAAATATAAGACGTAAAGTAAGAATTTAAAAATATTGTTCATTCTATTTATTTAAATTAAATTTATAATTTATTATCTGTATGGTTTAAAAATTGTCTGCAATAAAGGCAATCACCCCGGCCCCCCTCCCTCCCACTGAACCAATTATTAATTTTTATAGGAAAAGTTGTAGGAGAGAGATAATAAAAGCCAGTTGGTGGGTGGGTGGTTATCAAAAAATATACTTGCCTCTGAAAATATTTAGGTTCACCACGCCACTGGTTGTGCGCATAACTAATATCAATAACAACAGAAACAATAAGTATTTTATAGTTTTAATTTATAAAATATATGATAACGCATTCATAAACCTTGCAGTTCCTGCAGTTTTTATAAACCTGATTGTAACGGCCACAAACCCCACTTTTCATCTTTGATTCCTTGGAGACGTTGAAATGATCTTTGGCTCAACCAGGTCCATTTGATTTTTTGTTTTTTTATGGTACTTCAGATCTATGCTTTCTTCTTCCTTTCCAACCTCATTTGTCATTCATAACTACTTCTTTGGTTGTTGCGATTTCAATTAGACTTGTATAATATTATGTAACTCACTTTTGACGCGTCTTCTTCTAAAGAACCATTATGGATCCCGAGCGCATGCCGAACCCATTCGGACATCAAATATATCTCAATTACTTTCAATAATATAGGAGTTGGGAGGACTCCCGACGTCGTGTATTCGAGAATTTGACCAAATAATACATCGTACATTACAATGTTATGTAAAATGTGCATACAATGTAATATAAACGCAATTAATATTATAGGCTATATATCTATTGTACTATTATAATATATAACGAATAACAATAGTTTGTTTGTTCGGTGAAATTTCTGGAATTTCTTAATTTATTTTACCATCGGAAACTTACAGTATTGCAAGGATCTATAGGCTATATTTATTATATCTTTTTTTTTAAATAATAGTAATAATAATAATAAATAATATTTTTTTTTGTTTACTATAGGGTTGCTATTGGTTACAAAAAATAAAATAGTTATTATGATTGAATCCTTATAATTTTAGACTGATGTTCTTAATTCTTATATTTAGTCAAAACCATCAAAATTGGTGTGACTACTATCCACTAACCACTGTTATGAATGTATTAAAAATCTTTAATGGATATTAAGATGGGGTAAACCACGGAAATTTGTCATGGAGAAGTTTGAACATCACTACGCCGAGTATTAAGTGACGAATTTAACCCACATTTTGAATCATATATAGAGTTAGTATTTTTAACGGACATAGAAGTGCACGGGATCAGCTAGTATATTATATAATATTAAATGCCTTACCCGACTCGCAGCTGCCTATATACTATGCTGTAGCAGTATTAGGTGACACAAAATAATTACTCAAAATATGCGTATCGAAATAATAAAACACACTGAATATTGCTCGTCAAAAAGAGTCCAGTATTGGAAAGTTGTAAGTTGTTACTGAGATGACTACTGCTCATTCACGGTTATACCTGACCAGACAGTGGCAGATGGTTATATCAAAAATTTTGTTGCGCATCCGGAAACTAGTTTTTTCTTCGGCGGCGTAGACCTTTTACTACCATCCCTATTTTCTAGGGGAATACAAGAAATCAACATATCCCAAGTTTTATTGTTTTAACGTCACAAATGCGTGTTGATTTCTTAATCCATGATCGGATAATACTCTTTTTGTCACTGATAATGGTTTTATTGTGGGGTGTCCTATATTTCTACTTGCGACAATGTAGCTGTTATTTATTGATTTGTTAAATTTTAGTTTCCTTGTTTTAATGATGTGTGAGCATATTATTGCACACATTTAGATGCAAAATGATTGACATATTCACGATGCATCACATTGGGCCACAAATTCGTCCTGTAATTTTTTTGCTTGATAAAAGGTAGTTTAGATGTAAAGTACAACTTACTATAGTCTACAGCTTACAAGGCACAGGTTTCAAACCTTAAAATATTTGATAGGTATATATTTTCATTAGAGTATCATACTCAGCTACAGTCTACAATCTATGTATCGTCAGCCACCATGTGTGCCATGCACAAGTCATAAACTAAATAGTATACTTCATACATTTCTACGCTGATCGATGACAATAATATGGCTCTTTTTTGCATTATATTTTCGATTGAATTTGCCAAGAAGAATTTATCAATTTTGATTCTAAAATTGTTATGTAGAAACGTTGAATGAAGGTTATTTTTGAGTTAGTATGTATTAGTATTTGACATTTTGTATTTGTATGAAATATGAATATTCAACACTCGAAACTTCTAAATGTTGGCAAACACTGCAGCGGCAGCAGTAAAATTCTATTGTTTTGGCGATGGCGGAAAATTTTACCACCCCCGCCACCGCTAACGAGGGACAAATTTGAGGGACCTCAATACAGAGGCAGGTTCAGCCCGTGATAACAAGGGGGGGCGGTGGTAGTCTATAGGCACAAATATGGGGTTAGAGGCTTGAACTACCCAAAAATATAAGCCACATGTCGGTAACAATTTATTCGCCGATTTTTTTGTTAAGTATCGAGTGTCCCGAATTATCGTTTATAGTATTTGTTTTAAGCATATGCAAGTAACAATTTTCCCACCGACGTCAGCTAAATATTAATATATAACTCAAAAAGGTTGCCATAAGTTATAGAAAATAAAACATAGTTATTATGATTGGATATAATTTTATTTTTGTAGTTTATATTTTGTCATTAAGGCTTACAAAACTATTCTACATAAATTTAAAATTGAGTAACAGACATATTATAATATACTTGAGCAAAGTGTGTGGTTTATGTTTACATACTAAAAATTACTCAAAAGTTTTTAATAAAAAATAATTGAGAATTATACTTAAACTGAAGCAAATAGAAATGCTTAGATACGGTCCGCGGTCGGCGATCGAAAAAAAAGGTCTTGAAGTTCTATTATATTAGAAGACTGTGAATTTAATATTTAGTATTTAAATTACAAAACAAATAATAATATTATAATATTGCTATTAAATAAAATATAAATATTGTATTATATTATCATAGTGTGCTAATAAATATAGGTACAATAAAATTATTTATTTAATATTTGACAACAAACAAAAATAACGTATCTATTCGTTAATCATTAATGAGTATAATTTTTTTTAGTATATTTCCCAAACAATATCTGAAAATTAATTTTGTTTTCATACACATAAGAACATGATAACAAGTTGTTTATGGTACGAAAATATATATCATAAATAGGTACTATAATATATTTCCTTATATTACTTTATTAAAAAATGACTGACAAAAGTCAAGAGTAGGTATTATGTTAATCGGTATATTTTCACAAATATTGAAACAATTTTAGTCAAGTATTTTAAAAGGGTTTAAGAACAATAAGTCACTCGGTCGAGAAAAATACGAGAGAGATACAAGATATGATAAAAACATGTACAATTTAATTAATAGAAACATTTATTACGACAAAAATTTTTTACGGGGGTCGAGGAAATTGCATGTGAAACTGCGATAGGAGATGAACGTCGTGGGCTCAGCACGAGTTCAGTTTTTTGAGATCGATATTTGAGATCCTCATCGCGGTGGCGGGGATCGATTGTCAGCATAAGTACCGATATTTGTCACCAAACAACAAGCAACAACAACAGCACCAACAACAAGCTGACAGACCCCCCACCGATGTTTCACCATACGGCGATATAATATGACAGTTCCACACGCCAGACCCCACGATTAGCAGTATCGGTTAGTTTGAATATATACTATACGTTTGGGTGCCAGCCGTTACGTTGTAGAAGAATTGGCTACCGTTCTGTCTATAGTTCGAATTCTGACCAGAACGCCAGATAGCGCTGTGGCTTATAAAATATTTAATAAAATTGGTTTAGGTATAATAGTGAGCCACGATCTTCACGCTCCAAGTGGCCGTTTTTCATATTTTCAATGGTTCAACGTTTGGGAGAAATGGGAACAGATGGCGTGAATTTCAAAAAATGGGAGATGGTAATGTAGTGCTCACGGACTAAGATATTATAATGGACTGGAAACGATCAGCTTAACAGTGGCCACGAATGTTACATACATACAAGAGACAAATGTGGCCGGGAAGGGGGGGCGACGTACATCGAGAGTTTACACAATAAAACACAAACTAAGATATAAATGTGACGCCAAATAAAATGGTCAGTATGTAGCGCCTAGCGCTGAAAACATTCAAAGCCCAGCACAAAAGAACCTTCTGGTGGCCGTACCATGGGTCATGACCTCCACACACAATGTCGTTTCAAGTCCATTATATTATCCGAATCCGTGATAGTGCTATTCAAAAGTGATTCATCACAATTTGGGAATAATATTATTATTATTATTATTATAGATATAAGAAATATTGTTTTTCATTACATAATTTGATATTATTTTAGGAGGAAAATAGTTTGAGTAGTTCTGATGAAAAACAGCCAATTGGGGCGTGGCGATTGTGGATCACTATTCTGATCGCGTCCTATAATATAGTGTTATTTTATATTTTATAATCAAAGGTCAAGCGAGTCCATAAAAAACAATTAGTCTAATAAAAAAAACAAAATATTGTAGTAATATTATGCTGATGATAAATCAATGGTAAAGTGGAGGACAGTGGGCAGTGGAGAAGAAGAAAAATTATTAATTTATTCTAATAAATTATAAATGGACAAAATTAGAGGAGGCCTAGATGCTAACAACCATTGAACCATGGACTTTATACTTAGAATAAGTGTATCGTCTATGCTTACAACATAAGTGGACTCTTATGTTTTTACATAAAATACGAATTGGCTTCAACTTCAGGTGTCAGAAACCCAACGGATCTAGTAATTTTATACTGCAGCCGCGTGCGGATTAAATATTTCTGAAGGTATGATTTAAAACCACGATAAAAACAAAGTGGACATTTTATACTCTTGAGTTTTGAAGATCGTTTTGAAACTTCCTACGTGATTACATCTTACTAAACACTAGAGACATTTTTCTGGGCAGGCTAGAATTGTATCAACCGTTTATACTAGGAGTGGCCGAGGGGGTGGGTTACGGATAAAACTGGATATTATTCTATAAGCGGTGACAAACTGGTTTGTGATGAACATGACTGATAGACTGATTTCATATTTATAATATGACTTTATGAAAGTAGTCAAAGTAAGATGTTGCAGACAAATTCGTGGAAAATATTCAAATCTTGAAAATATTAAATTTACCTACCTATAATATATTGTATTATGTAATTATTATCTTATATATCATGTACGTATCACACACAGCTCACACGCGCGACAAATTAATAGTATTGTACCGCACCGGCGAAAACGAGTGGTTACCGTGTACCAATGTACCACACAGAATAGTGCATACGTCCATAGGTCTTTAAAACGGTACAATATCGTCCATACTACACGCCGGGTGGCAATAAATTAATGGCACTCTTCGCGTCGCACAGAAATACCGAACGAATTGCTAAGTTCTCAAAAAAGTAAATACTTAAAGTAATTAAAAGTAATTACTAATAATTATAGGTACGTCAGAAACATAGACCAATAAATAAATGAACTAATAACAAAGAGAAAGAGGTCCAAGGGCCAACATTGTTAGAAAAAGATAGCAAACAACTTAGGTACCATTTGCACCAATTAATAGCAAGATAGTCAGAGAGAGAGTGAGAGAGAGAATAGTTCAACAACAAAGATAACAGCATTTCTAGAAAAATATAGCACACACTTTAGATAGTCAGGTCCCATTATATTACACATGTATTTACCATCTCTTTCTAACAATGTTGGCACTTGGCAACCTATAGTAGGGTATGGGGAGCGCAGTCCATATTTAAGTCTATGGCCAGAAACACTATCGGGTCGTCTGCCGTGTCGATATCAGGTTTACGACGGCGTTTTCCGTTGATAAACCACCGCTAGGTTTAGGTATTATTATAATTGTATTTGTACTAAGTTTCACTTCATCCGCGCGTAAGAACTACAAGCACCAGTTTTTTTTTATTATGTTTCAGTACCTATAAAAAAATATTTTTTATTATATCTACATATTAATTTATTACACGTGGAAACTATGTGGTATTCATTTTTTTTGTCACAAAATATAGTATTAAATAATATTATATTTTAATTTTGTTTATATAATTATTGTACATTTGTAATTTGTAGCTATTGTATTATACTAACAATAAAATTAAACAGGGGAAACCTGGGCAAGATGTTACTTTTCTGGTATTTTTAATCACAAATTTTCCTCGTTAAATATTCTTTCCTGGCGGTCTGCGTTTGGGCAAATTGCCTTTTTACCCGCATAATAAAAGTAATGTATTCGGGCAAGTTTCATTTTAATGTGTATGTTTGAGTGAGACAATATAAAAGATAAAAATGTAATGATTAAGATAAAAATATTATATAAAATCTATAGGGAATTTTATATCAACCTGAATATGGCACAGTCTTATATGCAGGTCGGGCAACTTGTAGAACTCTATATATCATATTTTCAAATATCAGTTTCAGTCGAACATTGAAGACGTGAACTTGTAGTATAGTGTGAGTGAGTTTATGAAAAATATGGGTCTTAAAATTTAATTAATTTTTAATACAAAACGAAATAAACGACGCATTTCAATTGAAATAGTATATATTGTGTGGCAAGGTCGCGAAGTGAAATTTCCTTCCAGCACGATCAATACATACTATTTTTTTCACGCCTCTACGTTCATCGATCGTGGCAAAGGTAATGCATAGATCTATGCAAACCGACTATTGTACGAAAACAATATTTCTTGAAAGAAACGATTTGGTTTTATTTATTTTAATCTTCATGCATGGAGGTTGTAATATGAATATAAAATGTAACCAAAATATGATGTTTTGTAAGGACCGTGATATACATTTCAGTGTCTGGTTGTGCAGGGGATACGCGTGATAGTGCGCCCAGCACTTTTGGAGATTTCCATTTAACCGCCCGGCACTTTTGGGGATTTCAACTTTACTGGCCGCAGGATGGATAAAGGACACTTTTCAACGCTTCAACCGTTATCGAAAACTACACTTTCGGTGCAAGCGTAACAAAAGTTATATTTGAAGTAAATCTAACCACTTGAAAAACGGGTTTTTTGTTGGCGATGTAGGTACTAACAGAATTACAGAAAATGTAGGTACTGGGAGTGTTTTAGTGAATACTAAATTCTATACCATCGATGAAATATCTTTTTCAAAAAGGTAATAATTTACATACGTAATCACTAAATATCACGAACCAATTACAAATCATAGTTTAGCTATTCAGTGTGCTAGAACTGCCACCAAAAGGAAAACCGAAGAAGACTTATCCATGCAACAACAAATGAGATAATACGTAAGGAAATTCAGGACACTAATTGTCTTTTTAAGCAGGTTATATTTCATTATGACATTAAATTATTCAGAGAATCTGGCTTATAGGATTCGTAAAAAAACATTTTCCCAAAATGCGCACAGCTACTAATGAAGCGCTTGACCAACTCAATTTGACTTGAAACTCAAATTGATATTTAAACTAATAATGAACAACTTTGTTTTGTCAATCGAGAAAAACAAGTTATTTTGTTTACATGTACTGAAAATTTAGACATCTTTGTGTTTCTGAACACGTTTTTGACGATGGAGCTTTACTTTAGTTACTCTCCTATAGTTAATTTTATCAATTATATAATATACAATACACATTACACATCTTCAAACATAATTATTACATTCCCGTAGTATGTGCATTTTTTACATCAATATGTTTCGATGTAAAAAATGTTGGTTTGACAAATCCAAAAAAATAAAATATTGGTACCATTTCTGACCTTGGTGTTTGGATTATCATATTTACCGCACACAGCATAAGTGAATTGTTTTAGAACCTCAAAAAACCTTTGAATTTATGGATTATATTCTTGAAACATATATATGTATTACAGAGGGTTTTATTTTTTCTCTTTATTTATAGGCAAGGAAACCTGAAAATGATCCAAACACAACAAATGAAGCCAAATCACTCCATGAACATAATAATTTATAACTCTCAATTGCATTCATCACATTCAAATGTATATTAAGTAATTAATGTGTTACTACAAATTCAAATAGAAACTAACACAAAATGTAATGCTTTAAAGTATAAATAAAAATATTTTCAAGAAGTCATATAAGATAAACAAAAATATTCAACAAGCTGGAATAAGCATAATATGTCAGTTGAAATTAAGGTTTTAGAGTGCATACAACGTATGGGGGTAAAATGTTGAAGAAAAAAAATTTTAAAAAAATATATATTTTTTTAGTTTTAATTATATTTTAACTTTATTTTTAATCACACGCCTTAAATCCACAATTCACCAGTTTTTTATGAGCGTCTGAAGTTAGAATTTTATCAAAATTCGTAAAAATCACGAAAATTTGCAAATTATTTTCAGTTGTGAATTCATAAACGTTTTTCTATTTATACATACGATTTTAAAATTAAGTATAAGATTGTGTACCTTTATCAAAAAAAAAAAATTGTCTACCTATTGGAAAGTCAAATTAAATTTTATATTAGCGTTTGAAGATTTCTTGTACGGCGATTTTCTTATTTTGTTGCAATTCAAAAACAAATAACCATAAATACTTTCTATTTAGATCATATTATGTTTATTTTATCATTTTCTATATCTGAAATATTTTGAACTGTTTTGAGATATTTAAGAAATTTTCAACTTTCAATTTTTTTTAAATGTTAATACAATTATATTCATTGGGTCAAAAAATATACAAGGGTCCTCACACATTGTTGCTATATCAGTTAAAAAATATTAAAAGTACATAGGCTAGATTATAATTAAAGTTCAATTGCTGTCAAAATTTATCAAATTGAAAATGTACAAATTATTTTTCAGTTAAAAATTTATAAAATGTTCTATTTTTATAGCTAAGGATTAAACATTTTAAATAAGATTCCGCGTAAGTAAATTATACTTTAACTATAAAAAAAATGTTATACCTATTTTATGATCAAATTTGGACAAAATTACATATTAAATAACCAAGAATAACGATTTTAGTTATTTTGTTGTAATTTTATAATATTAATTCAACTTACCGGCTACCGTATTAATAATAAGAAATAACAGTATAAATATAAAATAAAATATCCACACAAACCGTTTCAGCTCAGAACCGTTTTTTTTATACAATGATATTATATCATTGAATTCAAATTTAATACCATCCATTATACAGTGACCCACTTGTAACCCACAGCAGAGCGACATCCACTTACCCGCCTTTTTTCAAAAATTAAAATTAAATGTCCAGAGTTTAGTAATATATTTTTTGATGAAAAATAATCAACAGGTCTAGTCCAAATTATGTATCGTACACTTTACAAAACTATGACGATAGTCGACGGCCCGGACGTTTTATTATATTTTAAAGATAACTTTTCAATGGAAAAACAAAAACGATAACTACAACAACATAATACCTATACTTAATAAAACTAAAATTAATACCTATCGATATTCATTATTAGGCATACGCCATACATCCACTTACTCGACATTTTTTAAAAATATGTTGATTAAATAAATAAATAAATATCTTAATTATATTAGATTCAGATTTATTATATACAATTTATGTTTATTATACTAAAGTTTGAACACCGAATTAAATCTTGTTGTATTATATTAATACTAAAAATATATTTTAATAGTCGGGACAACCGAATAGTATATAAAATATAAACATATACCTCGAGCAACAGTAAACAAACTAATGTTTATAAAATAAAGAGTAAAGACATAATATTTTCGAAACTAAAATCATGTACATTATTCTCGTATGTATTTATTATTGATGCGTATTGCGTTTGGATGAATCATGGTGTAAAACATTGAAGTATAATGAACAGATAAAATCAAGTAACACAATTACAGAAGCCTAAAAAAATAGGTATTTGTGGACAATAGACTAACTATAACGATGTTATTTGTTGTCAAGTATACGTTGCTTTATGAAAACCGATTAGACATTGTAATCACTTTACAGTAAACATTTCTACTTGATCGGACGATATAGTACCTATAGTATAAAAATAAAAAAATACAATGATTTCAGATGTATTATGTAGAACAGCAGTTTAAAGAGTTGAACAGAAATGACCAGCTACCAATCGAAGCAAAAACGATGGATCATTAAACGGTAAGACAATTTATTTATTTCAGAAAATTCTTCTTATTTGAAAACCAATTTTAATCAGTATCATAATATTGTTTTTCTTTGGCTCTTTGACTATATGGAACTATCACTACGTATACATAATTACTTTAAGTTAAATACAATAGACTACGTATTTAATATACAAACTACATACCTACCTAGTCTAATGTATTTAATTTTTAAGTAATTACGTAATTATTAGTGTATGTATAGTGTAGTAGTGATAGTTTCATACGCCTATATGGCTATATATAGTCCACGATCCAGAGAAAACAATGACATCGAATAAAATTGGGTTTTCAAATGAGAAGAATTTTCTGAAATAAATAAATTGTTTTTCTGTTGTATGATCCAAAGTCTATGCTTCGATTGGTATTGATGGCAATTGTTGTACAGACCTTTGTGCCGGACGTTTGTGAGCGAGTGCAGTGTGAAAACGTCGACGACCGTTAAATTCAATGCCGCTGCACCGGCTTCGTATAGGCAACATAATATGCCGAGGGTTATTTTTTATACCTAAACTAGAAATGTTACTTAGGTATTAAATACTAATGTAGTAATGTAATATAGTAAATAAGTTGTAAAAATAAAATAAAATTTTCAAAAAAATGTAAGTGTTGTACTTATTGCGTTTTCTATTTCGGTGTTTTATCCTAGATAACCTTTTTGATATAAACCTAAACACATAGGTACATTACTATATAAGTACTACTATATACATTACTATGATATTTCAAATTTCAATTATTATAGAACCTACTTTGATGTATTTTTAAAAACAATTACTGAAAAATCGATTAGGTACCTACCTAATATAATTTTTAATTGTTTAAACTCCAAAGTAGATCTGACTTGTGGATTATTATTATTATAAATTAAATATAATACAAAATATAGGTAGGTACCCTACCACTATAATAGCATATAAAATATAAATATTATTATAATCATACTACCTTGACATAGGTACACATTACTATAGGTTGGTACATAAATTAATAACCGACATTGTTATGAAAACAATCCATTAAAATTATTAGTTTCCATAAACAGTAGAATTACAATATTATAATGTAAAGGTTTATATATTTCAAAAAACTTTAGTCATTTTTTTAATTGTTTTTAAATTTATGCACTTCTTGCACGTTACAAATTTTAAATAAATACATTTAAATAGTTACTAAAAAGGACAAAATTCTAAGTATATTTTATAGATATAGATAATTGAAATATATTATACTATCCTAAAAACATTTTATTTAGTGACGTATCGTATGGCATTCATTTGCTCACCTAGTTCAAATATTAAAGGAATTATGAAATACGATTTACTCAAGGTTTAAATCTAGAACTAAACATGAAAAACAAATAACATTAATTTAATTTTTTTTCATTGATGCACCTATATTGGAACATTTTGCACCGAGTATTAACAAACAGGCTGCTCAGAATTTGGAAACAACTAATATTAATTAATCAATAAAACAAATATGTACATAATAATAAATTCTAAAGTAATATATTTCTAGATTAAAACGAAATATTTAAGTTGTATTGTTATTTCATAGCTTATACGAATGTTTTATAAATAGATACCTAGTTAAATCTGTATTTTACTTTTTACTATTTAGTTAAAAATAATTACTTATAACTTACAAGCATTTTAATTACGCACCAACTCGGAAAAATTAAAAAAATATATCAACTTTATAAAATTTGTGTTTATCCAATCAAGAAATAACGATTTTTCTGAATATTGGAAATTTAATAGTTTTTTTTATATAAATAGTAATGTCCACTTGTGGACACTATTCCCATTTTACAGTCCTGTCCTCAGCATTTGCTCTAAATTCTGATATATCGAAAGCAGTAGCATTATACAGCTTTCATATACTTAAGTCTAAAAGAAGAGAAAAACAAATGTAGGGATTCGATAAATTAGCTTACAGAATCCTTAACAACGGAAGGGAAACTATATTCTGTAATAATATAATCAAAGCATTAAAAACGTTTATGCCTAAGGTTGTAGTGTTGTACCAGTAATGAGCTGTAATTAAAAACGACAATTTTTCAAATTCAGCATTATAAAAACAAGGTTACATAGTGTCATGACAAGCAGGGCCGTTGTTACACGTTTTGGACGTGAGTTGACCACATTTATCACCCTTCCTCACATCTAAAAGAAAAATAGATAGGTACCCTTTTTTCAAATTGTTTTTATAAGGTTTTAGTTATAATTCTTAATTTATGTAACTGATGTATAATTTGTTAAAAGGTAAGAACATATTATGGTATAGGTATAGAAAAAATTATAAAAATTAATACAATACAATGTTTATAATTTTTTTCTTGATTGTTTATTAGCAAAATCTTCAATGATTTCTTATTGTGATATCCAAATTGGCAAAGAACATTCAATGAATTTACTATTTCTTCACTCAATGTTGATCGTAAATCAATAGCTTTTAAATCAATTGTGTGTAGCGGAAGATCATTCAACAATTTGAGACTGAAGTACATAATTTCAATGTCAATGTGACAATGTAGGTATGTATAAACTTCAACAAGATTGTTTTTGCTTCTATAAAATAAAAATACTCATCTCTAAACTGTTTTGGAAAATCACAATTTTGTTTTTTTTACCTTTTTCATAACCTCTATAAAGAATGAGAAATGAGAATCATAAATCACTTTTGTATACATTTTGCAATGACTTAGAATTTTTACTGACTTCAGCCGGTTTGAGCTCCATTAAATAATAAAAAAATTACTCTCAGGATTTAAATAGCCACACGCAATTTTTCTCTTTCAAAATCGGATTTAATTGAAACCAATTTTTGTTTAGATACTTGCATATATCATCTCTGGCTGACCACTGATTTTTTGAAAATACTACCAAATTCTTACCAAAAATAAAATTGTATTATTACCAAATTATACTGGACTGCAGCAGCGCATGGGGATCTATCTCCCACCATTTGACCACCAATGCATTAAAAAAACTCACTTATTCGTTAAGTATCTAATTAGCATATTTTTTTTTTTTTTATATCAGAAAGATTAAGTTGGCTTCACAAAGTAGACACTGGTGTGGAGGCCCAGGAGTTATCTTACTAAACACCTACGCACCAATTTGCACACATTTTTAAAATAGTATGACTATCTAGTATCTACATCAAAGAAATATGTGGAAATATTTGTAATACTATTTTAGTATTGTCAGTGAGTATGTTTGGGTAAACACTAAACATATTTAGTTATTGATAATTATAATTATGTATATAATATGTATGATTAAATCAATTAAATGGTTATAATAAAAAAAAAAATTGAGTGGAGAAGGTGTATCAGCCAAGCATACTTAAATAAATAACCAAAATTAATCACTAAAAAAAAATTAACTAAAATCAAAAATTTTAAGTATTTTATTAAGAATGTTAGGTATGAAAAGAAATATTAATCCTAACTTTGGACAATCATAAATAATTATTTTGAATTTACACTCAATTTTTTTTTTTTTTATTTTAACAACTCTTGTGAAACCTTGTATTAAATCTTCAAATTTTTTGCATATAAACCAAATCCTTACTCTTTATTAATAACATTAACTATCTATACTCAGTATATACTGTATAATATATGATCAGTGTTAGTAATTATCAATTATTTTTAAAATAGGTTGTTCCAATAGAATCAATATTCGGTAGTACCTACCTACAAACGTAATAAATTGATACATAGTAATATACACTTGGAAAATTATTCTATAGAATCAATTTCAAAATTGTCACTAAGTAAAAAATTAAATAAACAAATTATATCCGGGCACCTTATATATTTCTTTGTTATAATAAAAATAAAAATTCCATTACCATAAGTGTTATAAATACTATGATACATACTAAATACATTTAGAGGTAGTAACATATAAATTAAATAAACATTGCATACATTTTTGGGAATGAATGTAACATTATATGATCTTTGAGTATGACTGATGAATGACAATCATGAGATTGGGTCGACCCCCAAACCTCGTGTTTAATCACTAGTAAAAAAAAAATCGTGCCCGGGATACAGCAGCAGATTCAGAGCTTACAGTTGGTTGGGGGTAACACATGTCAAGCATTACAAACAGCCATAGCCTCTTCTTTTTCTTCAAGTAATTCTTTAGCTGTCAAATCCAATTTGCTCTTTGCAAAGTCTGTTATTTTCAAACCCTATAATATAATGTGAATAATTATATAAATAAGTAAAATTCAAAAAAATAAAACATTTTTTTTTTTTTTTATATATAAAGTGTTACCTGGACAATTTTCCATTGCTTATTTGTAATGGATACTGGCAAAGAATAAATCAAATCTTTAGGCACACCATATGAACCATCCGAGATAACTCCCATTGAAACCCAAGAACCGTTAGAAGTTCCAGACCACCAGTCACGCATGTGATCAACAGCTGCTTTAGCAGCAGACATAGCTGACGACATCTTTCTAGCTTGAATCACAGCAGCTCCTCTAGTTTGAATAGTCTAAAATTAAATAAATTATGATTTATGATTGGTATTTACTATTTAATATTTTGATGTTACTAATTCAATATTATATAGTATTATACAAAGGAATCATTACAAGGTAGTGAGGGGAAGCAATTGCAATTAATACTCAACCAATTTTCTTAGGATTGCTAATAAATGGTTATTTTTTTATTTAAATTTTTTCTATAAAAATTGATTTAATTTATTGTTCAACTTTATTTAACACTTTTTGATATGTATTAAACTAAATAATAATTGTTTAAGAGATGATAATAATGGAAATGAAGGTGAATATAATCATTGATTGTTACATACTATAGATTTCTCACTGGCCGGGATTTGGTGGAATGAAATATTTTATCCCATTAGATGACAAGGCAACGTGACTACTAGCGATTACAACGTTACACGACATTACTAATCTGGGCGGTGGTGTTATTGGGTGCGGGTTTGTTGTCAGTAATATCGGGTAACGTTATAATCGCTAGTAGTCGCGTCGCCATTGCCATCAACCGGGAGTAAATATTTCGTTCCACCAAAACCGGTCAGTGAGCAATATACAGTATTTATAATCAATGATATAATTAAGGGTCTTAAACACTTCCTAGGAAATTAAATTGTGAGATTTATGGTATATTTCTACGTTATTATGATGAACAATTAACTAAGATTTATCATTCTGCCAACTAGCCGTGGACTTCATTAGACTACACGCAGTGAAGTTAAAAATATTGTTCAAAATGCTTGTTATCCCACGATTTTCCTCCAAATGACTCTACTGTATTTATAAATATATATACTATGTTCACATGTAGGTGGGTCAATAAAATAAATTGCGTTCTCAGGAATAAAGTTTATGGCTACTGTAGAGCACAATATTAGATATTATTTAAACTAATAACAATTATTCGATTCAACATAATTTCTTACCTTAATAAAATCACCTTCAAGCCATTGTGAGTCATTTATGCTATCATACACACTTTTTGAGCTGCCAGATGATACAACTGATGCATTAAAAACATCTGGGAATTGAGTTGATGAATGATTACCCCAGATTGTTACATTCTTGACATTACTTACACAGAGTCCAAGACGTTTAGCAATAGCTGATTGGGCTCTATATTTTTTATTTTAAGTAAGCAATATTATTTAATTTGTAAATGTATAACTATTAATTATTTTAATTATACCTGTTTTGATCAAGTCTTGTCATAGCAGTGAAGTTTTCTTTAGGTATGGAAGGAGCATAAAAAGAGCATATTAAAGCATTGGTGTTTGCTGGATTTCCAACAACCAAAACTTTGACATCTTTCTTAGCATATTTGTTCAAAGCTTCACCTTGAACTTTGAATATCTTCACATTAGCTGACAGCAAGTCTTTTCTTTCCATACCTTCCCTTCTTGGCATTGCACCCACCAAGAAAGCAGCATCAACATCTTTAAATGCTACTTCTGGTTCAGTTGTTTTTACGTAGCCTAAGTATAAGATGAATTATTGGTAAAATTAAATTCTACAGGCATTATAGTCTTTAAAATAAATTATCTAACCTTTGACCAGGGGTAAAGCAAGATCATCAATTTCCATGCAAACTCCTTCAAGAACTCCCATTGCAGGAGGGATATCTAAGAGGTGTAAAATGACTGGTTGTTTCGTTCCAAATACATCTCCATTGGCAATCATAGATATCAATGAATATGCAATCTGGCCAGCAGCACCAGTTACTACTACACGGATTGGTTCACCTTCAGCCTAATAAAAGTAAGTTTAATATTTTAATACAGTTATAAATATTGTAAAATGTTGTAAGCAAACATAATACAAGGTTATTATTGTTCTTTCTTTTTGTTTCAAAAGTAAAAATTTCCCAGTAGTACCTAAATATTCAAAAAATATTACGAAACAACGGGAGTATTTAGTTTTTGACAAAATCAATCTTGTTCAAAAATGACCATAGTTACTAGAAATGTACAGCAAATATTTAAATTAGTATTTTCCAGACAGGATAGTTTTCAAAATATTTTGGATTTTTTGTGGTATTAACCTATTGATATTTTAAATTTAAGAATTTTTTTCTGTTTTTTAGTTGTTATAAAATAAAATATCGTCTTTTTTAAGTAAAAAAGCTAGAACATTTTATAGGTACAAGGTTTCTAATAAGTTTTTCTTAAAACACATCAAAAATATTTAGTCAATTAATTCAATATTATATTTTTATTAAGTGTTAGAAGTTTAAATGTTAAAGATTTTCTTTAAAATAAAGTACATTTGCATATTATTTTGTAGTAAAAAATAAATAACAAACAATTTTTAATCTTAATATCTTGGGCTTGCGAATATAATATAAAGTTCTTCATAAGTTATTCTTACTGAAATTATAAAATAAAAAGTTAAGCATAAAACCACCATAATTTTTTTTGTGTTTAAAGTTCCATTTAGATGTTTACAAAATATTTAAATTGAAACAATTGATTAATTAAATTTTTTAAATATTTTGAGTAATTTTAGCTACTTATGGGTAAATCACAAATGTAAATCAGCTATTTATACCATGAACCTAATTGCAATGTTCTACTGTACCTCAATGTTGACATATAAATTCATAATAATAATAAAGTATGATATCAAAATTATTATTATTACTGATATAATATAATTATATAATAGTTAGGTATAAGCTTAGGTAATAGGTACAATTTCAAATATTATAATACTTCACTACAAACTTAAGAATAAGTAACCTTGTACAATTGTCATCCATAAATTTAAATTAATCGTCATTGAAATATAATACCTAATAATTAATATTATAATATATGATACAAAATATTTATGTCAGATATTAGTAGTTAAACAAAGAATTAAGTAAATTACTTAATACTTATTATTTAGGTACCTAATCCAGATAACATTTAATCAGTATTTTTTTTTTTTATTCATTTTATTTTCTATTTACAGCATGCAATTCTGAAAGATAACAAATAATATTTATAATTAATAAGTTTTAAATTAAGTGGGTATTGAGCTTTAAAAGAAATTATTTATTTCATATTAATATTAACCATTTCCATAAAACTATAAAATTTGTTTTATTAAAACACAATATAATTCATAGAAAAACAAAAATTAGAAATATTGCAATGAGAATAGATATGTTGGAAAATGTCAATAACTAAGATATATAAATAATATACCTAATCTGGAATATGTTAAATTATAGTTTTTAAACTAAATTGCATAATATAGTAGATAGGTAAGTACCTACATATCATTTTTTTAAATTAAACAACAAGAAAAATAATATATAATATAATTGACTTGAAATAGCCAATAGTACTTAAAAAAAATTGTAATCTCCATGTAATATACAAAGGTTAATGATTAAAAAGTATTTTAACTTGTGTCGATTATTATAATTATATTAAAAAAAAAAATGAAGCTTCAGTGATAATTAAAATATTCAAATTTGCTAATACTATGGTCAATGATAAAATTTAGGTAAGTAGCTTGTTGGTGCTTAATTAATTCAAATATAGGTAATTTACTTTAATGTAAGTGGTTTTTATAGAATAAGAATGGTTAAAATATAGTTAGACATTTCAAATGATATTATAAATCTTTCTAATCATAACAAATAATCACATAATATTTTAATGTAAGATACCCACTTACATAATATGTTTTAACTACCTACAGACTTTTCAAAACGATGCAAGAATTTAAAATAAATCGAATAATTCTGATAACTTTGATTAGGATTTATTTATTAAATTTGCCTTCAATTTCTTAGGTTAAATAGGTAAGAACATTGCATTTTTATGTGCCCCAAATAATTAAAAAATATTAATTCTCTCTATATATTATGGTCCCTGACATAAATGCGCGCAAAACAAACTATTTCTTCAAGTAGTACAGGTTAGTATATTATATTGCAATAGATACAAATGTCTAATCGGTTTGAATATTACATGACTTTCAATCCAAGGGTTCAGCTGCACGGTTGGAATAAATAGAATGATTCTTTGAATCCTTCTAGAATCTAGACGGTTGCGAGGAAGGATGTTAACGCTGGGGACGGTCTCGTGGTCTGGCTATGCGACTAGTCTATTGGTTGTGTATCCATACATCCCTTAACATCGACCACACACACGGTCGTAGGCGTCTTGAAGGACACAAAGGTCACGGGTTGAAGAGCAATAATGTCGTGAGGGCAAGAATCGTCGTCACATTTCGAAAAAAAGATGATTTTCTATTACTACCCGCAGAGGAAAATAAACGGACGCCTATACTCACCATCGTCGAAGTTGTCGTTTGGGGCGGGTCCTCGTGAAGTGTCGTCAACGGGTACACCGACTCGACTGTCGGCGGCGTTTGCTTAGGAATGGCGTTCAAACGACTGCCGGTGCGGTCACGAAGTGTGATCTGGGATTCTCGACCGTCGGATGCCGGTGGAACTGTACGAACTGCGAGGTGACCTCGTACGCGTCGTAATGTTTAGAAATTATGATAATAGTTATGAAAATTAAAAACTCTGATAATCGGAGCGAGTGCTTGCGTGCATGGGGTCAGCGGAGATAAAAATTGTTACTCGTTAATGTGTTATTCCAATATCCAATTATTACTATTGTAACGAGCTGTTATCAAACTCATGCGCGCGCACAAACGCGGTGCTTACTGGTTACTGCAGTCTGTTGTACACACGTCACACGCGTCGTCGTCGAGATTACCGCAATATCGCTAAGGATGGCCAACATGTAATATTATTATTATTCTTATTGAACATCGACAGTCATTAAATTGTTACGATATATTATTATCGAAATTTTAAACATCGATTATCTCACGGAGAATTAGAGAAATAGATAGAAGAGACGCGTAGAACTGTAGGAGGAAAATAAAACAAAATTTCCGTCTGGTCCCGTCTGGACCACCAGTTGCCACTCGCCAGCATGGCAGCATAATTTACTGATTTACCGTTTTAAGTTTTTATTGTTTAGGTACGTCTAATGTTCTAGGTACCTACTAAGAATAGCTCACTATATGTTTAGTGTTTTTTTCATTCAACTCACCACTCAGACCAAAGAACTTTAAACAAAATAGAGAAGATAACTTCATTCTTCAATACATTGTATTACTTTACTCATAACTATCTATAGTATTTTCAAATGATAATTCGATACTTATACAAATAACCATTAAGGTAGGAATTCTACAGTCATCACGGAACTATACAGTATCAAATATAAATTAAGAATGTTCGTATAAATAAAATAAAAGTATAGGTTACGTCCTAGATCACCTACCTAGACATAACAAAATAAAGTTTGTTTTGCCACACCATACTAGGTACTATACTAGACGATCATTTTAAAATTAAAATATAAAAAAAGACACTACGTCATCGACTAGATAATCTTATTTCTAAATTTGGCAATAGGTCAATTTATTCACTTTAAAATTAAACATAACAATTAACAGAGGTAAGTAAATTATTCAAAACGTACAATTTGCTATATTATACACTTATACTTTTGTAAGACGGATACAACGCATGCGTATATTGCAGTGGCGTGCCTAAGGGATTTTAGGGGTTATATCCCCCATTGACCCATATAAATCTCTTTATGTGTGTCTTTGTTACTAGTTACTACCCCCACAATGCATTTAAATGTATTATTTCTTATGACATCTCCACCCCCCGCCTCATTGAAATTTCCTGGGCACGCCACTGGTGTATTGTATATGTCGTCCTCGACGTCCTCATAATAATATAACTTAAAAGTAATAATAAAGTAAGTTATTAGGTTCACTTATGTATTGTAGGTACCTACCGTATAAGTTAGATGTAAGTAAATAACAGCTAATAAGTTATAGCTAGGTAGTAGGTAGGTATCTACAACCTATATGTATAAGTATTAAGTATAGGTGCCATTATACAGGAGTACAGGGGCCCGTTGAAATTAATTTATAATTTTTGAAATGTTGATAGGAATACTTATTTTACAGTAATTTTGTAATTTTAAGCTGTATGTTATTTATCACCTAGGAACGTGTATGGGACACCCAGTCTTATAAAGGATACTTTTAAAAAGTATTCAAGTACAAATACAGATACTTTTAAAAAATATTTATAGATACTTTCAAATAATTTTTCTTTTTTTTTCGATGTGTTTTACCTTTTTACCTTGACGTATTATGTCCTTAAAGATAAGTTTAATCATATTAGAATAAAAATGCATCATTTTTTTGGTCTTTGGTGTATGTAGTATGTGTATGTACTATCAAATATTATAACTTAAGCCTCTAAAAATATTACAATAAACTAATAAACAACGATGAACGATCTATGAATAAAGATGTTGTACAATTTGTATTATTTTATTTAAATTTGGCGTCCCTGTACTTAAAGTATTTAAAAATAGTATTTGATTTAAAATACAGATACTTTCAAAAAAGTATTCAAATACTGTGGCCAAGTACTTTTTCAAATGTATTTAAAATACGTATTTGAATACTTTTACTCAAGTATTTTACAAGACTGGGGACACCCATATCGCTTTTAATGGGTTGTCTTTTTTTAGAAAATGTTGTTTATCAAACATGTGTACGAAACTACGAAAGAGCTAATTTTCAATTTGTATAATCACTTATCACCATAACCACCGCGTGAAAGCATTAAAGAGTGAAGAGTGTTAAAAACCGTGACGAAATTTCACGAGTTTCTGATAAACACGAGACGTAAGAACGTAAACACTTATAATAATCATTTGTCATGTAAATAATATACGCCTGACGCCCTAACGTATTGACCGTGTGCAAACTTACGAAGAAATAGTCCTACATTAGATGTAACCGTCTTAATACTATGTATTCTGTACTTCTACGCAAATTTAGCCCATTGGCTATTATCAAATGAAAATATTTTGTTTTATTTTCAAAAACCAAACCAACACAAACAAGACTACACACAGACCTAATCCGGATGATTAGAATTTTTATGTTTGTTTTTAAGTTTTCTTATTTCCTTTTATAGTATATATTGTGTGGCAAGGGAGGGAAGTGAGCAATTTCAGTCGCGGGTGACGCATGCGGCACGAGCAACAGGTGAGGGCTGCATTTCACCCAAGACTGAAATTGCTTTCCCACACGAGCCACGCATACAATTTTTTGTCACACCCCTGCGTTCATCGATCACGGCAAAGGTAATGCAGGGATATATGCAACAATTAGATTATTTTACGAAAACATTTTCAAGAAATAAAAAAGTTTACGCGTCATGCAAGGAGGATATTTTGTTTTTATTTTATTTTATTTTTTAATAATAAACGGGTTAGAAACCCTTTTGAAAATTTTTTATAAATTACATGATTACAATAATTACAATAAAACTCATAATAGAATGTTAAATTAAATTAACAATTATAATAATTAAGTCATACTGCAGAATAATAAATTATATGAATATATGCAATAACCAAAAGTTTATGTTTTGTAAGGACCGTGGTATAAATTTCAGTGTCTGGTTGTGCAGAGGATATGCGTGACATGCACGCCCAGCACTTTTGAGGATTTCCAAATTATCGCCCGGCACTTTTAGGGATTTTCACTTTACTGCCCTCTGGATAGAAAACGTCGCTTTCCAACGCTTCAAACGTGGTCGAACCCAAACTTTCGGAGCAGGCGTAACAAAAAAAATTGTAATCTTGCCAGTTGAAAACTAAAACTGTTATACCTAATAACAGCTAATTAAAAACCTAATGGCTTATCAAGTCAGGGTAATATGGTATAATAGAGTAGGCACAAGGTACGCTTTTAACGTGTAGTCCGAGTCAGTACAATATTATTATATGACTGTTTTTTTACGTTGTGAGTGCCTATAATACTATATTATGGATTATAGTCTATATTAAAATGTATTATGGATATAGGTACCTACTATTAAATGATCTAGCGGTATTTGTATTATTCTGACCAAATTTCTATCATCTATACCTATGTATCTACTTACTATAAAAATACTTTGGATATATTTACTTGATATTTTAAATTCTGCTATACTTAAATATTCAGGTATATACGAGCTACTACATATCTAATTATAGGATATAAGGGATACCTTTTCACGTAGCTAGTATAGGTGATCTACCTACCTCTATGTGTTTTACAATATATAATTGGCAATATTTACTTCTTAGGTATTTATTCATTATAATTTATAACTTATAATCGTAGACGTTCTAGTTTGTTAGAATGTCTATGGTTATAATTTTTAACTATTTAAGTAGGTACCTAGGCACAGGTACATCTATTCCTACCTATGATAATTGTCTTGTTGAATCAATTAATTATTTACACATAGACATAGGATGATGTATTGATGTAAATGACATAAAACGCATTCATTAAACATAATTACATAAATAATAAAAACCGAACAATATAAAAAAAAACCTATACCTATAATTATATGATTGATGTATTCAACAATACGTCTTATCCAACTATATATACGTGATAACGTATAAGTGTTGATATACACTAGAAATATAACTGAACGGCGTAACTTAACGACTATGTCTATAATAAATATTATAGTATTGTTAGCCAACTCATTCGTTGTACCTATCGGCTATCGGTTATTGGTACGAGTAGGTACCGTTTCAATTTTTTAGCAAGGTATAGGTACAGTCATCACTCATCATATAGGTACTCATTTAGTATATTTATTTATATATTTTATTAAATATATACTGAACACAATTAAGTCAATATAAACCACATACCACAACTACAGTACAAAAGATAAATACGTTGGAAGATAATATTATAAAATTAATAAATAATAATAATATTGGTATCTGTTGTCTACAGACAACCAAACTAATATTCACAACTACACAATAGGTATCCAAATTTGTACAAAGAAGTCGATATTTCTTTGTATATCATAATTGCTTATCTGTGTATTATTTTGATCAATGATATTGACTATTAATTATTATTAGTTATTACTAAAGCTGGAAATGATAGTGACCTAACAAAATTTAAAAAAATGCTTTTATCCCTTAAAAATTCAAAATAATAACCTAAATATTCACTTAATTATTTTATCTTAAAAAATCTTAAATGTACAGGTCAGTTGGTAACAAAACATTGCTTGGCGCTATAATATACTACTGCAGCATTACATTATAAAAAGTTATATTAAAAAGTCAATGAAAAATGTTTTAGGTAATATAAATAACAAGTAAAAATAATCAAAGTTTTTTTTAAATATACAGGTTAAGTAACAACCAAAAACTACTTGGTACCAAATGGACAAATATTACAAAATTATTAATTAGATATACCAAATGGTATTTAAACCTATATTAATTTTAATAAAAAATTTAAGTTATAACAATAGTCGTGACTATTCAGACATTTTTATTTTAGATTCTGAGCGGAGCGATGAATGTATTGATTTTACAATGATGTGTGTTTTTTCATTTATTTATTTTTTTTTGTGTCTGTCATAACCTTTTAGGGCTTCGATTTATTTCAACAATATCTTGTTCGATGGAAAAGTGATTCTATTTGGTGCATTCGGCTGGTCATTTTTTAAAATTCCCAATAGTTTTCAAAGGGCAGGGAAAAACAAAAGAAAAAATAAGGAAAAACGGGAATTTTTACTCAAAATCGGATTTCGACAAAATCGATTTTGGTTTTTACTGTAACTCTAAAACAAATGACCGTATATTCATGAAATTTTCACTGGTTATTTATATTAGCATTTTCTATACACGATACAATTTTCAAAATATTTTGATTTGTTTTAAATTTTATACGGATATATTCAGTTTCCAATATATTTAGTTTTCTTTTCTACAAATGTCAATTAAATTTTATTTGTTGGTTAAAAAAACTTGAAAATTTAATAGAAAAATACTAATATATTGTTACAATGACTTTTGAAAAATATTAAAAATCTGTAGTCGGAATTTTATTTTATAAGCATTTAACGTTCAAATCTTAGCAAAATACGTAAAAATCATGAAAATGTGCAAATTATTTTGTTAGAAATTCATAAAAATTTTTCTGTTTAAATCTAAGATTTTAAAATGTAATACAAGATTCCTTATGAGTTTGTCTACCTTTTTCAAAAAAAAAACAAATGTTATAATAAGGTCAAATTAAATTTTTCCATTTATTTTTCCAAGATTGGATATTCAGTCGATTTCTCATGTAGCGATTTTCTCATTTTGCTGTAAAACAAAAAACGAATAACAGTAGATAGGTACTTAAAAATGTCACCAAATGTTTATATTAGCATTTTCTTTACATGATAAAATTTTCAAAATATTTTTTTTTCTTTTATACTGTTTACGGACATATTCAGTTTCCAATTTTTTTAGTTTTTTATTCCACGAATAGGACAATGACCTACACTGTAGGACCTACAGCATATCAAGTAGGCATTGTGCTAAAATTCTATTGTATGCATGCTTGATCTGCTCGATTGACTAATGGCAACCAATATAAAAATAAAATACTAATTTTTACTAATTATTATTTCTCCTTTAACCAATAGCAACCATTTATAAACAAAAATGTGCATCGTATATCTCAAAATAACTGTTTGAACACCTCCCGGTTTGGACCTCTAATTTACCCTTTTTTTAATTACCTTATGTTACTCAGGGATAATGTAGCATTCTAATGGTAAAAGAATTTTTCAAATCAGTCCAGTAACTTTGGAGTCTATTCAATGCATACAATCAAATCTTTTATCTTTATAATATTAGTATGGATTAACTACATATTGTTTTATACTATCGAACATTTATGGACGATATATAGTTGATGGGTTCATAGTTCATACTCAATAGGTACCCATAACCATTATAAATTATAATTATTTAAATTGATTTCCATCTAGCTGTCAAAAATATAATGCATTGTGCATTGTTGTATTATATAGCTTTATTATAGCTAGTGAAATGTTATTTTTATCTGCAGTGCAAAATTGTTATTATATTGATAATTATTATGGTTCCAATAAAATGTTAATATGGTATAGTAAAATAATGTATATTATACATAAAGTATCATTGAAAAAAATCATTATAACTTATAAGTAGCTACCAGAGGTAGCAAACCTTTTCGGGGAACATGCCAACATTTTGTAAGTATTTAAAGTTTTAAAAAAAGTTCACTTGCCAGTATACTGTTAATAAAAAAAAAAAAAATTTTCTCAAGGCAACAAGGATCTGAAAAAAGTTCACTGTAACATAAGTTGTGTTTCTTATTAATCTTGTTTTAAACAATGAAACACAAGCACTTAATTCAACAATTTAAGATTGCTATGTTTTAATTTGAAATAATTAACTGTGGAAAATATACTTTTACATTCTATGTATGTTGATGCGAATGAGTGTACCTATTTGGATTTTGGAATGAGCAATATTTTTTCAAAATAGGCACATAATATTATATATGGAAGCAGTGAATTAACTTTTATAATTTATGGCTTTATTTTTTAGAAATAATAAGTAATTTTGTTCACTAATTTTTTTTTAGTATACGCAAGATTAAACAATAAATAAAAAATATTTTTGCGTGCCATAAAAATTTGGTTGACCAACCACTTTTGGCACTACTGTATAGTACACTATAAATGGAAAGAGGTCCATAGCACCAGCAGGTAATTCCAATTTTAGATTATAAAAAAAAAAAAATGCAAATAATATTAAAATATATTGTAACTATATATTTAGCTATAAGCTGCAAAGCGAAGACTACACACATTTTGCGGGGTATCTATGGTAAAAGTACTAATAAAGTATAAAAATAAAATAACTTGGGTTCGATATAATATATGAAAACAATTGGAAGAAGAATATATACATGCAACTGCTTGCATTTTAAGAATAGAAAAAAAAATAATCATTGTAATAAAATATAATAAAACTGTTAATAGACATATATATTATTTAGTAGATAAGTACTTATGTTATAGTACCAAAAAAAACGGGAAGAGGTCTGATCACCCACTGGTAAAAGCACTTTAAGGAGCAAAAAAATATAAATTTCAAATCAAATTAGGTACCTATAACACTTTTAAGCTGAAGACTTCCAGTCTAATCTGATTTTTAAACCTAAAATAATATTAACTATAATAATATATATAATTCATTAGTGGTAAAAAAATAAAAATAACAAAATCGAGTTAAGAAAATAAAATAGGAGGGAAACCCGTAGGTAAATGCATTTTCTATAATTGAAAAAAAATAATCAACATAATAAAAAAAGAGGAAAGTATAGGCAGCCACACTGCTGTACTGCAGTAGGTGTCGAGTTATCCCGTCATCGAGGAGTAAGACACAGCTGTAATGTAGTGTTAAATCTGAATTCAATGATTAATTATTGCATACGGAAAACAATTATGCGGGAATACGGTCTGTCAGCTTATATTACAACAGACCATGTGAATAAATGAATATTTATTTCGTAATATTATATAGTCTGTGATATTACAATGCATATTTTATGATATAATTAAATACCTACTATTAAAGTGATTTTATTTTATTGTAATACTAAATGTTGTATTAGTAATATGGTAGGTAGAATTAATATTTGCAGAAAGAATTGCATTTTCACTAGTCACTGTACGTATAAATCATAATACAATATGTTTAAAGTTTCAAATACCCACGTAAATACTTTTTAAATTACAACAAAATAACTAAAATCGTTATTATTTGTTTAAATATCAAATTTCGTCTAAATATGAACATAAAATGTCTCTAAAAAAACAAGTTAGGAAAGGACCCTCTGCGAGTGTGCTAAACTCCCGGTATCTACTCGTATTTTAATTTAAGGCAATAAACTAAAATTCCAAATAAAATTTAAACAGAATTTGGTAACCCTACCATTTTGCTAGTATGAATCTACATTAAACACTTCTACAACAATAAGTAATCATCTTAAAATCAACAATCGTAATAAAATATCCTAATAAATAATCGTATTCGTAACTATATACATAGCAACTATAGACAATAAATAAATATCATAATATCAACAATTGTAACTATGTCAAATATAATAAATGTGTTAGGGACTATCAATATCAGTTATTTTCAACAAATCCCAGATAAATAATATATTATGTGTAATTAGGTTTGAATAATTAATTTTGTGATTTATTATTGTTGTAGATATATTTTTTTGCCTAAAAGAGTGCAAATCGAGAAGGCATTGTAAATGATACTAAATAACTTTAGTAAAAATAAATGTGGACGTCTTATTACCACTATATCAGTACATTACTACCATAATATTATGTATTGATGTATAATATTTTAATATATATTTAATTACAAAATAATAATATTAATCATATTCCTATATTTGATATTTGAATTCATATTTTATAGGTACCTAAAACTGTATACATACTCCCCAAAACTCAAAATTATATACCATATTATATTATTCATTAATTCAATAGTATAATACTATTTTAGATTATAATATGCAAAGGAATATCCATCTGAGTACAGTAGTAAAACTATTCAAATATAGAGTAGCAAAACTAGGTTCCTTTTGAATATTAGGTAACCTTAGCGAATTCACGACCTAGGGTACTCCCTGAGAAACGATGTTCACTCACACCTAGTCACGCACAAACGTACAGCATCTTTATGCTTATTAGCCATTAGGTTTAGGTACCCAGGACCTAGGTAATTTAGTAGGTACTTATATAAATAGCTCAATAGGTACGCATAAATCAGTGGCAAAACAATACAATCTAAGGTCTACATTTTTAGTTTATCCATAATATACTTACCTAATATCATTAATATAGTTATTAAATATGTGAAGATATTATGCCAGCCGTCAGGTGATATTATATGTATACAACTTATAATTTTGAAACTTAACTTTGAATGAACTTCGCCGCCACTACCGTAAAAATAGACGACACACTTTTCACTTTTCCCAACAATAAATAATATAACAGGTACGTATAAATTATATAGGTATACAAGTATACAGTCGTCAAAATCATAATCATGCAGTCGTTCTAAGCATAATATATTTAAGTTTGATGAATATTGTTCGAAATATTATATCGTATAGGGATGTATTTTAACCATAGACAACATATAATATATGTTTTGGACATAAGTTGTTTTAAAACATTTGGAATTCAATATTAGGTAAGATCCAAGCACGTATGTTGTACAGGAAGGGTTGATGTGTAGCTTACTAACATTTCAGCTATTTTATTTATTGATATTATAAAAATGTATAAGTTATATTACACACATATATGGGTCATATTATCATTGAGTAATTTATTATAAGTATTATATATTGTATAACCTATTTTTTAAACACATGTTCTGTTTTTAATGTCTTATAAATTATAATAATATAATAATATATTATATAAAATATTTAAATGATTTACATCGTATAATTGAGAAATTAGATAATTTTTAATATCATAACAACATAACATAGTTTATTTTTAGGTAGTATTTTTTATATTCGTTTCCTGAACACACAACTATTGAAATATGATTTACAATTTTGCTTACATAAGCGTAATTCTTGATTTCTTTTTCAGGTTTCTGCTACGCATTATTATTTATAAAGACACTACACACTCACTCTGGTATACAGTATGTAAACTGTTAACTATTTAAATTATTTAAGGATTCATATTTTACAAAGAATTTATTTTCTCTAAATACCTACCAATCTATTTTGCAATAGTTTTACTATGCTCATTATAATTGTACAGTTACCTACTTAGTATTATTGAATATGAAATTAACTTTTAAAGAAAGCAACAGTAAAAGGTAAATTTTATACATTAAAATAGATTGAACCTATAGCATAATACAAAATTTGAGTAAATTTTTAAATTTTTAAAACTAAAAGTTATTTTTTAAAATTGCAATTTACGTTTGTTTCTTTTTTTTATTGAAGATATTTTGAATAAGATAATTTAGTGAACATAATCTCTTTTCTACTACATATTATGTAATTTTCACTTAAAATCAAGAATTAAAAATTCTGTAAAGAGTTAACGAATAAACATTTTTTTTCTTAAGATTTAGGTGTATGAATGTATTATAAATAAATGTTTTTGATTTTGAAATAATAACCAAAATAGTGGTAAAAAATAATTCAACACTGAAAAGGTTAACATACTTTGCACTTAGGTAGTTATTTTTATTAGAAAAAAAAAATAGTCCAATAACATGTTATTCTATTGTCTATTGACTAAACTTAATTGCACAGAAGTAATTTTTGAATTTTAAAAGTTAGACACTGACTTAGTGTCTTGTACTAATGTGAGCTAACTAGACTGAGTAACTAGACTTGCCAGTAGCCACTGCCCAACCAGAATCTATATACCTCTATATCTGTACTATTTTCATTAGATACCTATTAATGAATAATACTTAACGAATTTAAGTTTGCATTAAATAATGTAATAAATAATAATCTCAAGTTAATTAAAAAAGATTTATTAAAAATGTTCATACAGTACAAAATATTTTTGAATAATATATATATTATATTCTGACGAAAACGTTACAATAGCAAAATAATTCTGACAGTTAATTTATTCATAGGCCATGACATCATGTCATACCATCAATTTTCTCAATGCACCTACCCGAATTATAAATTATTTGATACATATTTTTCTAGACATAAAAATGAGTTAAAATTAATATGAAATTAATTTATTATACACTGTACATATTTTCTATTTTAATAAATAATAATAGTAAAAACACAAGTTGAATCTTATGTTAAATTAATAAGTAACACATTCTTCATAATAATGAATGTGTATAATATTATGGTAACGATGAAATTGTTGCCAATGTTTGATTTTTATATTGAGCAAATGAGTGTGCACGTAGAAAATAATCAAAAATATATTTTTCTAAACATAAATAGATGTATTAATAACAACAATGAAAAAACTAAGTAATAAATGCCCTATTAATTTTAAGACTTGTCAGAAACAAAAGATCATGTATTTATATTATTTACATATTAATATTATACTAAATTGGTAATCAACATTAAATTCTTTGTCCAGTCATAATACTATTGTGATACTAAAATTAAGTCTATTTATCATTAGATATTTAGATATTTGGCTTTACTTTATGATTAAACATAAAATTCATTTCATTTCATAAAAATGTATTGGTATATATTATTATATAATCAGAATTATAAAATAAGAGCACCTTAATGTTCATTGATTTAATTTAAATCAATAGTTTGTTTATTCTTCAATGAATAAATGAAATAACTATATCACGGTTGGTAGGTATATAGCTCAGCTCAACAATATTTCAATCCAAATTTTAATTCAATTGTGATTTATTTCAATTAAATTTAAATATGAGCTGAAAAACTTTCAGTATTCAATTCCGCCCCAAAACCAAGGCATATAATATTATGTTTGATTATTTTCGTTTATCTTATTTTATACTATATAAAAAAAAATGTCTTCATCTATAAAATTCGTATCACAGTCCAATTTGAGAATTTGTTTGTTCTGATGTATACATGAACATATTAAACATTTGTGCACTTTTTCGTTATCTATATCACAGTTTAGACTACACAATAGTTTATTAGCATATCACTCGCGTCTCTTGTATGAAAAACGTAAAGGTGATGGTATAGTAGTTTCCAAATTTCAAAATCATTATAGGTACGTTAAAATATAAGTATAATATAGTCTTTAGTTCACGATAGAAGCTGTTGTGCGTCCACGTCCGTTTCCTGTACGGTGTTGCTTATCCGATGGTACGATTCACGAACAATCAGTAACCGATGTTGGCCATTGACCAGCATACTGCTGCCCCGTCGCAGGATTCTTTGCCTGCCGCGTTCGATGTTTTCCCGTGAAAATACAATTTGGTGATAAGTGCGGACGAACACTGCGACCAGTACTAATGCGCCGCCGAGGATAAGTCCGTATGTGAACAACGGCACAGCCGTGTCTACGAACGTAGTGGCCATGTATATCCAGCGATGAATGTTTTCTGGCAAGTCGCTCACGCCCTAATAATAATTTATGACATTATTATATTGTATTATAAATCGTAATCAGACACGTGTAGGTATTTATAGGCGCTGAAAGAAAATTTAATTCGTTTGAATATTGCTATTATTTTCGTTTACCTCTTCAAGCCACATAATCGGAAATGTAATGCTCCTGAAGTTGGACGTCGGGTAAATATTGGATTGTTCAACTTTTAAATTGAGCTGGACCTTCACACGGGCTTCTAGCGGAACTCCCAGTCTCTATTATAAATCATATAATATGATATAACGTTATAAATAATTCATGATACATTTGTATCGAATTCTAGACTCTGTTAAAAATATTCCTAAATAGGAAATGATTAATTAATTTGTTTGTTTTTAATTTTAAACCTGATCGAACTTTTGTATGATTATTATTTAAAAAATATTAAATTTATTATGTAAATATTTAAATAGATTAGAGTGTTTAGACCATCTCCAACCTACGGCCCGTCAAGCTAATTGATGTTTTGAAAATATTCTATTGCTTTTTATTGCTTTTAATTAATTAATGACTAAAAAAAATTCTTATATATCTTCAATTTCTTTACCCTTCTGTCCCTCTCTAAAAAAAATTTGTCCCACGATGCCGAAGCGTATCACAGATTTAGCGCACCGTAAAAGAAAGGTTGGAGACCCCAGGATTAGATATATGTTTATTTGGAGTTTATCAATTGATATTGAACTAAATTTTAATTGTTAAAATTAACTATAAGAACTTTTTTTGAAGGAGTGGAACCAACTACGTTATTGGCCCTGGAATTAACAAAGAATAGTATTATTACTACCTACTTGGTATTTTGTACAATATATTTTTCTCGAGTTTTTGACTAACAAAGTATGAATTAAAAATGTTAAAAAAAAACTTTTATTTCCATACAATTATTCGGTATCAAAATTAATTTATATTTAAAACAAAATATTTATTATGTGTATGCGGAATAGTTACTATGATTTTAATTTATAAATATCATGGTACTTACGGGTTGAATTTTTAAAAATGTTTCATGTTTTTCTTGATCTGGTGAAAGACCTTCTACATCTTCCAAAAGTTTTGGATCAGCTTTGTAGAAATGAGGAAAAGATAAGTAAACTGGAGCATCTATAAATATCAACAATTAAACTAATTTGTACTTACTATTTTCTATATTATTTATATTAAAATTACTACTTTGAGCTATTATATTTTATTGAATAAGTAATATTTAGTGGATTCACTTACTAAATTGACAAGGTCCAATGTACTGTAACCCTTTAACTGTGCATTCAGTGTTGTCTTCGCAGAAACATGCATTATCAGGATTTTTATCAACAGTTTCGAGAAGGTTGTCATCAGGCGTATAGTATCCTGCTGTAATACCATCTTTGACCACATCTTTTCGGTACCGAAGTGCCCATACTCGGCATAAATCTTTGTCATACACGTGTACTAAATCAGACTTAGTAAATTCTCTTGGAGGGAAAAATGAACCTAGAATAAAATAATTAAACTTATTTGTAGAGATAAAAATAATATTCAATGATGTTTTTTTAATATAAAATTAAAACAATGATATAAAAGTATCCACCCCCAAACAATTCCTCAGTAAATAGTTGTACAATTAATGTAATAAAAAATATTTTTAATCGTTTGTTCCGATGTCTCGACTATTACAATATTGAAGACTGAAGTGGTATATTTTTTGTACAATTTTATACTATAGATATATTATTTTGTGATATATTACCTATGTATATTAATTCTTATTTTTGGGTTCACGATGATGAAGTTAACTAATTAAAAAATATTAAGTTGGGTATATATTGAATTGATGATAATTGGTTTTATATCCACATGATTAACAAACTCATCATTTTTGCACACGTACGTCAATTTTTAACTTAATACATTTAGGTATACTACCTATAAAGAAATTTCATAAATACGTCCTCAATCACCCAAACCATCTTATTTTCAATCATGTTCATTTCATGATGTGCAATAAGTTTCACGATGTGGACAATCTTCCTCATCGTTGTCTCAAAGAAAACTTGCCACGTGATCTCAATTTAATTAAAATAAATTAAAACCCCAAACTCGTAGGTATATTTGAAGTACTCATTTAATCGCGTGATCATGTCTTGTTATTTCTTTAAAAAATTTGCATATTGTATATAGATGGTAAATATTTTCTAATCAAAAAAAAAAAAATTTAAAAATATAATAAGTAGGTAGAAATGGAATGTTGCTAAAATTATTAATTTTTACTTATATTATTAAACATTATAGAGGGGCATGTGACATGTCAGTTTTAATAAGAACATAGTCTAGTTTTTGACACATAAATACATGACATTTTCATCGATTTTTATAATAGTAAATTACTGAAAACTTATGTAAATATGTTACTCGTAAAATAGATTAAGAGCCTATTATATTAATAAGACTGGAACTTAACTAACTAAAATTACTGTTTTATGCTATGGTTCGTAAATGTATGAGAAATTAAAAAAATACATTTAGCAATAATATTACAACTAGTTAAATTAAAAACACATTATAAAATATGAAAGTTGAATTGAGTTTGGTTCGAACCTCCAAATAAATTTAAAAAACCAAACATACTAAATATCTTAGTTCGATATCGTGGCCAGACATCATTGAAAGGATGGTTATAGTCACTCATAGATTATATAAGTATTCACTTTGAAACTTATTAGTAAGTACTGTCTGATGACAGAGGAGATGATGGAATAATATTTTTTTTAACCATTATACCACTCTTATATCATCAAAAGCACAAATTATTAATCACATATAAGATAAATGATAATCACACGATCTCTATATGACTATATAATATAATATCATATAAAAATAATAATCTTTAATATTGTTGAAAAATGTATGATTATGAATTTTGACCAAATATATAATATCGTATATTTATATATACATTATACAAGATAAATTATAATTAAAAATTGATATATTTTTTTTAAATCAAATTTAATGGTTAATTTAATATTTATTATATATTATTACAACATATCAAGATTATAACACCTTATGTTATATTACTCATATTATAATCGTGAACAGTTGAAATAAAAAGTTCACAGAGTGCGTAGTCAATAGCCTTCCGCCTCTATGTAACTATCCCGTATTCACGGTTATATACATAATATTATTTTCACATCTAATAGAACTTAAGTATACATTTACTGAAAAATAATAAATACGAACCTAGACAAATTATAATGATTTCCGTTTTTTTTTTATGTATGTATGAAATATGTATACATGATAAATTGAAAACTACGTTGCATAATATGATTTCTTGTTCAATATTTTTCTTACTATTAGCAGTTAATTATTTGAGATATTTTTAATGAGCTCAATAATATATTAGTATTTTTAATCGATAGAATCGTGCTCAATCCTAAATCGTATTTTTTCCTGTAGTGAATCCAGGGTTTATTAAAATAAGTAAGTACCTACATATTATATGCATTCCTATTCATTATCTAAATTCTAAGTTATACTTTTATCTTGATAAATCGATTTTAAGTTTTAACTATATCCCAATATTAATTGTATAGTTGGTACCATCTACGTATCCACTAGCAGTTAAAAATAAACTTTATCTGTTATCCATTATCATGATACAAACATAGGTACATTCTACATTTATAGGTTTTAAAAGATGCTGATTTACAGAATCCAATTATTTTATGTATTGTATATTCACCTTCAGATGCTTTAATAGAATTACAAGATCCTTTCCAAAATGGCAACTCTTCCATTCCATTTATACGATCGAGAAGTCCAAAATTCTCCATTCCGTTATGACCCGTGTATATCGTGGAAACTTCGTCTAGTGTACCATTTCGCTAAAATTGTATTCATATAATTATTATAATATTATTTAGTCTTCAAAATAAATAAATATATACGAAATGAATTACAAACATACCATTAAGAAAAGTCCCATTTGTTTGGGTGGTCTTTTCCCTTTTGGATAATATGTGTTTGCTAGAGAAGTCAATGGATCGTCATAACCAAAAACTAATTGTTGTGGGGTAACATGTTTAAACGGGGTTAAACTAGAAAACCTTAAAATTGCCGAAAGTGAACTTTTTAATATTGATGGTAAACTATTTGCTTGTGTAGTCAATGTCTAAAATTATAAAATAATTATTTGTGAATATTAAATTAGTTAAATTTACAAACTATCAAAAACTTACTAATAAGGGAATATTTGGTACAGTTAGTTTGATTTCATCATTTGTGATAACTGAAAGATGTGGCATGAATTCTAAAATTTTTTTGTGTTGGTACGTCACCGTACCGTTGTTATTAAAATGAATGTTAACTTTTTCCATGTTTTCTCTGAAATCGATTAAACATAATTATTTTCAATTGTATAATAATAATATTGGTAAAATTTAATAAAATTTACTAGTACATTGAATAACGTTCATTATTTCATTTTGAGTGTTATGTAGTTATCAATAATCATAGGTATGAGTAATAACATGAACTATAGTACTATACCGAGAGTTATAAATAAAAACTATTGAATCCGGGGTAAACATTTGTTTTTTATTTTTCAAAGTGTAAAACTTCCTTATACCCTTTATCTTTTGTGTATATGGCTTTAGCCTTAACATAATAAAATAGTTAAATAATTTTTATAATATTTTTTATTATTTCTACTAATTATTTTCTTACCATTTTTTCAAACAGCATCCAAATGTTTGTTATGTTTTAATTAAGTTATTTGTAAAAAGCCTATTGATTTCTTACGGACGAATGACTATAAGAAAATATTATGTATTATAATCGGTCATTTAACAACATGATCTTTAAAGATGTTTAGATTGTCAATTTATTTTCTAAACTTGTATCATTGATGTAACTATGAAAGCTATAATCGGTTTTTTGAATTATCAATACCTGTAAGAGATTCTCAATACTAGACTACCTGGGGTGATTTTTACGAATGACATAATGATGAAAGGACATACATACTTATTCAATTGTATGGCCTTCTAATCATTCTAATTTAAGTGTTGAAGGTAATATTTTGAAATTGGAAAAACAAAATAATAATATTGGATTAGAAAATTATATTTCTGTTTCTTTGTATGTATAAAATACAGGAACTGGACTGAAGCAGTGAAGCTTATATTATGTATAGTATTCAAATACTATTCAAACATTATTGATAAAATGCAAGAATCTGTCGGATTGATTCCTGTAATAGAACCTAACCTAAATGTTGGACTTTACTATCAAATTATAGGAAATGATAAGGGTGTATATGATGATAAAAACTCTTATGAAATTGCACAATAATAACAGTAAAAAAAAACAAATATATTTAATGATTTTATGCATCTTTTTAATACATAATAACGCACATATATAGGTATTATGTGTTTCTGCGTAGCATAAATTGTGTCAAAATTTACACAAAAATAAGAAAACTAAATTACTGAACATTATACCTATACCAATCATAAAATTTCAAGGTTCCTAATAATTTTCAGATGGCCGAAATTAAATAATCATATGTTATATAATAAGAATAAATATTGATTTTACACATTCAGCTAATAATATTAATAATATAATACTCATCGTAAGAAAATATTAATAATAATTTATTTGAAATATAGTTAAATGTAATAACTAATAACGAATGGACCTTATTACGTCACGTTTAATTCACTGTGCAGCCTCTGCGGCCACTATCTAGATCATACAGCATAACAGTAGGTAGTGTAATAATCTTAGAGGTATAGGAAAGGTTCTGACCACTTTCTCCCAGACACTTGCTTCATACTGCTGTTATCCATCGTTCCACATTGCCATTTTTAGCTAATCATCATTGATGTCATTGTTATTTTAGCTTTTGAGTTAATGTCAAATAAATTTAATTTTCATATATTTTTACCTACCTATATGTATATTTTTTATTCCAAACATTTATGACACTGATGCGCACAAATCTATAAAATTCTATGTGTAATATTAAATTAATAAAACCTCTATGATAATTGCTAGAAATTATAATAAACAAATAAAATGTTTACTGCAAACAAAAATTATATTTACTATTTAGGTTAAATAGATAGAATATTATATCATAATCATTTCTTTTAGCAATAAATTCCGTATTTTAATTATTATTCTTAAATTAATATTTGATTGCTAATAAATAAATAAAAAAATATGTGTGTATCAATTTGCAATCCCCTTAGGTATTGATGTACTATAATACATATATTATTACTAAAAACAACTAAATTCCTGAGGCCCGGGTCAAGGACGGTAAGCGTCTTATGCAGACGTGATACGTGAAGTTCCCCAAGAAAAATAAAGCAGTTTTATTACAACACGTGGTGGGGTCTTTCCAATTTTACTTTTACTAAAGACGTTACATCCAGGGTCATATATATGTTATCGAATTTCAAATAAATGAAAAGCCTATACCGTGTGACCAATACATTTTGTGATATTAATGGTATCTACAAAACAATATGCTTACGCGTATTGTATATATATTTTTATTTAATGCGAATTTCATTAAAAATGTTTTCTTTGAGGTCGTAACTAATACGAATACAATTAGTTAAAACTTTAAAATAAATTAATGAATGTTGTGGATTTTAGAGAAATAATAAATAATTGTCTTCAGTATGACTAGCATGGATAATTATTATTGTTGTTACATTTTTATTCAATGTTAAGCTGTAAAAATATTAACCTATAATATTTAAAATGTATAAAAATATTTATTTTATTTCAATAATTTATTTGTGTTCATAATATTATAGAACAGAGTAATTAAGTTTGGATCCTATTACTAACTCCGTTATAGTTTACTTAGCCAACCTAGGATTAAACATATAGTTAATTTAGACTGTTGCCCCTAAACTAAATCACGGTATGTATACTTACGAATAATTAATATTAATTTTATTATTTTAGGATGACATTTCATGGACATTTTAGTTAGTATAAATTACATGTATTGGTGTCTTACCATACATTATGTAAATATGTAAGAGTTATTTAATAATAATAAATAGGTTATGGCAATGTTCGTGAACTGTTCACTTACATTTAATCCGACTAAAATAATTAGCGGTCTATTTAAAAGTTTAAATAATATTGTATTCTATAGTAGTGCAAAAATATTATTTTATGTACTCGCATATTATATAATAAATTATAATGGATAAACACAAACCATATAGAAGCAAAGAATATTTTTCATTAAATTTATGTACTTACCTACCTATACGGCTATATTAAATACGATTTATAATGAAATGTGTTATTAAGTAATGTTTATGTTAATTTTTTCAAAACAAAAATGCTTCAACAATTGTATAAATGGATACGTTTTAATCTCAGACCGTTTAAAATTTAGCTATACCAATCTATAACAGTATAATATCAAAGGTAATTCAAAGGTGTAGGACTGTAGGTACCTATACTATACTTAATGAAAATCTATATAGTCTACCCGTAGGAGTAAAGTTGTATACGAACAATATAATGATGATATAACTGAATAATATTATGTATTATGTAAATAAATTATTACGTCCTTACAATCTATCTACATATATGACAAATAAAACCCAGCACGTTCATATGTCATGTAACACGATATTACAAATTTCACGTTTTTCGTATATATTTGACATTTAGGTATAAAGGGGTTCGTTTCATACAACTGTGTAAGGACTATAGGACTACTATGCTATTTGTGCAATTCAGCACAAGGGCGTACGGATGAGATCAAAACGTTATCTTTAACAAATAGAAGATTCACGAGAAGATAGATTTCAAGGATTCTACATTTATTATGAAAATTGTAGGTTTGATTTGGATAAGCTGTCAGCTCATAAACCATTACGGTAATGTTTTGCTTGGATAACAATTTTTGAACGAAATGTATTGTAGGTATCTACCGAATTAATTTTATATTTGTAGACAGCGAGTTGTTGTCCATACGGGCGATACCACACTTGGTTAAATAATTTTACCGTATATATATATAATATTATGACCGCGAATCGTGTTTCTAATAATTATCGAAATACCTACTTAGGTACTAAATAACTCATTTTGAATTGTCGATCGTTGTTGATCGTTTAATATTTATTATGAATAATATTAACTTCAAGATCAATAGTAAGTAATAAGAAATAACAATTATAGTGTTTAATTTATTGTGTAATTAGGTCTTGGGAGTTTCGAAAAAACCACTATGTGGATATTTATTATTTTTTTATTTTCTTCATCGATAATTTCTAGCAAGGTTTCTATAGTATGTAAAGTGAACGTACGCACTTTGTATTATTGTTAGGTATTTAAAATTTTTTAAGTATAACTATAAGAACATAAACAAAATATTTGCTGACATTAAATTTTTAAAAAGCGGTGGTGATTTTAACTACCTATCCATACTAAGTACTAATTATAATCAATAATAATCTAATAATTATTAGATATTAAAGATTCATTAAAACTTAAAATGTTGATTAGGTATAGATTCTTGAGTAAGGGTATATCCAGTATATCGTCTATGTATGACTTTAGTTTCATGAAGTTGCATAATAATTTAGAGTTATTGTCTATTGATAAATATTAACATTAATATTACATATACTTAAAATGATATATATTTAAGTATTACAAAGGTATAACTCGTGACTAGCCAATATGTATTAAAACGCATTTAATTATATGCATGAAATTGTTAGAAGTATTTAACTGTAAAGATCGGTGTTGACTGTTGAGTTAAAATAGCAAAAATAATAATTGTACCTATCTCTATTTAAATTAATCTAAAATATATAGATATGAAAAGATAAATAAATTACACTTTTACCTAGAGAATATGATAAACTAATTCAAGTTTTTTAAAATGTATTGTACAGTTATTACTTATTGATATAATTATTTTGTGATAATAAAAATAATATAGAAGATCAAAACGTGTAGTATTGCACTGAAATCGATTATCTTGACACAAGGTAACCTATTTATCATACTTGAATATGATTATTTTAAATGTGAACTATTTTAAGAAATATGGCCTGAGGTATGAGGTTTGAAATACTTGTAGGTTCATAATTTTTGTGCGTTGATATGGTTATTAATTTATTCTTAATATGAAAGTTATTATAAATGTATTTTGTTTTATTAAACAGAACAATTTTTTCTGTTGGATTGACTACAAAATATAGTTACTATAAAGATACCTATAATATCTACAAGCAGTAAGAGTTACAAAAACAGTTTAGTTAAATTATCATATTCTTAGCCCATGGAAATTCCTATTATATTTTAAAGCATATCTACTATTTACCTATAAAGTATTTAATATAATACCATCACTAATTGAATTAATAGGTAGTTTGTTATGTCGTAATTGTAAAATAACAATACCAATATGCAAACCAACTAATTTAATGTAGGTAGATCAATTAAAGTGTCTCAATCATTATTAAACATATAAAGTAGTATAATGTATAGGTAGTTAGGTAGTTATTCTTACTACATTTTACCAACTAAAAATGTCAATCATTTTTTTCCTTTAATTAGGTACTCGATTAATAATTATAGTCATGTTATTCACTTGTAAATTAAAAATTGGAAATTTTTATTTATCTAATTTCTGTATCATTTAATTTATGACATTATTTTAATTTTATTAGCTAAATATTTAAAATAATAATAAAAATAATAATTTTCATATTTTAAATGGCTTAAACAAACAAAATGATTACTTGATATTTTTAAACAAAACACGTTGAATAGATAAAAACTTACCTATAAACAAATGGACCAATTTCTTGAAGTTTTGGCTTCTCACCGTTATGTAAGAAACCATCGGGATTGGTGACATTGAATATGAATACTTTTGTCAGTCTTAATACGCCGGGTTTTTGCCAGTAGTGATAACTTAAAGTGCCATTCCATATTTTCAAATTCTATAATATAATTATTATAAATTAGTAAAATTGAGCAAGAGGAATTAAATATTTAACATTTTAATAGTGATAATTAAATCGTGAAAATAATTTAAGTATAAATAAACTGATTGACAAGAAAAATAAATTTTATATTTTAAATAGATCTGTAAATTTCTTACAATATTTAAAACCCAGAACAAGTATTATTGTTATAAATGTTGTACAATTTAAGAAATAAACATAATAATATTATAGTCTACCAGTCTACCTATCAGTAGACTATTTATGTATTTGAATTATAATTAATTAACTGAATTAGACATTTTTATCGTATAATACTATACAATACTAAAAGTGTTAGTTGAAGTATGTGAAGTATTCAAGTAGGAGTCCAATAAAATCGTTGTTTTTATTTAAATTTTTTCAAAGAATCATAAACACTTAACCGAAACCAAAATAAAAAATAACTGATATTTTTAAATCAAATAGTGTTTGATATTAAATTAAAAATGAATAAACGTTCAACGTTTTTTTAATCGTATTTTACGATAATTTTTGAAAATGATTATATATATGTGATTTATAATGTATATGGTGTCATGGACGATGGGTTTGTTGGATGTATCCTTAATGTGCTTTATCAAGAAGATTATTTAATATATACACACGTATAATGTATATGGTATAATTAGCGTCAAATTAATAACTATCATCGATAGCTGTGATATTTAATATCACACATTTCAATTGTCATAACTCTATGCACTAAGAATATACTCTGAACATTATGCAAATATCAGATTATATTATCAACGCGTGGTGATAATATGTATGTAAAGTATCATTTTTGAATAGAAAGTTCAGTACGTATTTTTCCTTTACACATTTATATTGGTAATTAGTATTTATTGTTATGTGATCTTTGTAATGAACAAATATTTGAATTTGGACATTCTTTACGATTTCAATTGTTTAGTTATTAATTATTTTTATTGTGTTAGAATCACCTGTAGTGTTGTTTCTAATATTGTTATATGATTGCTATTGTGAAAATTACCTTTAAAATTATATAATGAACCCATGGAACTGAAGACAGTATAAGTCCAGCCAGTAAAGCTACAACGCCAAATATGATGACCGCTAGTCGACCTGAAACAAATATAAATTACAATTTTAAATTTATTTTTACATTTTATAAACATATAAATAACTCAAATGTTCATGCAATTCTAATTCAACTACGAGACAAACTATTCTGAAACAAGTGGTTTTATACTTAGATTTGGGAAGTTATGTAGATTTTTAAATTTTAAATTTTTTCAGGCCACCTAGGTAGATTATTTTTTATGTAAACGTATATGTGGATCCTTCAAAATGATAAACATTTGGCTAATACAATTATTTCCGTCTTACTTTATTAACAATAACTGTTTTTGTTTTTAAATAGTTAAATAAAAAATTATATTAACCTTAGCCTTTAGACTTATTGGTATATCATAATACCAATATACCACATTACCACATGCTTATATAACTTATTTCCAACCTATATCAAATGTTAGTGTATTATTACCTTCGTTGCGTTATTGCATTATATTATATCTAAACAATGGTGAGCGAAATCGATTTTTCTTTAGGTTTTTCATACTTTTTAGTAATATAGTGGAGAGTAACTAAATTTAATTGTAGGTACTACACAAACGTTTTATTCTCAACAAATATTTTTGACGTTTTTATCAATGTACCTAGTAAATAGTTTAATTTTTCTTAAATATAATTTTGTTAAAGTTCACTTTTTAGTTCCTCAGCACTCTTTAACAAACATTATAGTTAGTAATTGTGAAAAAGAAAATTAATATGAATGGGAATCAATATCATTGGGTAAAAACACAGAGTAAACATTTTAAATCAAGTTTTTTAAAACAATTAAATAAAAATACTAGTTAATTCATAATATATTAAAATATCAATATTAATTGTGATTAGATATATTATTAATATAACATTTTATTATAATTATATATTATTAATTTGATATGTACCTATACATTAATGCATTATTACTTATGGTAAATTATCAACTACATTAAGTATACCTAAAAGAAATAACCGATCCTATTGTGACCTTAATAATGTTTGATGAAAACATTAAAAAAAAATGTGTAATTAGGAATTACAATTGAATTCAATCAAATATTTATTAATTATTTCTAAATAATGTTTTTATTAATATATTTTTTTTTCTGACTATTATTGTGCCATGTGATATAGTCAACTTAAAACCACATATATATATTTTGACATACATTCATTGTATAACTTCCATGGTTCGGTGAAGATTAATACATTTCGTGGTCATGATTAATGAACGCCTATACCACAAACATGGTGTATAAATAATTATAAATTTATATAATTATACAATAATAGTGACAAGATAAGGTGAACATATTTCGAAATTTTGAAATTATTGTTGTTAATTATTTAGTATGTAATCTAAATTTCTACAAAAAGCTTAAAAGTATTGCCGCTATTATGAATTCTTCTATCTATGATCAATGCAAAAACGTTTTTTTATATTATTATTGTTATTTATTGTGGGCACATGGCTATTATATTATAATCATTACTGCGTTTTCCCGTCATTAAATGTAAGTACTTAACTATATATTTTTGATTCGAAAAAGGGGAAAATACGATGGATGGGCATTCATATTTTTCATAATTTTATTCTGAGTGTTACTGCTATTTTACTTCTTTCATCACGTCTCCATATCCGTATATATATACATTTTTTTTTGCATTTATTATGCTTATTGTAACTTATGATACCATTAGTAATATAGATACCATATATAAACCAGTAAATGGTCTAAAAAAATTTTTATTTAATACATATTTTTAAACGATACATTTTGTGATTATAGGAGTTATAATTGGATCTAAAATAGACTATTTATTATAGGTAATGATTCAAAATATGTAAATTATTCATATTTACAATAGTTTTTTTTATTTCTAATACGTCATATTTTAGATAATATGTATTTTTAGACACGACGTTTGAATGTGTCAATATTTCTTCTCAAGTTAAAGAAATAATGTATAGGTAGTCTGCAGGTATTTACTTTAGATTCCACCACACTCATTAAAAATAATACAAGGAACTGCAGTTGGTAACTTAAATAGGTAGGTACTTTATTATGCATATTATGATACTTGAAATCTTAAAACTCACCAGTTGGACGCTCATTGCGTAGGTTTATGTTTCGGTCTGATAAGTATGTTTAATAACATCACCAATGTCCGATGTCACAAGGTATTCTCAATTCTTCGAGATAACGTAATAATATGCATTAAGTATGCTATAAATAATCATACAGCGTACCAAACATAATAGGCTAAATTCCGAGTTACACAAGTGTTATACACGCTTACAAATATAAAATACTCGTTTATTATATTTCTCTGTTTTATTTTATCAGATATTATTATATTATTGCCGCCGTCTTATGATGTAAATTTTGAGAACAAATGTCGATCGATATCATTCTAAAATCGATGAATATTTAATTCCATTAAAGTGTGTCAATCTTGAGTTTGTATAGTCATAATGCAAGCGTAATAATTATACTCAATTGTATTACTTTCTCCTACCTTTGAATACTCGTTTTAAATTCGATTGACCAGCAGTCATCTATCCTACGTTTCCCGGTCAACAGTTGTTACGCAATATCACAATGAAGTGCTAAAAACTTCCTCCAGCTAACAGTCATTACAGGTACACTACTGCAGTCAGCAATATTATACTATGTAGGCATGTAGCACACTGCACACATATGGCTATGTAATAGGGCAGAGTTGATAAACCGGGTCCAGCTGATCAGCTCGTTCAGTTGACGAACGCTCACGGTACTCTCGATTTTTATTTCCCGGTGACCTACTAAACATATTATCTCATCGTAAACAAGTAATTCTTCTAGAAGTTTGTCGAACTCTTTCAAAAATCTGGTAAAATGTTACCGAATTGTATAGATACTGCCGGTCAACGTAAAATTAATTAAGAAAAAAATTCTTCACCGCAAACTCACGCGTATACACAGTAATGGAATGCGATTCGATGTTTATAAGAATAATAATATCCACTAATAAAATATATTATATATTATGACATAAAACTAGGTGTATTTTGAAATATATTATGAACCGTAAGAGAATACTCTACGGTCTAGTGCACTAGAATTATTCAAGAGTGATTCGTGGTGACGGTTGATATTGAGGTAATAGCTCTCTCTCGGTTACCTATATATACATATGGATTTTGTAGTCATTTTTTCGCCTCAGGTAATAATCCTTAATTAAAAAATTAATGTTTTCTTGAATTTTTTTTCCTGATTTAACGACATGATTCGTTTTTGTACATCTTTATTTGGAATAGGTTTTATAGTTATAAGTGATAAAAAAAATATTAAACATTATTTATGTTTGAATAAAATTATGCAATTAAAAAAAACGAATTTGAAGGTATAAATGGTATAATATAATCTTTACTGGGAGTATTATATTTACTTGGCATACTACACAGTTTAAATTTTTCTTTTAATGTTAATGCATTATTTACAAATTACTTAGTCAAATATTTTATACACAGAAAAAACTCATTTCAATGTGGGATATTATAATATATTTTTGAATAACGCAAATTATATACATAATGATATGTAAAATTTAGTGAATTCAATTGAACAATCATTTTTTAATATATAATTTACATTTAAAAATGTAAACAGGTATTATATTGATGAAATATTTAAGATGTTTGAAGTAAAGTGGTAGGTTTAGTTTAAATAAGGATATGACACATTTTAAATAATCTCATAATATAGGCAGTGTCACCATTCAAAAGTGAATATGTTTATAGTTTATCACAGTAACCAGTATAGGTATGTCAAAATAATGATTAAAAACATAGCTATAAAAGAATAACGTAGTGATCTATAATATGTGGCAATAGATATTATAATAATTATTGTTATTAAACAGAAAAGTTAACTCATACATTAAACTTACGGTTACACCGTTTTAAATATAAGACTGCTGCGATAATAATATTTATGTACTATTTACATATTAATGCTTTAATTTATTTCTCTTTCTTTAGGCATTCGATTAGTTTTTATCGCAAATAATTAAATGTTAGTTTAACTTATGGCCGAGAAAAACAAAAATCTATACTCACTGTTGCTGATCCTCTTTTGCTGGGAGACGAGCATGTTGATAGGTAACCCATTTCGTCTGCTGGTTCGTCGGTTCGGCTGCCGATCATGACCATACGGGTCGTTTATGTTGAAAGTCGGTATTTGCTGAAAGCTGGATGACATCCGGGGTTGTACGCCAAACAATCGATTTTTGGCCGACTGGTATGGTAACTTGATCGGGGTTAAGCCCATTTTCGCTGCTTGTTAACAACGGTGGGAATCGTTGATTAAGTTCAAAACGAGTGATGTGTTCGTACGGTAATCTCGCATCCCATTCGCCGTGCACTCGGGCAGCCACCTCAAGTGTGTCCGATACTGCAATCGACAAAAATGAATAACAATATTATTAACGGACGGATGCATCACACGATTTGTGTTTATCATATTTGCCACCGCACAAAACGTGGAGGTGATTAACAACGCATATAGGTAATGGATTAAGAGTAAAAAATTGTATTTGGGTCATCAATTTCGGAATAATTTCGCTGACGGCATCAACTTTGAAGCGCCCCACGTGAACGATTGTTTTACTGGTCAGTCGTATTGTAACTTGTGTTGTTATTACGAACGCGTTTACTACGCAGTGTACGGTGTTAATAGAAAAGTGCACGTTGAAAAAAACCAAGTTGTGTTTCGAGATGGTCACAGTGTTGTATACACAGATATTGATATCCTTCCTGATGTAAAATATTGTTTACCCGCTTACATTGGTACACATTTCGACACATAATATTATATATTTTTTTTTTTAAGCGCGCATACATATTATACCCACACACCGGTAACGATCACTGGCCTGTGTGGACGTAATAAACGGATCATTTCTCTCTGCACACGATTCAGCGCGTACAGTACAATGCAATTTATAGGTACACTTTTACACTCACGTTGTTGTAGCGTTATGAAAATAATTGACTCTCACGGAAAAAAAAAAACACCGATGTGAATAATATTCTGTTTGTATAACGCAACGTGTCGTATTCGCCTATACGGAAGTATATAGAATGATTTTTTTATGATGCAAGTAACAGACGCAGCACCACGCACAGGTTTCAAACGTATTCTTCAAACCTCTTAAAAAAAAAACCACTAATTCTCGTCGATTTATCCAGTTTTTACAGCGGAATGGCTATAGAATATCGTATGTTGCACGTATCGACTACCTGCGTAATATTTTGCGCATAATTTAAACGCTTATAATAGGAAAACAATATCAAGTGTAATTATTATATTAACATATTATTATCATGCCACCTGTTCCAGAGTTCTAATTCCGCGAACGATTAAAGGACAAAGATACTACGGTATCAAGTATATAATATGACTTACATATTATTATAATGTTCCAACGTTCCGATTCTGAGAACTGTTTTAAGTCAATTTTGGCCATAATATGAACTATTTACCGAGTTGTTTTAAATCTTTCCATACAGGAAATTGTTAAAGAAAATGAGACTATGTATAATTTGTTCATTGTGACCTTTTAATTTGCCATTTGCAACTACATGAATTCTGTTAACCATTTTATTTAATGCGATTCAAAATCACTACTAACGATCATTTACATTAAACTACCTAGGTAATGAACAATTTAATTTTATACAAATTCAAATACCTTCCTAGTTCAGATTTAGAAAACGATTATTCTTTATTTAAAAAGGTTTTTATTTTCAATGATTAAATTTATTTATTTATTTACCTTCATAAATATTGTCTAAATTATGAATTGGGAAATAAAGTATTGGTCCTTAAATAATTGTGAATAATACGTTTATCAAATATTTAAATGCATGTAGAGCTAATTATTACCAATGGACATTTATACTTTAATTCTTATAAAAACCCATAGTCGGACGACAGTAATTATTGATTAAACTGAAGTACTATTAATAAAATATTATATTTTTATAGGTGACTTATAAATTATGAGTACCTAATAATAATAAACTATTTTTTTTTTATTTCCAATCATATTAATTTAACGAATTATGGGTCTTCTTAGCTTATATGGGTCATAAAAACCACCTTAAAAGAAATATTATTATAGTTGTATTTAAGCTTTGTGTTGGATAAACTTCTGATATAATTATATTGTTTTATTTATTATTGCTCTGACTTGATTCCTTGCTCACTTCAATCGCCGACCACAACTTTTCACTCATAAGTCATAACTGTAATTTTTATAATTTGTAGTTTATTTTTATTACATAAAATGTTTAGTTGCTCAAGCATTTAATAATTTATTATATTCACTGAAAAGTTAAAATTGAAGTATTTTTTTTTAAATATATAGTAGAAAGATTATTTAAATTTCTCAATTTTATTTAAAAAAGATTGTATCTAAAATATTATACTATTTTGATTATAATGTTAAATTGTTAAAATATTTAATTAAAGTAAAATAATTTAAAAAAAAATTATCTTGACGAAACCCTAATGGTACGTAGAAGTTAACGGATATTTTGGTTCATTAATTTGTTATTAGTTTTTGAACAAAATGATTATATATGCTGAACAAAATTTTTGTTGAACATACTATACTATACTATACTATACTATACTTCTATCAACACTCGTCGTATTTCTTTGATGACAAATTTTATGAAAGTGATAAAATATATTATAAAATATTGATGGTGTATTGTAAATTACACAATAGGTACATCAAGTTGAGTTATTTAGCGTTATCTTAATAAAAAGAAATGACTACTTAACAGTTATGATGATACAGAGCTACGTCTGGTGTTTAAGAAATACGCATTAAAATGTCATGTACGATATTTGTTTTTATGAAATGTTATGAGTTTGAAAAACTTAAACACCAATAGCATTTCTCCTCAATGCTTACCTTATTTCAGTGTTTATTTTTAATTCTGATAATTATTTTTAATTTACCATGTTGGTGTTAACTTTTAATTATGAGCAATAACAATTGCCATGTAATCAAACATTAAAAATATGGTTGGCATATTATATAATTTCTAGTTGAATCGTTATAACTTATAATACGATTTGAAATAATTCAGTAATTGGATTCACATGATACAGGTAGGTATTTTGTTATTATATTGTAGGTACCTATTTATTTATTTTCACTGTGTGAAAAATACGTTTTGTATGAGTTATATAATCAAAATCAATACTGGAAAAATGATTTGAAGGGATGTGCCTTTAGGCACACATAGATATTTATATCTATAAGTCTATAGGTACAGTGTTTTTTATTAACTTAAACAATATTATGCTTAAAATATTAGTTAAATTAGGTGGGTACTAATTATTTAATGTTATATTCATAGATAGTTATATAAGTGTCACCACTCCCTTTAATACTCCTATTATTATCGATTTCTGAAGGTTTAGATTTGATTTTATTGTTTTTCAAAAACTACAGTCGTACTTCTAATAAATAATATTTTATAATACTATATTAAAAACTGTTTTTTTTTCTGATAACCCCCTCCCCAACCTAACCAGAAGATGTCGTCTAAATATTTCTCATGCCAATTGACATCTGCTGTATACTTTTATTAATGGGTTAGTTAATTTAACTACACAATAGTACATTAGTACCTATATGTACAATATATACAATATGTACCTATATTGTATAGTGTATACTATATGATATTAAATATCTTAATATTTAAAAAGATTGAACTAAGACTGCATATAAGATAAGTCATCAATGCTAATGTTTTATCGAAACTACACCTTTTCATTAACAATGCATTATTTGAAGTTGACCTATTGGTTTGTTTTATATTTAATGCGTAGTTTTAGTAGTTATAAGAGAAATATAAATTGCAAAGAACAATAGTTGATGTATTAAATACCAACGCTTACACGTAAAAATTGAATGTCATGGACCATAGTGGTATAATATACTTGTAAATGCTTTATATAGGAATTTATAAATATATTTATTTTATGGTTATTTCAAGCTGATATTATATTATTATATTAATTCTAGTTTTTAACCTTCGACTATGTAGTGTTCAATGTTTATAAAAAAAAAGTCACTGCTTCCAGTTAAAATACGCAAAAACACGCAACGAAGCTGACTAATAATAATATTGTCAATTAGATATTAATTTAATGAAAACCAATCCTATTAAGTTTTTGCACTACCTATACCACCGTTACCACCATTATCGCATTTTTTTTTTTTTTGTTCCGTCTACGCGCATTGGCAAACGTTGTAGAGCAATAGACCAATGATACAATACAAACACGCGTATAGACGGTCTTTAAAATATTATAGAATTTCACGTGAATAATACGTATTGGCTGTATTATGATGTCTAACCCGTTTCGTTGGAATTATTGCGAATTCGGGTCACGGTCAGACTATAATATCCCCTACTAAATATGAGTAGGTGCTGGTTACCACAAAGTTTCCCTTATGGCGTATTTTTAAATTCGCCGCACTTCTTTCCCCGAAGTTGTACGTCACCAAAACGCCAAGACATCCCTTAAAGTCCGACGGTTAACCTTGATATATTATATTATTCATTAGCACTTCCTGTTTTGTTAAGGAAATATCCGGTTATAGTTTATAGTTTAACAATTTTATTATGTTCGTTAAACGATTACATTTATATTTTCAATGACTCTAAGAACGTATGTCGCCATTTACTTCCTATTAGTGTTTCAAGATCATCATGGGGCCAGCAGACGAGTTGATTATTATAAAAAATGTTCACTTGTCATAACTACTTATTTATTGTCATGTACTCATGTGTTAACAGTATTATATATAATATATATATACATATTAAATACATAATACACTAACGGAAAATATACCTACTCGAAAGAACTATTAAATGTATTACTGTATCGTATAATGGGTTGATAAAGTATAGGTACCTAATTACATTATTTGACATAATATTGTAACTATGGTTAGAAAATATATATTATATTATGAACAATCGAAAAATAAAAAGTTCTTTTAAATTATATTTCAAAAAGTCGAGATTGATGTATTGTTTTCCTTGCGTTTCTACATTTTATAATCTATTAAATATTTTAAAACTATTGAAGTTCAGCAGTGTAATACAAATGAAAAGAAATTAATTTAAAAAAAACCATAATTATTTTTAGGAAATAAACAATAAATAATTGACAGATAACTGTAATATATTAATACAATTATTATAATAAAAATAATAATCATATTACTTTAAAAAAATAGTTTGATCTAATCCTATCTCAAAACGCGAATAAACTAATAATTATTATTGTGACTTACGTGTATAGAAATTATACATAGGTATAGGCATCCAAATAAAATCCAATAGTTATCCAAAATGAAAATGATTGTGTTCAACACTTTTATATTATTTTATTATAATCACTTTAATTTTATTTTATAATGTTCACTTTTATTTTATTTTAATTTAAAACTTACATGAAAACAATGAAAACAATCTAAACAATTAAAAATAATAGTCAACTCAGAGTAAAAAAAAATATAACACTGTCACGCACTTTTTGTTAAAAGTGTATCAGTTTCGCCGGTCGACTACTGAATGGATGTAATTTATTGGATTTGTTTAGTTATAAATCAGTTGAGCCGGTCCGATGATTCATGTGCGTTTTTCATCTCTTGTATAATTCGCCTACTTCCTTATGGGGTTTTTTTTTTTATATACAAACATTATTTTGGAATAGTCGTATTAATGTCGGTGTATCAAACTGGTTGACCTTAGAAGGGTGTTTCGATGGTATAGCAGACATTTGCGTAGAATTATCGGGAAAATACACGCTACATGTTATATATTATAGTAGGTATACCTATCTAATAATAATATGCAAAACGATCGTGTTATTGTACGTCATCAATGATCATAATTACTTTTTGGCTTGGTTAACTTATAATAGTTTCGGTATCCTGACGTCGGCGAATACGTACCACTTGTTGTACCGGGTAATTAAGTGCCCATATAGCTATACATCCGACACGATTTTCTCGTTAAAAATATAAGCGGCAATGATAATCATAACTATGGGGTATATACGCGCACCACCGTCGTCGTATAGGTGTGGCCACGGGACTGACATTACCTATACAGTTCTACCTATATGCCTCTAAAATCCGTCACAAATTATCGTCATGTTTGATTATCATTATTACATTACAATCTGGACGGTTGTTGTAATACCACGACCGCGTTATATACGCACAGTGTGCATATTTCATAACGGCTATCCGCGCCAACGGTCTGACATGAATAGGCGACGCTAAAAATCGTCAGGTTTTCTAAACAATGTTTTATTATTATTATTATTACAGTGCACATATTATTACTATATTTATGCTGTACGTACTGTAATTTGTTTTCACGAATTTTTGTTTTTATTGACTATAATATATACTAACAACTATAACAAGGCTATACGGTTGAACTTGATTGCGTAGGTATATGATATGTGCACCGAGTATTATATACCTATACGTTTGTGGTTTATCGTATCATATTTCTGTATATATATCCCGCACAAACGATTCCGCAGCGTATAATTAATATAACATTAATGTATAATATGTACCATATTATATACTATTTAGGCTCAACGAATAATTAATAAATGTGTATATTTTATACATGTATATAGACACTAATGTACAGTTCTGTAGGTATTATTGTTTTACGTAAACACGCAATAGTCAAATAATAATACCCGTTTAATAATTAATATAGAACTTTAATTCCATGTGCGCAGTGTTATTAGTGCAGTGAGAATAATATTATAATATTGATTTTAAATATCGTTATATTATACCTATACGGATGTATATGCGATGACACAGTTATTATGGATTTTCGAGTCAAGTTTATATTATTTTTGTTACGATTTGAAATCATAATATTGTCCGTATTGCATTATTGTCCTGCACTGCAAAGAAGTTCGTTCACTCAAACAATCAGTTTAACTCGTCAAGAAATCGTATTGGTTACCTACGTTAAACTGGTTAGGTGCGCTGTGTTCGTTTTTATTAGCTAACGACCAGCAGTGCTGCTCCGTGGCTTGTTCTTATTCATCGTTTTGACGATCTTTTATTGTAAGGACTGCAGAAGAGGGAGACCTTTGTCGAGTCCAATGTATATTTAAGCAATATCAATTCAAAGTCTATTGTGTATCTTTTGGTGTGCAAACGAATAATGCTCATGAATTTATATAATATTATATACCCCTTAGGTACCCACGTTCCATTATATACAAACATACACTGCAAAATAATATGAAAGTCTTAACAGAAATATTCTTGTATTAACAAAAACGATTATTGATATCGGTATACATCATAGTGTTCGCGTCTTATAGTATATCCATGATTTTTATCAGATACCTAATATAATATTATAATATTTTGTTCTACCAGTGATTAGACGTATAGTTAATAAAAGTGTATATATTGAAATATTGTAAGGTCATCATTAAGTGTACCCAACAAGCAATAAGAGTTTTACAGTATTTTTTTATTTTGTAATGAGATTATAACAGTATAACTACTCGTCTATGATTATAACAATATTTGTAATAGGTTTTATTGCTATTGAGTTTAACCAAGTTATGACGTTAATAAAAACGTTTGTTGATTTCCAAGGGTATTCAAATTATATTGTTGTACGTCATCGATTTGAACAATAAATACACATCTTCGCAATTTAAAATGTAATGTTTGTGCAAATTTGAAATAAGAAATTTGTAAATTAGCAAATCAATACAAAATTAAATTGTTTTTATATTACAAACAACTTGTATTAAAGTTAACTTGTGGGTATTTAATATTTATATATTGTAGTATCGATATGGTTATAGTTATGTACTGGTATGTACTGGTATATTTGTTATTTAAAATTAAATAGACTATTTTTCTTTTATATTTTAATGGAGAAAATTGATCATTTTATACCTATTACTGTCGTTATAAATAGGTAAGCCAAATAGACGCGTACATATGAAGAAAAAAATAAATAGTTATCTACTAACGTGTTTGCACAGTTCAATGAACGAAATCATAGATTATCGTGTGCAAATTTATTCGTATAATTTAACATAACATTTTAAAGACGTCGCGGGAAGGTCAATTTTTGTGTATTGATTACGATCGAGAAATTATTATTATGTAAAATACTGTCTGCGACAGGACGAAGTGATTGCGGTTGTATAAAAAATGTGTATGTCAACAAATCGTCATTGTTCGCAGGTACGTAATAAACCGCAGGGTTATCATGTACTAGAAGAAAACCACGCGAGAATGATACGTCTTGTGCCTTGTGTCTTAATTTCATAACAAAAAAATTGAGGCCGTAAAGGTACTTAATTATGATATATTTACATACATCGTCACAACTCACAACAGTCACAACGTAATTATTGAGCCGTCATCATATCATATTTTTATACATTATAATATATCAATGTATTGCACGAAATAGGAAGTAAGCCAAACAAATCCGGTCATAACGCATTCAATATGCAAATTTACTAGGAAATTATTTTGATGTATTCGCATAAAATAATTCAACTTGAGCATTTAAATGACAAAACTTGTTACAAGGTTTATTTAAAAAAATATATAACATAATACTATTACATTAATAATATAATAATAATGATAATCTTTTATTGTAGGCTGTAGCCTTCTGTCTTTGTTGCAGATCTACAAATGAATTGCAACGTTTCTTGTTAGGTACTTCTTATTACTTTAAATTTAATTACCTAGTACCTATCTGTGTTCCGTTTAAACATCAATAAATGCACATAATATTTTATTATGGTTACCGAATAACTATACTATGAAAACATTCTATCTATAGAGAATACGTTTCTAAAAAAACCTACGTTTTACCTGAATCGCAGGAAATAATAAAAAATTAAAGTAATAACATAAACACATTTTGGAATGACAATGAAATATTTTAAGCGATCCCCACTTAAAAACGATTTTTGAATGCCATAATTAATTACACTTATAGAAGTTATTATTTTATAATGCGTTTAAAATTGAATGTCTCGACGCACGTATGTGTATATTATCTTGCATCGAGGTGAGCGAAACGAGACGAGTTCCCTGCAGCATCCAAATTCTGTATCCTGTGTCCTATGATATTTATTTTTTGGTTTGGTCTTATTTAATTGCGTTAATGGAATAAAAACGTGAATTTTAATTGTTATATACTTTTATATAGATAAAACGTGCAAAGTATATTATTATTGAACAATTACCTACATCACCCAAAACAATTATTATTAAAAAATGTATATTATTAATAGGTACTAAAACAAGCTTTGATTAACCTTCAAAGTGATCGAATTAATGATATCTATTATGACTTACTGTACAATATATATTACATAATAACATATATTTATATATATTATTATCTTAAACGTGGCCGTATGAGACAATTATATTGAGATTTAAGTACAAGTACATTTACTTTTTTAAACTTTAATATGTGTCAATTATAAGATCATTAATGTCTCTTAATGGTTCTTTCTATACTAAAGGTTATTTTTGTTTGTGCTTTAAAGATTTAAACAAATTGTCCGATCATTTAATCTGAGTAGGTATGGAATGAAGGTGATAATAGTTCTGATGAAATTAGTTATAGTTTCATAGGATGAAGAATATAATATATGATTATAACCATTAAAAAAACATGTTCACCGCATGGAATATGTATTTTACTATACGCATTTATTAATAATACAACCGGGATAATTTATGTCTTCATTAATGCTAGTCGATGATGTATGATTTGTGTTGAAACATATAGAAACGGAATCTTAAATCATATCATAATAATATGAAGTATCATTTAAAAGATTGAGGGCTGTAATGGTTTTGGAATTTTTTATCGTTTTATTTATTTGATTTACATTTAGTATGCAACATTTTTTAGTAAAATATAAACTAATAAGATACCTAAGCAGTGTTTTAAATATGTATGTACCGGCACTTGATATTTATAAAATTATAAACCTTATATTTAGGATCTTTTTTCTTAATTTACATACCCTCGATAGTGAACAGTTTCGGATTCTTAAGTTTGATCTTAATGCTAATTAAAATTTTGAATAATCTTGAATGTTTTATAAAGTATCTACATCCACCCTTGAACTGTTTATCAGCTCTAAGGTATAAATAACGATACTTTTTATCTGGGACCTACATCATACAATGTATCAATTAATAATAAATTAGGTACATTGGTATTGTCAGATAACTATTGTATATTTAATTTTCATGATTGCTGTAGTCAATACTAATTCTTCTTATGAGTTTGTAAACATTATTTTAAGGTATTATTATTAAAGAAAAGATCATTAGCTTCTTATCTTAGTAGTCTCATATGACTCAATGCCATTTTTATGGAAAATACAGTATTCCTACTGGCTAGTTATAATTCACGTAGATAACAAATCTTCTATCTTAATTAATCATAGCAGTGCCAAACTATGTTCATTGTATTCATTTCAAATTATTTAATTACAATTAAATCGAAGTGCTATCATATATATCGGTTGACCTCGATATATTATGACAGTCTGGGTATAATTGAAGTATTTAAAAAAAACGTATTTGAAGATATTCACCAAGGACTAAAAATAATTGTAAAGGATAAAACATTATATCCAAAAAATATTGATGATTATTCTTTACAATACACAATATTTGAAATTGTTATGAAATAGTAGCTATACGTATATGCCAAAGAGTAAATAATAATAATATATTGATGAGCAAAAAATTAAGATATATTGGTTTTTAGATGACGTGGGACTCTTACGATGATGATTAACCTTTTTAATAAAAGCAAGTAATTTATTTTAGTTAATAGTTATCATTATACCTAATACTTCTATTATTAAAAAAAAAAACTACACGTTCATTAAAAAATTTTTTTTAGCGCTATCAGGAATTTAACAGTTTTATCGCTTTTTATTGTATAGAAACAATCGTTATAAAATAAATTGTCAAATTCTTTAAAAATTCAATTTTATTTCAAAGAGAATAATATGAGCACTAATCGTATATGCCATAATATGTATAATACAACGCACATAATAATCTATGCGCTCACAAAAAAAAAAACAGATTCCCCCGAGCAAATGTTATGCCAGCAATAATATTATTATTAGGTGTTAAATGTAAATACTATTATTCTAAGTAAACATTTACATTTTTACTTTTTAAATTCAAACTATGTTAATAGGTCAAGAAACCATTATATAACTTTTAAATAGTTTTATTACCTTATGTAATTTTTTTTATATCATAAAGTAAATTTAAATTTCAATGTACTGACATCAATATTTTAACTATCATATATTTTATGAACGTATTTTTATGAGTTTAAGTTTATTCTTTTTTATTTTAATGAAATAATAGTTTAATACGTGTTGAAAAAATTCTTTCAGTAGAACAATAACATTTCTTTAAGTGCTAGACGTTAGTTATCTATTTAGATTTATAACTATTTAATCAAATTTTGTTTATAGCATGCATATTTCTGTATCATTAAATAAATAGCATTTAGATAATATGATAAGGAATAATAATGATATTGAATATTTAGTTATGAATGAATATTATTTATATTTTGTGGCATTTTCTTCTTGAAGTCAAAAATATTTAAAAATTATCATCATACAAACTGTAACTTTAAAATACAAGTAATGTATGATGTCCGAAGAAATGTATTATTCGTTATACTCACCATTCTATTATTTTAATATTACGTAGGTGTCTATTATTATAATTTTAAAAGCTGGTAGAATAATATTATATAACAATGTTCATATTCACGAATGCTTTTATATTGCCTATATAAGGTGCCTTTATATCATGATTAATAATATCAACAAAATCAAAGTGCAAAAAAAAATAAAAACAAAAATATTTTTTAAGTAAAAATATATTATTTTTAAACTGTAATGCATATTTTATTTGTTTGACATATAATAAAAACGAGATTTAAAAATGTCTTATAAACAAAATTTTAATATATTTTCACTCACTTTATATATTTTGCAACATGACCATCTCGATATCATGGTTTTAGAATTGGCATTAGAATCACATTATAAACAACACAATTAAAAAAAAAAAAAAATTATAGAAATAACACCAAAAATAAATCTACGAAAAATTAATTATTTGATTTTATAGCGAAGAGAATATGTGTACTTTAATCATAATAATAATGAAACTGACGTTTTTCGAAAATAATCGACGCGTGCAGTTTTAAACCAGCCGAAATAAATAATTTTTCGTTAGGTGTATTGACTGACTAACCGGCGTCAGGTAAACTAACGTATTTCGTGATAACGCGATATGTAATACATAATAGTAAACAAAATGTTACTCAGGAGTGCGAAGTGGTGGGTACGTTGCCATGCTGTTCCCACTCTCTTATGGCCATATAATATCGTATCGTTTTTATTAGTAGCTCACGTGAAATGCAAACATTTAAACTGCACATGTTATGATACAAACTCCTTTCTCTCTTATTCCGAGTACATTTTCCATCCCTAAATAGGCTATGTATAAAATGTATTGTAAGGATTAGATAATATCATATTTTGATCAGTTGTTGGGCAATGGCCAATGAGTATATAGTTTTTGCCAAGTAGGTATACGTATTTAATACATAAAAACTAACAAATGTAATATTCGAGTATGCGTTTTTGATGAAAACGAGTTTTGAAAAAAATCATGTTGGATAACAGTTTTAATGATATGATACCACATAATAGTGTGATATTGATATATAATAAAATTAAATAACAGTTTTCAACTTATTTTTAGCTACAGTTGCAGTAAATTATTATGTTGCATCCACCTATAAATTAAATCATTGTATGGTCCACACAATATATTAATGTTTGATTTTTATAACAGTTTAGACTAGTGTTAACAAAGAAAATTATATTTGATTAGGTACCTCTTTTATTGTTTTGACACAGTATAATATATGTAATATGTATACTACTATATTATATATTGTTTAAAATTGATTTATAATATAACATTTTAATTTATTCAATTTTAAATTATGCATTTAATAAAAAAAATATACATATTATTATATTTTAATAAGTACAAATATAAAAGTAAGTAATTATATTTTAAATATGATTTATTGCATACGCTCGTTTTTTTAAAAGATGTTTCAAAATAATTTTATTCCCTCAAGTTCTTTAAACAAATCTAAACAAAAAAAATACTTTTTAGTAATTTGTGATGTTCAAATCATGTTTTAAAAAATAAAACATTAAACTAATTTAGATATGATGTGTTTCAGTGTTTGTGAAAATTATAATTAATATGAGGTACCTAACGTCTTAACTGGTGACATTATATTAAGCTAATTGTAATTATATAAAGTATAGGTTACCTCTTACCTACCTAATCAGAGTTGTAATAAGAAATTACATAATTAAAATATTGGATGTAACAATTTTGTAAATTTAACTAGTAGGTGTATAAACATAACATGTCAATAGGTACCTTAAAATTATGTCAATACATTTAGGTAAAAAATATACATCAAGAAACATCTTGTTAAATAATCAGCAAGTACTGAGTATAGTATAAATGAAAAATTAAACGAACTATTAATCTGTTGTACTTACTCACAATATAATAACATTTACGACTGAAATAAAAAAAAAATGATATATTGAGTGACGATTTCCGTACTTGTGGGAGTGCTTGTAAATCATTATCGTTTACTTTTATTGGACGGAAAACAACGTTGAACTCAGATGGATATTGTACTTTATGAAATATAATTAAGTTTAAACATGGTAAGTAATTGTATGCTTAATAAAGTATCGTTTAATTTATGAAACAAATTATTTATTATTCATGAGAATAAATGACGGGAACTAGTACTAAATTATAGTATACCACATGAATGAGCTATTATTAAGATAAATATAAAAATTAGAATAAAATCTAGTAGTCATTTATTTTAGTGGACGATTATTCTATTTCCCAAGGTTTTATTTTCAGATTACATAACAAATAATAGAATAATGTTTTTGTGAAAGAATGTTTTGCATTTTAAATACTTCAATTAAAAATTGTAATATTAAAATTCCTTAGGGACAAAGGCTGAAATCAACAATTAAAGTGTCGTCATTGGGTGGCTACTTTACTCGATATTTTGTATACTCTTTCTACTGGTATAGATTGTACATTTCGACTTAAAATAAAAAAAAAATTACATTTTGATTGATATCAACATAATTGTGTTGAATCAAAATCACCTATTCCTATAAACTTTTAATTAGGTAAATTGAAGTATTAGGTTCAACATTTTTGGATTGACGGATACAACACAAAAATTATTTTAAACTTTTAATTATTTATAATATGACAGTTCTGAAGATATAAGATGTATTTCAAAATTAAAATGGATTTTATATATTATGTTATTAGGATTTTACAATATATTTTCTTGCTAATGGTTTAACTGATTCTGTAATATTTATAGATTCCTATACTTCTACTAAAAATATTTTTAAAAAAAACCATGTGGATTAGATATTATTATGATAAGTCAATTAGAATATAGAATGCAGTGATCGGTCGAAGGACGTTCGCCAACCATACAAAGTGTCGTGTATTAATAAAAAGTATATATTTCACAATCTGTTGTTTACATTTAATAAAATACTAATTTTCTTTGAACAATATACCTACAGTGAAAATAATTATGAATATATAAATATTAATTTTTTCGGTTACTTATCTATTATGAAATATACATACCTACTTGTGGTTTTTAATCATAGTATACACATTTCTATGATAACGATATAAATAAGTACTATTATTAGAACTATAATTTTAAAAATATAATTGTAATATGTTTGATAAAATTAGCATATTATATACAACACTTTTATAATACATTATGTTAAAAGCAACAGGTTTTTTTAATAAATATTTAGTGACTATATCATAACAATTATTGTGGATTTCCGAGCAACTTAATCTAAAACGTCAATAACTTGTTTAATTCACAATAAAATATTTTTAAATTTATGAAAAATTATAATTTATTTTAAATGTGCTTTAAATGTGTTCATTAAAAATGGCAAAAATCACACTACAAAAATATTTAAAGTTCCTGGTTTCATTATTTAATTTATAAAAATGAAATAAAGTATATAATTATATTATAATAGATAAAATTATTTCCCAAACAAATTAATATTTTTTATTATTAAAACTGGTAAACACACCAATACTACGTTAGATCTACATGGCAATCTACTCTATATTATCCGCTGAAAATATAGAGTAGATACAGGTTCGTACATACACTAAGTATTTAATTTATGTGAATAAAACAATATCGGCACTAAGTATTTACAATGATTTCTCTAAAAGTCGGTATAGACCAAAATATATCGTCAAGTAACTTTTTTTGTGGTAAATTCAATAAAATGTTAATAGTAGCTAGTTGTTACTTGTTTGGTACGTATTTGTAATTGTGTGGAATGTCGGTCAACCTAAATACTGAAATGAATTAATATTATGTATTATATAATACAATTAATGTTTATAGAAAAATACTGGGGAAGTAGCCCTGCAGTATAGAAGGTGTCATTGAGTATATGTCACACTCTAATGGATCATGGAAGTGTTAAATTTGAATTCAATGATAAACCATTGCATACGAAATACGGTTCTTAGCGGAGACAGTCTATCAGCCTATATTTCTAAAGATATTATAATATTATATATTTATATTGCTATTAGTTTATTTTTAGTTTATAAGTATATTTAATTTGCTATGTATTTTTCTATTCGTATACAGTAGATTGAATTCATTTTTGCTACAAACGATTCGCATATTGTTTTATATGATATATATTATAATATAGTAACGGTTGTATTATTATTTCATACAACCTATAATTCAGTAGAAAGACTTATCTACAGCAAAATGGTATAGCAAATAATAATGAAGTCCCTGTGAATAATAATTTTTAAATAGGGTAACTTAAGAATAAGCGAAATCGTTATTTTTATTTAAATATCACATTTCTCCGAACATTTGAAATGTTGATTTAAATTAAGAAAATCTAACTTGTAATGTCTTAAAAAAAATGAATTTGTAATTCTTAGGTTTTTAAGTTTCTATGAAAAAAAAATGAATGAGAAACCTTGATAAGCTGTCCTTGTATGTTGTCAAGCTTTAGCTATTGACATTGAATATGTTATACATTTTCAACTATATAAAATAATTTGCAAATGTTCTGACTAATTGGTTGTCAAAATTTTAATTTAAATGCTTATAAAAAAATAAAGCTAGTGTGTTTTCAATATTTTAATTTTTGTAAGGTCGATATACCTATGTAGGATCTTGTATTAAATTTCCCAGCTTTTTGGCCAAACACAAAATTGTTATTAATATTTATATGTAGAAACAAAACTAAAACAGTTCGAAAATTGCATTGTGTAAAAAAATTGATAACTGTAATTTGTAATGGTAGAATGTTTCAAATTTCTACAACTAATATTATTTTAGTTAAATCAAATAACAAAAATCGTTTTAAGGAGAAGTCGATATTTTACTTGTGAAATGTGAAAACGAGTATCCAATGTCAAAATTTGAACTCCAATCGCTCATTAAAAATGTATTTGCCTTATCGCTATGCTTTATTTTTAAACCAATATTAAAAAACTCAGGTGGAACTTTGCATTCAATTGTCAAGTTTTTTTTTACGCCCAAACGAAAATTGTATCACACATATAGAAAATAATTTCTGACAAGCGTCAAACTTTTCAAATATCTATAATAGTAGCCATAATTATTGGAAACTTATATCAAGTCTAGAAAATAATAATATAAATATTTTGTGAAAAGTCCTAGCCTCTATAACTATTCATTTTTGAATTACAACAATCAATTTGCAGGTTTTACGTAAAAATTCTAGTTTAACGTTTCCCCCCTCCCGATTATTTTTAAAAGTGAGTACTAAACATTTTTTCTTTTCTAACCCTAAAGTACCAATTAGATTAGATTTTCTACCAGAAACCACTGCTGTGAAAGTTGAAGATTAAAGCGTTTTTTTCTACGGTAAAAAGTATCTTCAGATACAAAAATTAACAAAAAAAAAACCACCATTATTGTAAAATCAATATACATTCATCGTTCTTCTCAGAAATCAGAATCTAAAACGAGTAAACATAATTAAATAAATTGTACAATATTTTATAAGAAACAATTACAATATTTAGAAAATAGTTATAATATTGGTTAATATTTCTACGATCACCACCTGCTTTAGAAACTTAATTAATATACGCCTATCTGTGTTACTAATGTCTTTAAAATAAATCGCATTCCTGCACGTATCACAAACTGACTTTGTTTTAAATGTCATTGTACTTATTAGACGAAAACCTCGTTAACTTAAAACTGTTCAATATTACTCATGTCTGAAGTCTTACGTTGTATGTGAAAAGTTTAAGACGCAGCATCGTGTTATAATAATATATTATAATATAGTTGTCAATAATAATTCGCCCCAAGGCTTTGCACCAGAATCATTTATTCGGGTTTTGGATGACGGGTACTTGGTATGTATTCAGCAGTCTTGTTAAGAATACTTTTCAAATGTATTCAGAATATGTATTTAAATACTTTTTGTAGTTTGTATTTAAAATACATATTCAAACACTTTCTAAAAAAATTTTTAAATATAAATACAAATACCAATTAAAAGTATTCAAAATACTGAAACAAATACTTTTTTTTTAAGTTAAATAACATGTATACCAATATCTTATATTAAAATTATTAACTATTACCACCCATTAAATAAGAAGAAAGACTATTTATAGATTCAAGATAAAAGCGAATCTAACTAGTGGTGGTCTGCAATGTCTCGTATTCCATGGTAAAATGGGAGTGAAGAGCCGACGGGGTCTCACTGGTCTCAGTGTTCAGTCATTCTGTTATCTGTTTGTATTTTAGTAAAACCTTATTTATGAATTCTCAGACTTTAGAACCATTATATAATAATATTTTAGAAACAAAATTTAAAATAGTAGGTACATTCAAAAATATTGGTAATTGGAATTTGGAGTAGACTGTTAGAATGAAAAAAAGTATTTAGTATTTTAGAATAAAAATACAAATAAAAAGTATTTTTTAAGTTTTTAAAATAGATTAGTCAAAAAGTATTTCTTAAGTATTTAAAATACATCGGTCAAAAAGTATTTGAAAAGTATTTGAAATACCAAAAAAGTACTTAAACACAAGTACCTATTTGAATACGTCTTATCAAGACGGCAAGTATTCGGTTGTTTAACTAGGCGGGTGCGTTAATTGGACCTGGCGGTTCTTCGGTGTAATAAAACACAAATGATTGAACTCACTCGAAATAATCGAACGGGATGTAGTTCAAACTTTATACGTGCTTTAGGATTACGACCGACCAGTATTATCAGCATTAAAGTAGGTATGTATAATACTATACTAACTATCGAACATTCGTCATTTGGCACTGAGCGCACAAGGTTCCTCCGTTTCGTAACCCTTCAACTATGATGACTCTGCCACTATTTTCGATTATAGCTCTTGTGTTATTTATGTGTCGTTCGACGCGTTAATCATGATACTGTATATAAACGCAATTGCAATTCGGGTACTTGGGATAGCAAATTATAAGCCACTCCTGTGTATGAATGACCCTTTTTTTTTTATTTATTTATTTTTTGTCGCGTATTACAGAAAGCGAAAGCGTATCCGTTTTTTTTCTTCATTTTTATTTCTCCTTATACGTTATTCTATTCTCCGTTCGTAGAAAAACTGGTCTGATGCAACCTCACGCCACCATTCGGAATCCTTCCTAGTCGGTCAGACGAGCAAATTACATTACAGCTTCACTTTAATTTAAGGCCCCGGGATACGCGTTACGCAACTAAGTAGGTCTCTTCGGGAAAAAAACCGGTTGGCCATTGTAGCAGGGAAGAGCACACTCGGTCAAACGCGTGGTCTGTATAGTTATCAACAATAATAATAATAATAATAATAATAATAATAATAATAATAAAAACGAATGGAAAAATAATAATAATTTTTTTATGTCCGCATACTCTCAAGTTTTATCTCGCCTTACTGTACAGTGTACATGTAGCTATATCGAGTTCAAACAGGTTACATCGTTACTTGCCGGTTATTTCCCTATCGTCGCCGAGGCACCCTATTACGTCACAAGAGGTCCTTGATCTTTGCCGCAATTATCGTAAGAGGTAGATATGTCGAACCTTTAACCATATATCTTACGTTTATTATGAGATTTACCGTCCACTTATAACAAAATATTAAATAATAGCAGCTATTTCGTTTTCGGTTATAATCCTTATGCATGTGAAGAACTAGGTGTGTATAATAATATATACAAATGATTAATACAATATCATTAATTATTCATCACAAAGAAAAATAAATAGCTATATTACATTTTTGGCAACAATTTATCGACATTAAATAGGTATCTGTAAAAACATGTAAAAAATAGTCGTATCTAAATATAAATAAATTGAGAAATTTGATAAATAAAAATTATTTCTTTGGCAATAACTATTTATTCACATGATAAATACCTCTACACTGTACTAATGATAATGTATTGATCGCTTAATTTAAAATATTTAAGATTGCTCATTCAAAACAATAATATTATTATATTCTATACTTACTGCAAACAATTATTATATATTATATAAAGGTTCTAATAATTAGTATCTATATGTAATCGTTACTGTATTTATTAAATATTATTTACCTATATAATATCACTTCAACATTATAGTATACATATAACAATGTAGTTTTAGGGAACGTATACAAAATGAATGCTTTAATACGATATAGTAAAATAATGTAATAAATCCGTTATATGAAAAACGTAAAAAATACGCTAAATTCAATATCGTGTTTCGATTGGCTGCGAATCAAATCAGATCTGCATCTCACTAATTTCGATTTTTGAATAAAATTGATCAATATGTAAAATCATAAAATATATACATCTAGGATGATTGTACGGTGTAGTTAATATGTGTCAAGTCATAACTGTTGATCATATCATGTTGTGTGTTCATATAAAAAATAATAATGGCACGGAGTGATAATATGAATGTAGATGTAAATAGGTATGTAGGTAATAGGTGCAATGTATTTTGAAAATAACGTCGTTAGATAAATGAAAAAATAAATTTCGTAATATGGGTGCTTAATGAACTTTCCCTTTTTGTTATATTCTTAATAAGTTCAGCACGGAAAACAAAGTGGGCATGTTTCTCGCATATAAATTATGTAATATTTTACATTAATCGTATCGTATAGGTAAAATTAAATAATCCATTTAAAGTTATATCAGCAATATAAGTAATAATAATATAATAATAGTGAATTTATGTTTTGCACGCTATATAATATAATCGTCAATATTTTAAAAATGTATTTAAATTGAATAGTAGCAGTACGTCTTGGCCAAGAATATTGTGAAAACAGTATTGAAATGAATACAATATAACCTGTATATACCTACAACGTAAGGTTATATTTTTTAAACACTAGGTAAGTACCGTTGACATGCTATTTATTTGTATTTACAATCAATATTAATACATTTTTTTGCTTACTATCTATTTTTAATCTTGTATGGACGTAATCATCGTATTCATACAACAAACGCAGAATTAAATAATATTTTATAGTTCAGTGATTTCATTGAATTTTATTATTATATACAACATTGACATTTCATTTTTTTATATTTTATACAATAATATAGGTTATTCACTAAACATAAATTTCATTTTTCCAAACAATTATTATGCAATATTATAATAAACTATATATTATTATAAATTTAACCAAACATGAAATTATTGGTCTTAATTTAAATATATTAAGTTTATTAGTTTAAAATATATCAAAGAACTTAAATATATTTGTAGGATTATGTAGCAATATTATATAAGATTAAAAGCTACCAGTAAGACCGATAATACTTCAAAATAAATATTTATAAGTTAGACCGATTTTAAATTATTACCATTATTTGGAGCATGGCCCCCGCAGAGGGTTAACAGAGTAAGTGAAAAATAATTTTGGTGTTAATACTCGAAGATTCTATCTCATATTTTTTCAAAATATATTAATATTTGTTGAAAAATTATTTTAATATCTAATTTGAAGTTATTAAAAATCATATTTTTCAACTATTTTTTATCATTATTATTTTTAGGTTTTATTTTTCGGATTGACAATACGAATGACATTTTTAATTAAATATTCCTATGTGGAGAATTTCGATGCATCATACGAATTTAAAAAAATATCATCTATTCGACTTTGAGATTAATAATAATATTAAATTATTTTCAGAAATAATTAGTCATATTGTGTTTCCGTCCTTGTAAAACTGAAAAACCTGTAGGTAGTGTCATAGTATTTTTGCCATTTTCTTAGAAATTAATGTAAAAGAAACCACAATTATTTTAAAAGTCTAAATTATTAATATGTTTTTCTCTGTTGATGGATTTACACCTACATATTTGTCCTCTTGGCCCCGTATGTCAATGTTTGGAGGATATTAGAGTATCAAATATAATTTTTAAATATACACACTAAAAAATAATTTGTTGGTTATCCATTTTATTTACATAATACTATAAAAATAACTTCTAGGAAATCGAAATTGACGTAACAAAATAAAGTTAGTGATTTTTTTGATGAATTAATAAAAATACATCATGTTTTGTCTAATTAGTATTTTATTATAAACGCACGTAATTATATTACCTATGTTTCACAAATCATTTGAAAATAAATTTACTACATAATATTGTGATTGACACACAGTATTGGTCAGGCACGGCATATAATAATGATCGATGAAGACAATCAGTGGACAGGTATAATCGTTCTGAAAAATGTCCAGGTCCCCAATCCTGCCACTTACAACCATAATATACAGCACATCACATTATTAAGTTATAAGGATATGATATGCATCTTTATCTATAAATATATATGGCGTTGTTGGGTTTTATTTCAGGACAAGTTTCAGAAACGAAAAAAAATTAATCAATATTTTAAGTACCTAAGTCTCATTAATCAAAGCGAATAAAATTTAACAATCGTTTCCTGGCGATGGTAGTATAATAATATTATATTATATTGTTGTACGTGCCATATGGTGCAAACATTATGGGTTCATTTATGGTTTATTGATGATACGGACACAATAATATAACAAAATATGAGAAATTGCCTCATCTACGACTGTATATTACACACTAACTACAGACAACAGTTAACGTTAATACGCGCATTTTAACCATGAATTAATATGTATTTAACTATTATGTTAATGTGTCTGCTTTACTGTACATTTCGTATTACTGAACCACAACCGTACGCTACATACACGACTATATTATAATACGAGTTCACCAAATAATAAAAAAAAAAATCACTGTATCTTACAATAACGACCTTTAAACTGTAATAACGGTGTTTAGAAAATCATGACCTACGTACGCCTACTTTATTATGACGTGGTTAAGACGATATTACTAATTGCTCACCTATATTCACAGTAAAATACGGTGTTTGCCGAGGATTTACTTAAACATTATAATGTATACCGACAACGCTAGTCGCTCGGTATAACGTATTATAGAACAAAAATTGGTTTTATGAAGATTAATTATTTTGAACGTTGAGGTTTCATAACACAAACACGCAGTATGGAGATATTACGTTTTTGGTTAACACAATGCATATATTTTTAACCCATATGATTATATTACAGTGATCGGGAGAAAGGTGATCGATAATCTGCAGTGAAGCAAATTACATCATATCTGAATTGATAAAAGCGAAATAAATAGTGACCAGTAAAAAATGAGTGTATCATGACGGAATCAAAATTGAAATCGTGTTCGTAAGAACTAATAGGAGTGTGGACATCTTACTTCATGTTTTGCATTTCCGTGATCATAGATAACAGATTAATATGGATGCTTTCATGTATGTTGTTTTGCCTATACGGTTGTCTGGGCCCGGACGAGATAGGTTTAGAACCCACTTGTCTGATTAATCTGTTTTTAATTGTTTTTTCCTATTTGTTATATCGATGATACTATATCAGTGGTATAATGGTTTATTATATATATGCAGTATATTATTTTATATCTTCTTCGTTTTGTACTACCTACCTCTAATAATGAGCATCAGTCACTACAAAGTTTTGGACTAAACAAAAATACCTACCTATTTTAAAAAGACATTTTAAGTTTCAATTTTGGTTGTTTGACGGTATAATTCACAGATTATAACTACAGGTCAACAGAAATTGTAATACGTTTTCGTTTCAAAATACGTATAGGCCGCCATCCCCCGCCCGGGCATGGCAAAAACCTACAGGTGCCCAATCAGAATTCTGCCAAACACCCCCCACGTGTAAAAACAACATACCAAAATCAAACCCTACCACAACCACAACAAAAACCTACAAACAGCTAATGGCCACAGTTGCCGGGCTTAAAAAGATCAATAAAAAAAAAAATAAAAAAATACGTATTATTTTCATATGATAAATTAATAGCTATTATCGAATAATGTAAATTGTAATGACCGGATCAATAACATTTTATTATAACAAGAAAATATTGTTCAAACCATATTTTTATTTTTTAAACATTATGTAATTTTATAATGGAATTACCTATGTATTTTGTTTTTGTTGAAAACAACTATATAAATACGTCACATTCGCATATAGTCTCGCCTAAGAATACTATATAAATTAATAGTACGACTTGCATATGCATTATAATAATTATAGTTCTTTTTCCTTTTCACATGTTTTTTTTCCATCCAATTGTTAATAATTTTTAGCTTAAATGAGATTAAAAGAGATATCTACCGTCGGACAAACCCATAGCTCAACCGGAAAGAAGATACTGTTCTTAACAGACTTCGAATTGGACACAACAGCATCACTCACGGTTACCTGATGACCAGAGAGGAGCCCCCGGTTATTTGTGAAACCTGTGGAACTGTGTTAACCGTCAAACACCTAATATCCCACTGTTTAATTTATAACCAAGAATGGGCTGATCTCAGGATATCCTATAATATAGACACCGCACTCGGACTCAATCATAAAAAAAACCTAGATGTAATCAATTTTACCAAAAATATATAACTTATCTTTGTATTTATAACCATTCATAACCTGCTTGTAACCAATGGCCTTTATTGTCGATGTTATTTTTTAGAGATCAATAAAAGCAATAACAATTTTTTGCTTAAATTTAAAAAGATTGAGAATAAAATAATTTCGGAATGATTTTTATAACCGGTTTTTTTAATGGCAGCAAACTCTTATTCTGAAATAAGTTATAAAATAATTTATACTTTATAGTATTACAGAAAAAAAATTATTATTTTAACATTTTAATTATTTTTTATTAATTATTAAAATTATTTTAATTTTATGGTACTATAACAATAATTATGATGTCAACAATAACTACGTAGATTTTAACTAATTAGATAATCGTAAGTAAAAAGTAAAAACCTAACCAGTCTAAACATTTAAGAATATTATGTATGTAGGGTTTTTTTACTTTTTCTTTAGAATATGTGGATAATAAGTTGATTTTAATAGAAAAAAATAAGAAAGAATTGATAAATAAATAATAATATTATGTTCATGGCGATAACGCTATTAGGGCTGTGAACGCACTCTAAAACCTTAAAAGAATATGCATTTAATATCCCAACAAATTAAGTTTAAATCCATTAAAAAGGAAAACAAACTTATAACTTATCGTATTTCACGATGTCACTATAAATTAGTTAGGTACCTATATCATTGTATATTTGAGTCATTTTTGTCACAAAAGGTGTAAATTCTAGTAGTTAGGAGGAATTATTCCTTTCGTGTGTTATGACGAATAAGGTACGTGATCCTGTATTTGTTTACATAATACGATACCTATGATACTATAAAAGTTCATTTTTTTTTATGTAATTTAAATAATTGTAAACGATGATCAGGTTTTTAAATTATAATTTTTGATGTTTACGTCGTTTATTCATTAATATACGTATAAGTGTATAACCAAATCATATTATTACTATTATTATTATTAATTCGTCGTATCAATTGTGCCATAGTTTTAAATGACTCAACAATATTACAAGCACTTATCATCCATAATATACCCAGTAGATATTCACAGACCACAGTGTATAATTTGTAGAATAATTTCACGGTTCGGCAGTCATGATAAAGACCGTCAGAAAGATGCAATACTTTTGTGGTGTTGTTCAGTTATTCAATCATACGGAAATAGTCACAATATTGAACTGCTTTGCACTAATTTTACCTTGGGCAATTAAAAGTTGTAGTTATCCATGATAGAGGACAATGATGGTGATAACTACTATAATAATGCTAAACAATTAATTGATATTGAGGGATCATTAAAAATTGCATGTTTAAGTTAATTTTAAAATTTACGTAAGTACAGTGGGTAGGTACACCGATGATGATTTACTTAGAATACGTCATATAATATCGTAAATTCGTGTTTTTATTTTTATAAACCATAATAATTAGAGAAGAAATTATTATTCGTTTATATTTATTTTGTATTTATTTTAATTAAGTAGTACTTCTAAAGGCTGTTTTAATTATTAGGTAACACATAAATATATAATTATTATTAACACCATAAAATATGTAGATGGACGGATGGATGGATGGATACTCGAAAAATGACATTCATGAAAAGTATATTGAAGTAAACAATGTTTAATTATATCTACTATTCACTTGGTGTTTCCCGAGATATTTTTTAAAAAATGACCTAAGAAGAAATACTTAAATCTGAATGATGGTGAACTGGTAAAGTGATATCCTAAAACCGTGTGCCAAACTAAATTTTACATTTTCAACAATCATCACTGTCGAACACAATACCAATAGCCACTAGGTAATCACCATCGTATCATCGTAACAACTAAAAACTGTGTGTGACACACCAAATTAGGAATTTAAGATTTGCACTAAATAATGTGGTGACATTGTTTTTTTTTTATATTGAATATGTAAGTAAAATAATTACTAACTGTGTATTCTTTTGAATACGGATAAAAAAAACTGTGTATGACACATTTTATAAGGAATTTATGATTTGCACTCAATAATGCAGTGACATTTTTTTTATTATATTTAATGTGTAGGTAAGTAAAATGTATGTACTGTATATTATTTTGAATATAGTTATAGATAGACAACATTTTTTTTTTGACTTATTTTTTAAATTTTATCACATTGAACCATATAATAAGGAAAATTTTAATACCAATACCTAATTAAATAATAGTATAAATATATATTATATTTTTTGGCCAAAATGCTTTAAAATTATATTCATCATACGTAATTTAAAATAATTTCTACGTGCCTACCTACGTGCCTACCTATAAAACATACTTTTTTATAGATTATTATTTTGTTGAGCACTAAAATAGTTATAAATTACAGTGAAATCATCACATAAAAATTCCAAACGTAAATTTGTTCTTCATTTAATCTTCATAAAATGTAAGTACGCTTCATTATAATACTCTGAAGATTCCGCTCATTAATTAAAAGAAATAAAAAATTACATTTTACCTCGTATTATACACTAATTATTTTTTTATCAGAATTAGGTATATTATATTGTATAGGGCGTATTATAGGTAGGTAGGTACTGTATAACTTTACGTGAATAATGAACATTGATAACTCATGATGCTTTAAAGTATATCTTTAGTATTATTACGAATTACCAAATTTATTTTGAAAAAAATGTTATTCTTTTATGTTATTTTGTTTACAGTATTGTATGAGATTTAAAACATGAATAATAATTTATTTATATTATAAAAAAAAATTAAAGCACATATTACCGCGTTACCTTATTGTGTAAATTACCATTCATAAATCATTTTATATTAACCCTGCATCACGGAAAAATATGATTTAAAACAAAGTGTGTTTACAACACAATTTATGAGCCGGTATTGAATTAAACATAGGTTTTGTTGTATATATTTAAAATTAAATGACTAATATAGAGATATTTCTAATAAATTTATATTTAAAACCTATGTAAAATGATTGCATATTATGGCCAGTGGTTATAAATAACCTCGATTTACTACACGTAATTGTCAGAGTTATAAAAAAAAATGTATTTGCTAGGTATCTTAACAGGTACTGTTCATTACAATTTTTTCAAAAATTTCAGTGTATAATTGGAAAATAATCAATTTCACTGATAAGGAAACGCTTTTGGGGCATTTACAATACCTTCGCCTAAGTGTTTTGTATGGCACTAAATATATTAATCAATCGTACTTAATGAAGATCACTACATCAGATTCTACGAAAATTTCTTCTGCAAAATCCCCAAAAAAACATTAACCCAAAATCATACTTGACTAAATTTTGTTCAGAATTGCTTTTATCAAATAAAATATAATTGTGACGTTCAGTCTCAAAATAATAACAAATTACTATTCTACACGGAGGTAATCCAATATTAAAAAATCGACGACCATATATCATTCATCAACTAACCTATCCATGTAAGAAATGTCTTCGTTTTAAAATGGTGTGTTCCTTTTTATGTAGATAAAAGTTTTGCTTAAAAAGTCTCATAAGGACACGACCAAAATTTAAAGATTAGTTATTGTATCTAGTTTTTACAGTACTCGGATTATTTTAAGAATTGTTTTGTAGTTTTCTATACAATTAATACAAGTACCGAAAAAAACGACTGCACATTTAATAGAAATTTAATTAGTTATTCGGAATAATTTCACTTAAAATCGTAATTATGCAGCATTAATCAACATTTTAATATAATTTGTTGTTGTTTAACGTTTGGGAATTATGATGGCATATAGTTTTAATTAGGTACAGCCTGCTCATAAAACATAAATTAGTGTATTGACAAAATGTTGAATGGATTTTTGGTTTTAAAATTTAAAATTTAAACTTATAAATAAATTAACCCGCCATAAGTTCGAATCTTCGAAACTGTGTAACTCAATGCTATACCACGTCCTATTATTTTAGATCACGTTTGCTTATTGCAGTATAAATAAATATAGATTGAAAATTATTTTGTATTTTAATAAAAATAAATTTAAAACTTAATTCTAACAATAAGATAAATAAATATTTATTATAAAATTTTGCATTTGATAATTACTTTTAAATATTATTGACTATTAAATATTATATTATTATATATTGTAGTATTCTGATATTTGTAATCAATACACCAATAACAATAAATATAAATACGCGTCCCTTAAATTATGATTGTGTTAAAATTAACTTTTTTCTATAACTCATCTAAAGTATTGATAGAAGGAATCGATCAAATTGAGTATATAGGTAATCAAAATGTTAATTAATAAGTGCTACTACATGTATGTATTTTGTAAAAATGCTGTTAAATCTCAAGTTGTATGGTTGGCAATATAAGGATTGATGATAATGTATAATACCTATGTGAATTAATTTTGCATGTAAATATTATAAGTTAGCATTACTTATTATTTATTATCTTATTTCGATTTAATCAAAATTAATTTACATATTATATATTTAAACAAGAACAATTTTTCAATTTCAATGACTGCTATTAGCTTATTAAAACTTATTTCAAGCTTGTTTTCTGGTACTAAGGACGAGGACTTTAAATACTATTATATTTTTTTTAGCGGCAAGTTATTTTTTTTAAAAGTATTAAGTTTTTGGAAAAAATAAACAAATGGGTTGCAATACATATAGTTTCTATATAGAAAATGAATACTCACTGAATACCAACTCTTAATCATTCAGCTACAATCTATAATATATCCAAAAGTAGTTGTGGCCTTTGAAGAAGAAATCGTTTATTCAATATGGTACACAAAATATTGTATATTTTTTAAAATCAAAATATTTTTTCAACTGTATGCTATTTTTAAAATCACTGTGCAAAAATACTGATTAAAAACCACTGGATAAACGTCTACACTTTAAAAAAAGTGAAATACGTTAATCTCTTATCTCGCGATTGTTACTCTGTGTCGTATTAAATGTGACTGAACCACGAGTCGCCAAGGGTTAGCGTAAAAAACGTATTAGAAATTTCAAGGTTTCAATGTCGAATAGGTGGAGCTCCGAGATAGAGCATCTATTCTAATATCAAACAAATCACCTCCTCATAACAATCATAATATGCAAAGTCAAGTTCACTGCAAATCTCGAATAGATAATTCTACACACGAGGAGATAACATATGAATGCATCAAACAATGATTATATTATTAAACTGTATATACTGTAACAATGTTATTGTCTCACTAAAATACTGTAAATCAAAAAAATTTAAATTTTAACATTAAACGGTAGATGTGGTAAGAATAAAGTATAAATGTAACATGATCGAGTAAACATAATATTATTATAATTTAAATAGCTTATATAAAAAATGGTAATTACATAGTGGACAGAATTTTAATGATTTTATTTATATTTTACATATTTCATACCTACCGGGTACGTATAAATATTGGAAGAAATATAACTTTAGTGTACGGTTAACTACCGTTTCACTGTTAAAACCATAAAATACAATATTTTATCGACAAATATGTTGGCTACTGATTTATTTTAAATGATTTGACTTTTAACTACATGCCTATTACTTTACATTGTGCTAATAATGTTAAGTTATGTATCATTGTATTTCATTCAATTAGACAAAGCTATTTTTAACCAAAATGTGAAGAAATTGTATAGTTCTTAAAGAATGAAAAATTGATAACCCAAAATATATCATATTACTCATTATATTATTTTGTACTTTTGAATATTTGTTTGATCACAATTTAAATATTAGATACATTCGATAGAAGAGTAATATTATTCAAATATCTCACTTAATAACCTATAGATATTCGACATTCGTATAATATCTGTAACTAGTAATGACGCGTTGACTGTACCCACTACCCAACACATTGGATATTGACTATTGTGTTATCATTAAAATGTATAATTATATTATAGATTATTATAAACATTATACGGTTTTTATACAATATTTTACAGATAATGTTCTCATCTATATTTTGGAGTTTTAACCATGTATAGTTGGGCAGAGGTCCAATGGTTCTATCCCGCGTGATATAGATTTTACAGACAAATAATTTATATACATGTCACGCTGTGTCCTCTTAAGTAGCACTTTTTGAGTTATAATTAGTGAAGTTAAATACACTTCCTTATACGTATACTTAGTTTAATAGCATTTAAATTGGAATTTTAAGTATTAATAATATAACTTGTAACATATATAATATTTTACATGCATTTGTAAAATGGTTTTATTGATATCTTAAAAACAATAATAACAAGTATTTGCGAATACTTATGAGCCTGAGCATAAACGAGTTAAATAGTTGAAGTTGAGTTAAAAGTTAATTTAATTTAAATTGTTTAACTAAATTTTTCTAAATTTAATTTTCGTTAACATAATTTTTAACTTAACCGATATTTATTGGTATAAACTTAATAAATAACAAGTTACTTTTAATCAAATCTAAGTTATGTTAATTTATAAATAATTAAATACTAAATATAAAAAAGTTATTTTTGATGGTGCACATTGCATACAAATGTAATTTGTATTATCTCAAATCATATTATTGGCTATTTATATAATTATAAAAAACAAATTTAATTTAATAAATTAATTGTGATTTTCGTGTAACTTTTACTTTTTAAAACGTTTTCTATCAACTAAACTTAATTCAATAAAAATTAACATCAACTTTCCCAGACTTGTTTACGTCTATGATTTTTTAACACACACACAAAATATACCTATTACTTAGCTACTTGGATACCTATACGTCATAATGCATTTTCGGCTTCTTATTTGTTTTTATTAAACTTATACGTTTTATTACAATTTTGTTTGGATTATGAATTACACTTTTAAGTACAGAAACATTATAATATATCTAATTATGCTGTTTAAAATTATCAACCATTTAAGAATGTACAGACTAAAATTACTTTTTTTATAATCAATGAAAACAAATGACTAATTGTACGTCGAATAAAATAATATGACAATCATAGAAAAATTATACAACGTAATTTATGATCATCAAAGGTCATGGGCGAAGGAAAGGTCCGATGGATGCACCGCAAAATTCTTAACAAATCTAGTCACACATTTCTATACCTAAGGTATAGTCATTAATCATAATCTACGATTTATTTTTAAAGTTATTGTTTACAGGTATGATATATTGTGCTTTATACTATGTCGGTATCACAACAACATATTCACGTGAGTGTCAAAATTCCGACAAATAAATGTATACACATAATAAGACGCCATAAGAAGTTACATTACTACTTTACTAGCTGCATATTATTAAAATGAGTTTTTTTTTTTATTTTATTCATAATTATATGTAAATATATATTACGAGGAATAGGTAGTTAGATTGATAGAATATTCCGAAAAATATCATTTATTTACCTGAAATAAGACAACATGTATATAAAAATTATGTTTAGGTACATCAAGAATACATATTTTATTTCAATAGGCACCTATACACCCATTTATTTCTATGAATAACGTCATTGTTATTATATTATGTTTATATTAAACTATATTAGTAAGTCTGAAAAATATGTTAGCAAAAATGTAATTTTTTTTTTAAAAATAGAGGGAGTTATTATCTTTAATATAATATACTTCTTTAAGGACCGTGTTATTATGATTCAAGAAAACTGAAAAGATAATTGTATAATATTTCTTTTTACTACAGTTAAAAATGCTCTATTTTATTATGTACCTACTTGTGTTTAAAACATAATTGATTACACATACCTAACCTACCACTGCTTAATATATTTATTTATTTGTTTAGAAATTATGTACTCTAGGTCTAAATATTATTTGAAAAAAATACTTAAGTAATTGCGGCAATTGTATAATTTTAAGTATTAGTATTTAAACAAGTAAGGAAAGCTCACTCTGCGAGGGTACCAAACTACCAGTTTACAAACATTTTAATACAACGCAATAAACTATAGGTAATTCCAAATAAAATTTAAACAACACGTGAGTAACTCTAATATTTTAGTAGTATATTTTGGCTAGCATGAATCTATAATAAATACTTGTACAATAGGTAATTATATTAAATATTAATATCAACAATCGTAATTAAATATCTTAATACCAACATGTATACTGATAATCAACGGACGGGTGGACACAACGGGAATATAAGGTGTTCTAAATGTTAAGACTCCTATCATAAATAAGGTGTTCTAAAGTTATGTTTAGAAACCTAGAACAAACAACACGCATGTACATTCCTAGCGAAATGATCTTATTAAGTCTATAGTTATGATTTATACCTAATGAATATATAAATTGCCGTTCATGTTATGCTTTTCAACGTTTTTGTATCAAACATATATACATCGTTAGAAAAAATAATAATTAAAAAAATTAATGATAAATGTGATAATCCCTCCTGACTGCTTTCCTTTTTTATTAACGTAATAATAATCGTTATTATAGTTCATATAGTTATGAATTACAAGTTATTCGTGTCAATTTGCATTGTATTAGTTTATATTTGATATATGATTTGCATTGCCAGTATTTAATAAACAATTATTAATATTACATTTTAATATTGTAAATAATGAGATTATTATAAAGGGAAATTTTGAAATGTCTGTAATTCTGTGAGTTTATATTGCCATTTTAAAGGCTTGTGACCTAATGAAACAAAAATTAACTGTATTTTATTAAAATGCATCATTTTATTTCATTTGTCTGTCGATATTTTAGTACACTCTAGAAGTATACATTTATTAATATTATTATAAGTAAATTGATAAGCGTTTTTATAGCTAACACTACAGTCATAACAATTATAATGTTATAATAATACATAGTATTGCAATTAGTATCAAAAGTTTTTATATCATCAAAATATTATAGTAAAATATTAATTTTATAACTATTCTTATAATATTTAAATTTAATTACTTTGATATAACTACGTATCGAAAAGAATTATTATTAACAAAGGTTTAAATCATGTTAATGATCATAATAATGAGTTTAATTAAAAATAATATTGTAATATTTTTTACTTTAACCTTTTTATAATCTACTAGGTACATATTTATAAAAATATACAAGTTTTAATTCATATTTGATACCAATGTTATATTTTGTGTGAAAAAAATAAAAATCAAGGAAAGTTAATACAAGTTTATATTTAATTTTTAGACGTGCCAAAAATATTGGTACCTATTAAACAATAAACTTCACATTTTTTCATAGTTTATTCATTATTGCCATTTTTATTTTATGCTTGTTTTTTAGAAAAGTATCAACGGTCTTGGAAATATTATTTTTACGTAATAATTTGGAATCATTACAAAATAACATGTTTTAAAAAAATATATTATATTTTAACCATTTTGTATGGTTATCATTTAAAAAAAAAAGGAGTTTACATTTTTAAAATACAACATACATTGTTGATTTTATATTCTAAAGCAGAATATTTTTCTAAAATTTTCAAAATATAAAAATTAAATTTTGAATTTTGAAATTAATTGTAAGAATTTAAGTATTGATGAGCGAGTAGTGTACCAAAATTTTTCGGTGTACATGCCATTCCACTTCACTAATCAGAATTTTAAATACATACAAGTTAATAAATAAAGATACTTTAACAAACTTAAAATTTATAATCATAAGAAATGGAAAAATTGTATTTTATTTAAATTTTTTAGGTTATAGTGAAGTATGAGAATCACCTCGTATACGATAGCGAGTAACTGAAAACAGTAAAACACCCAATATCTCGACGTGTGGTTGTTTAATTTTAACCATAATTCGTTCATCAAAATTCTTAAGAATACTAATTTTAATGCTTGTAATTATTCTATTTATTTTTACTTATAAGTCTATAGTGCATGTGCAATATTAAGCATTAAAATTATTTTTTAAACGACAATTAATAACTGATTTCATCATCAGTTTTTTTTTCATTAGTTTTTCATTATTTTTACTATTTTAGTAATTAAACCAAATTCTTAAGTTATAAAAGGCCATGTATTAGAATTTTCAATAATTAATATTAATTGAATGATTTCATTTTATTAAGAGAACACTAGACCCGCTAGTGTTTTCATCGTATTACAAACGAACAAAACAATAGGTACAAATTTATGTACATAATTTAGAAGAATCAATTTTGTATTGTTAATTTCAATTTAAAGGTGAAATTTACCTTTGAACTATTAACAATAAATTATTTTTTTTTATGATTATGTTTTGTTTTTATTATATTATGTTTAATGCAAATACAATAAATAACTTAAAGGACTAAATAGGCTAGAACATCGGCTAAGTTGTTTAATCTTTAGAAGAAATTGTACGTAATTTTGTCCAAAAAAATGTTTGGAGGAGATTGAAAAATAACTTTTTTGTAGAGAAAACGGTATTTCATTTTTAAAGGAAAATGGTATTTAAAAATATAACATATTTTTTTAAAAAGTTACAAATTTTATTTACAAGTATATTGTTGGTCTACATACCTATTATATAATTTTTCTAATTTGCTGTTTTTTTCAGTTTTGTTATGGTTATAAAGTTTTCAATTCTTCAATTTTTTCTTTCAAATATTTTCAAACTGCTATTTCAAAGTTAACCATTTAATATTCCCATTATAATTAAGAACATCGATGGTTAACCTTTTTAATCCCTTTATTAATTAGTTCAATGAAGAATTGAATACCTAAATGAACCCTGAAAATTAAAAACTAATAAAACCGTTAAAGTTATAAATAAAAAATCTACTTTAAAAATGGTATGAAATAGTTTTCGAGCTCCTGCAAAAATGTGTTCAACCAAAAAAATTAATTTAATTAAATTTCTGCTTCATCTCAATCAATGCTATGTATTATATTTAGTTTTGATAGAAATGTGGTTTCTATAAATTAAGACGAATAATGAATATAATTATTACATAAACTAACTCATGAATATTGAGAAATATTTTTTATACTATTATGGTACTTAGTCATTGGGATTTACCTCCTTGGAGAAATAAATGTATATTATAGGTGGGTGATGTTTTAAAACTTTAATGGAGAGAATGTTAATGGACAATAAAAATAGTTTGTGTTGGTAGGATAAATAATTAAAAACGTGACTATTGAATAGACGATATGACGTATTTCATAAGTATATTATATAGTTTTTATTATGATAACATATTTTTATATTGTCAATAAAATATTAATATATAATATAAACTTAATATGATTTTGTACAAATATTAATTGATCAAAACATTTTATTCATATGATTTAATTTAAGCTGCATATTTTTGTAAGATACATCTTCTAACCAAATTAAAAATACCTGTTTCAAATAGAGAATATATTACGAGGACTTAACTGTGGAAGCGAAACCTTGATAAAAATTCAAACCAATGCATACTAGGTATTTATTTCAATTTTCACGCAGACAAATTTTAACGGTGTAGAAGATTAGAAGAAGGACCTAATATCAATAATTAAATGTAATAAACATATTAATTCTGCCGTTGGTAAAAACATAACATATTATTCCCCACTTAGTAATAAGGATATAACTGGTTATTTGATATTAAAAATTATTTATGGGATGTGTACCAGTTAGGTTACCTGCTTTATGTACGAATTAATAGAGGAATATTTTATACATTTGATTCCTACACAATTATTATTATTTAATATTTTGTAAAATCATAAACAATAGTAACGACGATACATATAATATTAGGATTTTCAAGGTACGTTATAGGTTAACACCTTCTAGCTTCTACTGAGCTGTGGGAATTGAACACGTGACAATGAAATATTCATCATGTTCTGATTCATAACGACCGTTATTGATAACTTTAAACTTAACGTATCTAATTAATAATTAAAACTATAATTTTAAGAGAGAAAATAACGAGCCTTGTATTCAACATAATAATCAAATATTACAGAATGAAATTCACGTATAAATATTAGACTCACGGAAACGATTGAATACTTACAAAATATCAGCCTTTAAATTCACCACTTCATCTTCTATTTTCACTCCTACTGTATGCCAGAAACAGTCAAAGACTAAGAACGAAAAATAAATCTAATAAAAAATATGATGGCATCAAAAACTTAAAATCTTATAGTGATTTAAATCTTCAACAGCAACAAAGGGCAATTTATTTCTTAAAAATAATGACTAGGTATCCCGTATCACGTTTATACTTTTATAGATACAATCTATAAATTTTCTCAATCAAAAATATGAATTATTGATTTATAGTATAACTAATTATTATTTATTATATAACTACTTGAACTAGTACACATAGTTAAATAAAAATGGTCGTAAATATAAGAATGAATGATCGCAGTATTAAACCCAAAATCACTAAATTATCTGACCTCTTATTTCTTATCATGTCATCACAGAAAACTAACCAATTACAACTTAAACACCACTTTTGAATTTTCATCAATTAATTAACTTTTATTCAATACATTATGTATTATCAACGGATCTCAATGCATTGAAAGCTCCATAACAATTTATAAATTTCCTCCCAATATCAACAATATCAACTAAAGCATAACATTGTAAATACTATCAATTGTTTTAAGAGTTAGCTATAACTTGTGTTTAGTTTAAATGTAAGCGAATCACCATTGTTCAAAATGAGAAATATTATACGACGATTGTCTTTTCATATTTCTAAGAAAGGAACTAATTTTATAACAATTAATGTGTTATGGCTATGCTTTAAGAAAATCATAAAACAGTTTTAGTTAACTGAATAAACAGGAGTGATTGGGCTAAATTTCCTTGCTAGCGTTCAGAACTGACTAGCAAAAGTAACAAAACTACTAAACTATAAATTCTTCATTATTATTTATATAAATATAAATACAGTTATGCAATTTAATTTGATTCATGTGCATTTCATAAAACCATAAACAACAATCATGGTAGTCACTAGTCTAATTATATGCTTTTTTAATATATCAATAAAGTATTTAAATATTCATTAAAAACTGCATAGTGTAGGTAATAACATGATACTATAATTACTAACTTAATAGATTATGCTAGTGATAGATCGATAAATCGATAAATATAAAATTATTATGATATTTTATAATATTGTTATCATTATTAGATAATAAAAATTTAAACAAATAATAATTATAACCTAATCAAAACCTACCTGTGGTGTTAAAACATAGATTATAAGACCAAATCTATTTACGCAGAATATAATATATATCCATCGTAATTGATTAAAATCTGACATTGAAATAACTATTAAAAATATAATTAGAATAGGAACGAATAATATTCTTTCATTTCCGGAAATGTATTTATTATTCTATCGGCAACATTTCTATTGAATTCTATAATTTTGCCAGTAACCTAAGACGTCTTAAGAGGACAGAGGACGACACACTAACGTTTATTATATCTGTCAAAATATGGTAAAGAAAAAGTAATAATTATGGTTAATGGAGATCTATGTACCTTATTAAGTAATACCTATACCCCCCATCTAATTGATGATTTAAAATAGAATTTAGATCTCAAAAAACAGTAGAAAACTTACTACAAAATTATATAATTCAATCTTGTACAGTTTTACTGCTGCTGCAGTTGAATTTATTATTGTTATTAAATATTAAGTAATACCTACGTATTTTTAATATCAATTACATTATTTCCGCGTTTTAAAGTTCCTATATAATATAATATACTTGTTCATGACCGGATTTAAGTTCTTATCAAAAATGGTTTTAACTACGATATAATGTATTACAAATTACAACTCAACACTCAGCATAAATCAGATAACTAATGAATGTATTTTTTACGAATCCGAAGGATATCGATACCATTAGTTGAGTTCAGTATACATGATGACGACTATAAGCATGTCCACCCTCATTTTCCCATTAATTATGCATCTATTCATTCAAATTCTGATTCTTGGATATTTTAAATACACTTAAATAATATACAGTAAAACCTCCCTATAACGGATTCGCTCAGTACCAACTGATTTTTCGGTTATAAAGGAGTTTTCGAAAATTTGAAATATAAATAGAATTGTTCTTATTGTTACTCACTACAGACTAATGCACCTATCTATAAATTTTGAATCTATAATTCCAATCTATAATTGCAACTTGTTACCTGAACTATCATTCACAACGTACGTTTTTAAAAAATATTTTGACTTATTTTAAACTATTTATAATAAGCATTTAAAATTCAAAATTCGTCAAAATCACGAAAATTTGCAAATTATTTTATAATTTAATAATTTATATAATGTTAAATTTGTGTAGCTAAAAGGTTCAAATATTATAAGGTTAAGGAACCTTAAGTATTTCTCACTTAAACCAAAAATCTAAAAATATATAAGCAATTTTTTAATAATAAGCATTTGAAGTTTTATACGAAATTAAATATTTAAATGATATGAGTTATTTTATTCTTATAAAAAATAAATATTTGTAGGCTTAAAGAATTACTTGAACTTTTTACGAATATAACTATATTTTATAGATAGGTACATACATTTTATGTCCCGGATTGTTTATTATTCATAGGTATAATACATACATTTTAATAATGCGTTTATGCGTCGAAAACGTTTCTTATTTTAAATAAATTAAAATAACATCGAGAATTGGAAAATATGATCTTTAAGAAAATATATTTAAAAATTCTACAAATCAGAATTTAAATCACTGAATTATTAAGGGAAAAAAGTGGGTGAACATGCTTGTCTGGTGGATAACCCAGTAGGTATAAGTAGTTAGAAGATTTTCAGTGGGGGGGTATAACACTTTAACTCTTTCCTAGTGACGTAAATTTTCGTAAAAAATTTCAAAAACATAAAAATTTTGAAAATTTTATAATTTATCATATTAATTTCTTATAAAAAATAAATCTTTTGATATGATATTATAGTAATAGTCATAATTACGACTCGTAATTATATTTTGAACTATGTACTTTTATTACTATTTATACCAATTTTAATCTTATTTTGGTATTATTATATTGAACATAATATGGTAAATTCAAAATGCAAATAATTCAATATATACTATATATGCCTGTAGCTGTATCAATAAATAATATTTAACTCGGGTATAAATGTGCATTTTTTTCTTTTATTAAAAATGTTGTATTTTTCTTTCAGTATAAATGTTGAGTGTATAATTATTTTGCTACAATTATTGATTTTTTTATTTTTTTTGTAATTTATTCTTTGAGTCACTTCCACAATTTTACCCAAATTATAATTTTTTTATTATAAGTGTTTTGTTTAACTCTGACGTTATCCTTATTATAATGTGAATAAAAAAGGAACAGACATTTTATAAAGTATTTGAATATATGTATTTAAACTTGAAAATAATAAAATATTTAACAATATAGTAACAATTTTAAATCAAACAGTATTTTGTTAGTTGGTACTTGGCAGTAAATAGTAAAAGCTTGTTACTATGTAAATAAAAATTAAACGCTTATAAGTTACCATTTAATATATCAAACTTAAAAATGTATATACATTACAAAGTAGGTACTTATTTTCAATTATATTAAATGATGATCATCAAAATAAACAGCTATGGTACAGTGACACCAACCATACAACCTTAAAAATTAATTAAGTTAAGAAAAATACATCAAAACTAAAATTTTCAATGAAAAAAAAATGTTCAAGCTTACATCTCTACTCCTTCCCGAAACATCACGAAAACAATCAAAAAATAAAAATATAACTAAAAACTATAATATAAGACGTCTACTTATATAATTTTTCCAAATTTCAGAATTTTGAGTTTGTCACTATTTATACATTATTGATAAGATTATTGGTAATGTGTATAATCCTAGCTAACTATCATAATTTCACAATAATCAATTAATTTTATGAATCATTCTTTTTTTTAAAAAAAAAAACCCCATACATTATATATGACAAGGTACAAACAATGAAACAAATACTTATATACAAATTTATGATATCATATAGTTTGTAATAAAAAAATATGGATAAATTACAACTGTCATATAGGATATGCGTGTAATATTAATAAATTGCAAGCATTATTATATTATTAAAACAGTGTATAATATATTATATACTTAAGTTCTAATATATAGGCACCATTAATTTACTGACATAGCATTTTAGTTATTTTTATTTTTTAAGACTGTACAGTGTTAGGTACGTTTAATTTATTAATTGCATTGATATTATTTATATTTTACTAAATTATGATAATATACCTTAACAACATATTGTAAAAAAAAAATGTAATACTTTTATACCTATCTATATATTTTGTAATTTAGGTTTTGTTTAAAAAAAAAATCAAATATTTCAATATTTTAATATTTATCGCTTAAATACATTAGAAATTAGAATCAATTGATAGTAGGTACCTAGAAGTTTTCTACAGCTAGCGATGGCGAAATATACAAAATGAATGTATTTCAGCATAAGCTTTAGTTAGGCTTCGTCAAATAAACATATTTTATAATTTTATTTATTGTTTTGTTTATACTTTATTATACCTAGTGTATAATATTAATTAAAAATAACAATATTTGTTATTTAATTATCGCATATAAATTAAAATGCAATTTAAAAAAAAAAATGTAATCAATGGTCACGGCCAGTGTGTTGTTTGTATAAAGTATACAGGTGTCTCATCGTGTAAGTACCCATAGAATTGGATTTCAAAGAATTATAATTGTTATAGTTCATTGTTATTTTTTATTTACCTCAATTGATTCTGTTTGTGGTTCTCTTCTAAAAACTCTGAAATCATTGACTGTACAAACAATCGATGAAAATATTTTAAAAGTATGGTTGGCGTCAGTCACAAACGTGTTCTGAAGTCAAGCATCAGTTTTAGTGACAAATCCTCAATATACATGTGTTCTAACCAACCGTACTCTCCCCCACAGTTAAACTCCTATAAAATAACCTTCAAGCTATAATGACCTTAGATGTTGAAGCCTTAACTCAATAAAAAAAATATTGTATTATAATATTTAAATATAAAAGTTGAATTATTGATGTCCATTTAGTACTTATAGTAACTATAGTTATATAGGTAGTCTATAAAATGTGGGCGTGGGGTGAGTAAAAGAGTACTTATGCCTATATGCGCCTATGTATAATAATATATCTATACATAGTTGACGAGCAAAAAAGTATCTACACGGACAATCCCCGTTAGACAATCTCATCCTGTATAGTAATTTGAATCTGTTGCTTATCGCAAATAGTAATAATGATTCCATGAAATGTTATAAGTTAAAACTAATCTAACATTGACCTAAAATTACTACACGCATCTTATACTGCTGTTTGAAAAGGCAACACAGTATACCTATAATGTATAGTATAATAATTTAGCGTTCATCATGAACTTTTTGATCCGTGTTCACGTGATAAGTAATATTTAACAAATTATAAGACAAAATTTTCCAAGATCATTAAACAAGTTTTTTTTATTTACACAATAGGTATTGTGAATTTTAAAAAATTGTAAAAAAAAAATAGTTAAAATTAAGTGCTACAACCAAAAAACGTGCGCAACAAATAAATGTTATTGTCTTCAATTTGTTAATCCATTTATCACAACGTATTATCTTTATGAGTTTAACCCATGATATAATTTAATTTGGTTGTACAATAATTTGTATGTAGTCATGCGCCATTACGATTGTGCTGATGTGGTGGACAAGCAGTTTGGTTTTTGTAATGGCTGCACAGTGCACATGTAGATTACCTTTTACAACGTTGTTGTCTTTTCAACCGTACGTATAGTAACACCTATTTTATACTTATCTAGGAAGTTAGAGTCTGCTTGCAGTGTGTGCATTTTCTTACGCTTAGTAGATTTGTATACACTACGCGATAAATACCTTACATGTCCGTGCCCACTTCTATTGCCACGGCTATCAATATAGCCAATAAGCAATTTTATAAAAGTATTAATGTATTATCGATATGTTTATACACTGCTAATGGAACCAGTTGCCACTTAAAATCCATATTTTCAAATTATTGAGATTGTCTGTGCTATACTTAAGGAATGCCTTGTGTCAAACCCTCCTTTTTTACTGTATAATATTTAGCAGATACATTTTTTTTACATTTTTCATATACCTAATTCAAAATATTTATAGTCTTATGTATAAATTATCAAAATTTTCAAAAAACCATAGCCCCCATCTCACAATGTTCAAACACATAATCATGGACCTTAAAAATTACTCGTTAACTCGTCAGAGTAATTATTCACTGAATAATTTACAGTAAAATAAGGGGGTTGTCATTTGAAAAACAGAAGTTTGTATATCCACAGGATACTCCTTAAGTAATAAAAAAAAAGGTCAAGAGTTTGCTAAAGACCCTTTATGTATATTTAAACATTTTACAAACCAGATTTGAATAATTATTGTAGTATTGAAGAAAAAATAGGGGGCAAGCATGATTGGTGAATCACCCTACATAATCACTTTATCTAAAAATTACAATTTATAATTATGTTATGAAATATTGAAATTTACATAGTTTTTACTTGGATATTTCAGTTGAAAATTATTCATTCTTTGTGCATACCTACCTATCATTATTTAATGTACCTCATATAATATTCTAGGAAGGTACATAATATCTACTATGTTATGCACTTCTATATAGAAAACCTACTAGAGTTTGGACGAAGCTTATGTTAACATATTAAGTTTGATCAGTGATAGTAAGTATTATTAAGAATTAAATATTATTGCTAACTTCATCCTAATAAATTACGTATAAAAACCAGGAAGTCAGAATGCTTGTGTATATCGTGAAAATCTTGTCAGGTTTACTTACGAAGTTTAATCGTTACCTATCAATTTGAAAGTATAAAACTATTAAATTATAAAGATTAAAATCATCATGTTCAGCTCATTCTTTTTATCTGTTGACAATTTAAATTATAACTGTATTTATTATTTTTTTGCATTAATGGGTAATAATAATATCGTTTTTGTGCCAACGTAAAATGGTTAGGTTATTAAAAAGAAAGGTCTTGTAATTCCCATAATATTATAATTTAGTTAATGACTTATTTTTACCATAATATGCAAAATGTATTATAATATTATAATTGCCACCGACCCTCATTGACCAATATGCCACCCGCAATTACACACGTGTTAAACTATCGAGTATCGACTAAATTGATAAGTCATCATCATAGCTAGATGCGATTTATTAGTTTCGTAATGATATAAGAATATTAAGTACTCTGCGTAGAAAGATATATTGTTTATAAATAACAGCTGGTATTAAGACGACAGTATACTTGTTTTTTTAAATTGTTCGAAAACTATTTGTTGATGGTCGTACATAATATTATTATGTAATAATACACTGTATAACAAGTAATGAGGTATACTAAATGTGGTAATTTAAAATTTTCAATCAATTTTTTTTTTCGTTAACCATTTACCAAGTATGTATCATATTATTATTAAATAATTGTCCTAATAATCTATACATAACGTCGGATTATGTTACCTCTTAAACGTGTTCCTGCAATATGCTATACGTTGAGCACATAACATTATTAAAATATCATTTTTTTAAGTGTTTCGAAGCATTCCCCTAATTATACTCAAATTATTAATATGTTTTGTAATTTGTTGAACTTTATTGATTGTATACTTGCGTCGTTACTTTAAACATATATTATTCGATGATAATAGGTTTTAAAGAGCTAACTGTGTACCGAAGATGTACGGTACTGAATGTCACATGATACATCTCTAAGTCAAGCGATCCAAGCGATCTATTTGTAGCCATGAACTATGATGGCCTATAATGGATATTTTTATCACACATGGTGTGAGACCATAGGACACATATTTTTGCAACAAAATATGCGTACCTATTAGGTATTATTCGGTTTTATGACAACAACCAAATCCTCTAGTGACTTGTATAATGTTGTCAAATATTTTTCAATTGGTAAATTATAGCAGAAAAAATATTTTTTTAAAACATTTCTTTTTCTCATCAACAACCGAGGTTTTTGCATTGTTATCGATAACTAACCTCTATAATAATAATATATATATGATAATATTATTATAACTAAATTTAAATAGGATACAATATGGGAAGTGGTAAATTCTCCTCTTAAATGTTATTGCTACACTATATGTATTGAGTCGGCTAGGTTTCTATTTCTATTTATTAATGCCCTGACAGATTTTCAAACTGAAATGCGTGTATACAAATTAAAATGTATCATAAACAAAATAAAATAGGCGAAAAACATTCATACCAAAAATAAAGAAAAAAATCATATCACAAAAAATAATAAATCCTAACCTAACCTTAATTTTTTAAGCGAAAGTAAATGATTTTTATTATAATTATTATATAATTGACACTTCTAAAATTAAATTTAATTGTATATAAAATGTATTTTTTATTTTATTAGTATTTCCATTATAATTATAGCTTTGCTGAAGTAGACCCGGGAAAGTTTACCATCGGGAGAGTTTACAACAGTCCTACAATGCATTAAGATTTAAGAACATAATATTATTGGTACGTTAATAGATAATATACGAATATTTGTTTTAAATATTTCAATATAATTTAGTCAGACGAAGGAACCAAGTGTATAAAATATTTCCAATTTTATGCGCATAAGTAGCAGTTGTTTGTAAATATCGTTTAAGCGTATAGATATGACATAAATTATACCCTCCCTAATTCTCTAATACAATGCTGTATAATATAATTCATACACTGTGTATTTATATTTCCAGACCATACAATTTCTGTAGTCCAACTGTTTAATTATGCGAAAAATAAGTTTAAAATGTGATTTTTGGTTAAAACTTAAATTTAGTAGCACTATGGTGAGTCGTGAGTACCTATATGTCTATGGTCTATGGACTATGGTAATAACTAATAACTAATTAGTAATAACTAATAACAATGATGACGAAGCGATTGTCATGATTAAAATAAATAGTAGTTATTCACCGGTCAATCACATTATGACCTTATTATTTAAACGTCATTGTCCATGACAGTGAAGTGTGTAAAACATACCTATATTCGATTTGTAATGTAGAAACAGTACATAAAGACATTTTACGTATTTACATGCATTTAGTAATGTGTAATGAAAGACTGCTAATGTACGAAAATATATTATATTACAATTTTAGACGCGGGAGGAGAAAATAACATAATCTCCAAAAGAATAAAATATATTATCGTTGCTTGATGCGGTGCAGTGGCTGAAATCAATCACGCTACGTAAGTAAGGAACGGCCGCTGCCACTAATTCTCAGATGGGTGACCGCCCGGGTTCGTAGTGTGCAAAAACCTTGCCACACATACACGTGTTCTTAACCAACCGTTTTCAACTGTACCAACAGTTTCAACAACCCTACCAACCTTACAGGCTAATCATCTCAACCGCTAAAGCCTTAAACTAGGTAATGAATATATATATATATATATATATAATTATTATCATATTCATTTTTAAAACACGATAGCATTTTGAGGCTACTTATCAACACTACCCATCAGACCGATGGTGAGTAAGATTTGCAGCAACCGATTGATAATGGATTTTGTAGTCCTTACCTAAAATGTAACAACAATTAAGCAAAATAATATTTTTTAATGGCATCTCGTAGAAATTAAATTCTGAAGCAAAGGGGCGAATATATTTGTTTTACAATGTTGAATTTTTTAAAAAAAATGTGTAAAATCTTTTTTACGAACACTATTAACCGCAGGTATTATAGTGGTATAAAGATAGTGTTAAAAAAAATTTAATACCGGTAACCGATCCTCGTCAATGATATACTATTACGATGCGTCATTAAAGTTTATGAAGAGCAAGGATAATATTATAGTGTACAGAATTCGCCACGCATCTAAAAATATGTGTGTTTTTTTTAAAATTTGTTTTATCGATTTGCGTGTGATAATATTATGCGTCTAATCATATTATATAATATAATGAATTATGATTATCGCAGACCGCAGTAGTTGAGACAGCTGATGTATTTCTAGCCAGTCTAGCGAACCTGAATAATATCCACGAAAATGACTAATATATTATGTAGTTAAGCCTCGCCCCTAGCGGGTCCTAGCACCTATATAGGCGGTACCTGTTCCATGGTATACAAAAACTCTGATCGAATACCGCAAATCGATTACGATCGTACTCTCGTATGATAATATGGGACGGCCATCGAGCCGAAAACCTGAGTGCGGCGGGATTAAATCGGAGACGCGCGACCTCTATGGACTGTCCGTCCATAAGCTGGTGGAATTGGCACACGTTTATAACCCCCACGGCCAGCAGCAAGACGTGTGGCCTGCGGTATGGGTATAAAATTAACTGTACAGTTTAGCCGATGTGGTTTACCATGATATTATACCTATTATATGATAGTCAGATACAGCCACACCGCGGGAGAGCCGACAAGTTTTCCCGTTTTTTTGCATTAATGTCTTATATAATCACGAAAAGACGGGGAAACGCGCTGTGCTGAACCACTGTGCGTCTTAAATATCGTTATTTCTGTTTTCGATAAAAATTGTTCTGACAAACACCTTTGTCGCTCATAAAAAAAAATAGGATAGGTAAAAGCAAGTTTTTTTTAAAAACAAACAAAAAAAACCGTTCCGTATGTTATTAAATGCTTTTTTTATGTTTTTCACTGTTTTGACCTGTTGTTCCGTTATTCAATATTAATTATAATTGAAAACCAACGAATCACTTCGGCGCGATTATTCTGCGAATAATTTGACGATATGATATTATCATTGTCGACCGACTGAAAGAAAACAATACGAAGACTTCGTCGCCGTTATCCGGCGATGACCGGCACCACTCCATTATGCGCTACAGCTGCGCATTATTTTGTGACTTGCCAGAAACGCATCGTAGGTATAAAAATAATATTCTCTCGTGAATTTTTTACCGGTCGTAAGTTCAGTCGCATTGACGTCACGACTTACGTGTATGAGCAAATTACAATATTGTGTATATTATAGTATAATAGTTTTACGACGTTTGTGTTTTAACTGTCGACTTATAAAATCGTTATTGTACACATTTCAGTTGGAGTACTATAATAACGTGATTAATCGTTGAGTGGAAAACATCTGGACCCGGGGATTCGTGCGGCGGCGGCCGTGTATAATAACAATAATATAAGACGTGTGATATTATTTTGCACACGTCACGTCCCTAATAAGCGGTTTGGAGAAAATTAGCAAATTTGTCAGATCACTGCTTACGCCAGTACACTAATAATAATATGGGTAAACGTAAAAAAAAAAAAACAACGCAGTAATATCATCGTGTACGTGTGCAACGGCAGCAAGAAAGTTCCATCAGTGCGCACATCGTTATGTTATTGCACGCGTCTATTGACGTATGTACAGAAACACTAAGTCATTTAAAATGATTTAGGTAGCAATACACCAGTCTCGGCTATATTATATACCATGATAAATGACGACAATTCCATAGATCCCTACTTCGCGGGTAATAGCAGGTGTTATCGTCGAAATATTAATCGATTGTAGGTAGATACCTGTATAAAAAAAAATACACACCTTAACGGTTTTAGAATAGCATTGGTGCGGCAGGTACAATGTATCCGGTAGCGTGCCGGGGAAAAGTCCAGAAAGAGCACCAAACTAAAAATAAAAAATATGCAAAGTGGAAATTTTTTATTTCAGTTCTCTGAATTATGAAACACATTTTAAGCTTACTGTGCCATCTCTCATAAGCATTTTACGAGAAGTATACAAATGCTATAAAATCCCAACCCTGGTAATAATACACGTTTAAACGAATATTGTCGTGTTATAGTATCAAAGACACAAATAAGGGGATTTATGGGACAACGGGGAGGGGGCCATAACCCCTAAACTCCCCTCGCTGGTCACGCCACTGAATGTATCTGTATCATTATAGTATACCGTACATGATATGAATATTTACGATCTACGGCAATATTAATATAATTGAGATTAGAATAGGTGTGGAGATTAGATGAACGCGCGTATAGTGACCTCGCTCGTTTCTGCCTCCACGCCGTCTACACGCGGCGGCCGATCGTCTGTGTCCGTTAACTATACAAGAGTAGGTACCGAACAACAGCCCTCCGGGTGCTCGGGAGTCATGACGTAGGTCGGTGGCATGCGAACCACCGACCCCTCGCGCACCTCGCAAAAATATGACGATGTTGACGAAGACGATGACGATAATATCACTACCTGTATATCCGACGGCCAAGTGTTGAATAATTATAAATATATCGCATAAGTTATAGCATTAGCCGCCGATATAATAATATATATAGCTACCTATATAATCGATAAGGGCGTATCTTCTGCGTTCGGCGTACTTGCACACATTATCATTATAGCCGCCGTCGTCGTCGTTGCTGCTGCTGCTGCTGTTGTTGTTGTTGTTGTTGTTGTTGTTGTTGTTGTTTACGTCGTGGACTCGGAGTCGTAGATTATCAGGGCGTTTAATTCGATCGCGCAGTTGCGAGAACCACGGTGGTCATTATATACCTATACTTATACATATATATATATACGTACACGGGTAATATATATTATACGTGCACCTATAATATACTTTTGTCCGTGTGCTGACGTCAATATAATTTTCTATTGTGCACGCCGCAGCATCCGGAAGACTCGACGCATGTATGGAGATGACGACCACGACGATCGGCTATAAGTTATGCTGGGAATAAAAATTATATTACGTTCGTGACGAGATGGTTTTCGCGTGAAAATAACACATAATAATATTAATATACGCTAGGTGGATAGGTACATGTATAATAAACGGAATGAATAATAATGTGTATACCTATACGTAGGTATCATATAGTCGCGGGAGACACTCATCGTCGCGCAATACAACAGGTGTATTACCAGTTATGCCTATACGATGATATACACGAATATTGTTGTGTGTGCACAACGTTTAGTGGGTAAAACCATTAATCGACGACGACGACGACGACGGTGAGGATTCTTATGTGCAGCATAATAATATTATATTAATATAATATTGTAATATTCGCGTGCTGTGTTTGCGAATACAATTAGTGTGGTCGAACGTACTCTCGTGTTTCTCGCATATATTATAAATCTATCGCATCGCATTTATATACACGATATATAAATACTGTGTAGATGTATTATAATATATATATATATATATAATGTAAATGTAGGTATTGTGTGCGGTTAATGGGCTTACGTTTCGGACAATGTCATTGCCAAACTCTTGAACCCGACCTTCTCGACCGAAGGCTGCGCAAAACGAGTATGAAGAAAAAAATCTCGATGAGTCCGAGTCTCTTGAGTCCCACTCCAACGATGAGTATTGTTCATCTTCGTGGTTTAATAAATGATTATTAATCGACAGCACATAGATACCTAGGTACCTATAATTATTGTTTTCGCCGTTGCAGTAGATCCGGGCGCAATAAACAATAATAGATTACTATAGGTAATACAAGTAGGTATATATTATAATAATTATAAAAAATTATTTATCAAAATCGTATTCCCTTGTTCAGTGTCGAGTGTTGACGTGTTGTAATATTATGTTACTATAATATGTAAACGGGTAACTTAACGTTATAGGTACTCAAGCAATTTATTAGAGAACTCCTTATTTGGTTTGAGATAAAAAGAAGAAACAATACAAAACAATTGAACAATTGAACAAAATATATGCGAAAAGAAAACAGGTATATTACCTATACTATTATTTCTATACCAACCGCTGAAGCAGAGTGATGTACATTTTAAAATGGTTTATCGCTGTTGACTTTTGTTCTAGTGTAAGAAAAATTCATAACTACTATTCCGTCTACTATTTTTTGACATAACAGTCCTCAGAGACTCACGCTTCACATATTGGGTTTTATTTATTTTTTTATCATTTTCGAGCTAAATATTTACAACGACGTTTTGACCGTATCTCGATTTTCGAAGTAAAAAGACTCCAAAACAATTCATAATATAGTGACCTAAATACCTAATGTTTGTTTGTGCAATATTGTTTTAATGTCACAGACTGAAAATTTCGTGCCATTTCTGTAATAGACCATAGGTATAAAAATATATTTTAAAACACTCTAATGCAGTTATTCATCGTGACGAATCATGATGGCATGTTTATTTTTACACGTATTGAAAATCAAAAGATATCTTATTATTTAAATATTATTTGGAAAAACAATTAAATCTGTTTTAACTGATTTGTGTGATTGACTGTTTCCCTTGAGTAGTTCAAACTAAATCTGATTGATTGTATTTTTTTTTTCTATATATTTCAAATCTATTTCTGAGTGCTTTTCATCAGTTTATACGATATCGTTTAGTTTTGAGAATTCGGCCAAAAATATATATTACGAAACAATTAGTTAAAGACAAAGAAAAATGGACCAATTAAAATTAAATGTACACACCTTCAATCAATGAGCTTTTAAGCTCACTCAGAATCTAAAAGAACATTGAATTTGAAATGTGGTAACACTGAGAGTGGATTTTTGGAAGTAATAAAAAGTAACTTAAGTATTCAAAAATCAAAATACCCGTCAAAGCAGATATCAGGTTTATCAAAAATGATCTGTATTTTACTAGCACTTTTTCATTCAAATCTTTATGTATATATAGCTTCTGTCTATGTGTATGTCACTCAACTCCTCCTAAGCGGCTGAACCTATTTTGATAAAATTGTTTGTGTTTGTTTGAGTGGGTCCCTGATTGATTTAGATTTACAATTGAACCCGACAGTTCCAACCCAGAGAGGTGATCACACAAGGGATTTGAGATTTACAATGAAAATCGATTGGCTTACACATTATAATATATTAATAGGAGAAATTATTAGAAGAAATTAGCATTTTTTGTTTGTCTAAATGATTTCTATTGGTTACATATTATATTACTATTATAATTTAAAGAAATATGGGTAATATATTTTTTTACAAATATATTTATAAAAAATACAAACCTTTGCCTGGCACGGCAACGTCGAGTGGGACGATTTATAATGAAAATGTTCTTGATTAGCTTAATAATTGCACTCAAAATCGAAATAATTTAAAGAACCTATCCTTATATTTAATTATTTCCAATTTATAAAAGTGATGGTCCATATTTAAATTGTTTTTATCTTTTTGTAACTGCACCTTAGGGCTTAGATTACCTGCGATTTTTTAGATAATCCTGCGAGGAAATATAATAGCAAAACCGGAAACATAGAAAATTGTCGCATTAAAAAAATAAGTATTAATTTTTAAGTCGCTCAAGTTGCTCATTTAATTCAACATAAACGCGTACCTATAGTGTGTTTGTTATTTTCTTCACTTTTTAACAAACGTAAGAAATTGTGGTTGGAATTATTTGGAATTAAAATTAACCAACTACCAGTATTGACTGGTTAAGGTTAGATATGTTGTATTTTAAATTAACTGTGTGATTTTGAAAAAATTGTGTGGAATGGAAAATTCAATATCTTGTGAATGGTTGACAAACCAGTAACTTATTGTTCATTTATCTTAGCACCTGCCACATGTGTTGGACATTTGAAGGACACCAGTATGTGTACCTACTTAATTTATTGTAGTACCTTTTTGAAAATTAAACTTAAATATTATTATGGTACTAAAATTATGTTTTTGAGATGTAGTAGTGAATAGCGAAGTGTAAAAATACTGCCCTGTAGAGCAAAAAAAAATAAAAATAACCTACGAATTGCATGTCATAATATTAATATGTTAATATTAGTTGCGTTCGGTCTTAACTTAAGTGTTTTATTTTAATTCTACGATTTTTTTATGTGTGTATTATGAGAGACATTAAGAAATGTGTACTATACTACAATAAAATAAAACAGATGATTCCATTGTTTGTGAAAAAGTATTCATTTTTGTTTTTATGACAGTATTATACACGACTAGCCATTAAACAATTAATCAATTAAGTTTGTATAATAATATATTTTCAATGTTCATAGATAGGTATGTACTTATTTGTGTTTTTACAATTTTATTTAACTAAAACTTTTTTCTGTCTTCCGTATTATGCAGTCATTAAGAGCCTTGCCTAAAAAAATATTTAATTGACAGAGAGGTTACTTGTGGTCAATGTACTAATTTAGTATTTCCATAACATGATAATTATTTGAAGACAAAAATAAAATACTTTATTATTATTTTTGTGCTTGAATTAATATTGCATAATATGATACAAATTAAAATTAAACGCCTAATATATTAAATATGAGAACATTTAAGATGTTATGTATGAATTAGTTTTAAGTATAATAAAGGTATAATTTATATATTATTTGATGGTCATTAAAATATGCTTATAAAATTAAAATAACAAAATATCTAACCAAATTAACTTTAATTGTGTGCAAATTAAGTACAATTTATAAGTTTCAACCTTGACAATCGTTGTGGTTTAGTAAGTACTCTAACCATATAATTCAAAACACGATTTTACATAATTTTCAGAATTGTCATGTTCTATACTTATTGCAAATCCTAACAATTAACATAGCTATTTATATTCTCAATCAAATGGCAGTAGTTTTAGTACTGAAACAACAAAACTAATAATTAATGTTCATCAACTAAAAAAAATAATTTTCAAGATAATATAATATAATGTGGTAGTCCTAACTGGGTAATAACACTGTTATTAGTGTATTTTAATTATACTATATAGGTACATTCATCATAATATAAATAATGATTGTAAAATATCTTACAAAGAAAATTGATATTCCAATAAAAAATATGATATTTAAGATTATCGTATTTATACACGTTTATTGTCTCGAGTAATAACAAATATAATTAAAACTATGATTTATATGAAATATAAAATAGTAAAATATGCTAAAACATGCAATAAAAATATACAGTGAATTTACCAATATCTTCAAAATTACCATTTAAAGTGAAACATACACATCTATTATAATTTTAAAACACAACATAAGACTGGAGATTGAAATTATGCATAAAACTGTTGTGGTAACTATTTCAATTTAAAAGAGAAAAATCATTGGTTATAGCGTTCGTATAATACACTTACAACGGTTAGTAGGTGCATACAAGGACAATACAAGCCACCAGGGCATATTTTTCATGCTGCAGATTAAAATTAACCTAGTTATTGTTTTTTTCTTAAATATTTATTATTATATGAAAATTATTTTAAAAAAACACAAACAATAAATAAATTATTAGATTAATGTTGTTTTGTAGTACGAAAAACATGTCCTGGTGTTGTCTTTATTTCACCGTGCATTTGATATGGATACAGTATATTACATTCTATGTGTTTACTGCACTCTCTGCGGAATAATTTTAGTACTTACCTATACTTATTGATTTTATGATTTTCGCTTGGCTATCATAAATGACTAAAACAAATATACTCATGTAGATTTGTGTTTAATTAGCTAATGGTTTTATCGGACGTTATAAACTTATATTATCCTGTTGTAGTCTGCAGGTCTTAAACATAACTAGCTGACATTATTTACTCTAATGATAAAGTTCTTTTGTAAGGAATCCAAATTACGTCTTAATCATCGCATTATTATAGATTGTACCGAGAATATATGCATATACTAAAGTGGTATACCATACAAAGTTAAAGTAAACCGTCGTCCTTAAGACATTTGAATTTTCAGAGTTGATATATCTATTTAAAAAAAACGATGACAACGTGTGGATTTCTAAACGGCATTGGAATTATTACAATATGATTCTATTTCCAAAAAGATGTTATTATATTACGGTTCAATTTTTCACCAATCTCCGTATATTTCAGTTTTTTTAAGAAGGATAGGTAGGTTACAATAGAGTAGTACTTTAGTTCTTAAGACTAATTCATATAATATTCAAATACTGCTGACAAATTCACCAGTTCAATCCCCGCGTTCTATATTATAATTATATTATAATATTATTATATTTTATTGTTAAATACAATATTGTACATGTTATTTTACGTAAAATAACCTTGTTTTTTTTTTAAATAAAACCTGCTGGTTGCTTTATTTATAAATTATAACACATGTATAGATATTAATTGTTAAGAAATTCTAGAAACAATTTAACAAATATTTATAGACAAACCAATGAATAATAAAACATATTATTGCGACGCATTGTTGAACATAGGTGGTAGGTATAAATTATAGTGATTAATTTTGATAGCACAAATTTGTGACGATTTGCACGTATATACTTCATAGGTGGGTAAATTTTAATAAATACTATATAAATTATCCTTGAACATAACCATTTAAAATATTATTTATTGTAATCCAGATCAATAAGTTTATAAACAACATAGGTTTTTGAATTAATATTATTTTGTTTTGCTTAGTATAATAAAATAAAACCTAGCTAAACTGTAATATATAATTACTTATAAATAACAATCTACATTGAAACATTGGAAAATGATTGGTTTTGGTTTACCTTAATTACCTTGTATGTACATATTATAATGATATATATCAAGTATAATATACTTGAATTATTAACAACCAATATCAATTACCTATAGTTTTATGTTATATATCTAGAGATTTTTGTTCATAATATATACTTAATATTGTAGGTATTCATTATTCACTTGAAAACATAGTAAAAATATATTTTCATTGAGTAAGAATTTACTACACAAATTTACCACACATTAATTGTTCAAGTAACACGTAATATTATTTAGAACTCTGTCGCGTATTCAAAAACTTTTATTTGAATTTTGAAGTAAATTAGATTTTTAACAGTAAAAATATTTATGTCACTACATAGTACATTTCTCATCTCATATTATTAATCGAAAATTATTTTTTTAGTAAGCAATAAGCATAGGTACCTACATTTATTCTATATAATAATATATTCTATATGGACAAATAAATTGGTAGGTAACAATTGATGAAATATCGCCATGTTTAATTCAGTAACATAATGAAATTGTAACGATCTAGTGAAAACACGTGTGTTATATTAGTTATAAGTTGTAATGAAGATTTTATAGTAGGTAGGTTACAGTTGTAATGAAGAGATTTCAAATATACTTTGATACTTAGTGACACTTAATCATTATTCATTACCTACTTAAATTGCTTAATATTGTTTTATTGTTCAGCGAACAATTCGTTAAAAATGTAAAGCATTGTTTTTCATTCTTCTGTCAAAGTTTTTAAAAACCTGTTTACTGAATTTAGATGCTTCCCGTTTGTCTGGCCTGTGTCTGGTGTCTGCGTAGTTAGACAACATAGACAACGATCGGCAAATGAGTAGGTAGTGCTTCTGAGAATTAACAAGGTTTAACGAGGCTTAAGGTTTAGGTTGTACTCGGTTTGGGGATTAACGTGAATATTGTCAATAATAATATTTTTGTTGATAAAAATCTTAATAGTTTTAAATAACATTGTAATATTGTACATACTTTAAAAATATCAAGCCTGGGGACATAAACGAGTAAAAAAGTTAAAGTTAAAATAAGGGTTGAGTTAATTTTAACTTTTTAAAATTTAATTTTCATTAACTTAATTTTTAACTTAACTGATTTTAATCATATAAACTTAATAAATAATGAGTTAATTTTAATCAAATCCAAATTTAGTTTTTATTATTTTAAACCATATAACTGGCTATTTATTTATTGAAAAAAAATTTTAAAATAAATGACTAAGTTAACTTTTAAATTTTAAACTTTTTAAAATTTTTTCTACCAACTTAAGTTAACTCAGTTAAAAAATATAATTAACTTGTCCAGACTTGAAAAATATATATATTAATATGTTTAATGGGTAGATTTACTTGTTTATGTTAGTTATTTTCATTAACAATTGTAATTATGAATTACATATTATTATTGTATAGGTAATCATAAATTCTTAAAAGTTAAAATAAATTCTAAAGCAAATTTATAAATAAGTAGAAACTTAAAATTTTCACCAAACATTCATATTATAGCATTTACTACACATGTCATAATTTTTTTAATATTTATTTAACTGTTTATTGGTATTTTAAATTTTGAAAATTTTTTCAGTCGATAAAAATGTTTAGACTCGATTAAAAAGTTTGTAAAATGTAATACAAAATCACACATAAATCCATAATTTGTTCTTATAGTAATTAAAAAATATTGGAAATAAATTTCACAATTTTTAGACTGACAGTCTTTAGATCCGTTTAGATTTATCATTGAACTCAAATTGAATATATCCGTGACAGTGAACTAAACAATGACAATACAGCAGATCCAGAATGGCTTCCCCGGTTTATTTAAATTTAGGTAATCAACTATTATTAATTTTGTATCCAATGAAATCAACTTTAGTCAGGGATCATGAATGTACAGTTCAATGTTGCTTAGATGGCTCAGATTGCTGCCTTAGGAAATCAAAAGCCTTCAAATAGTTCAAATAACCCAAACCAATAATTTGTATTTTCAGTATCTATAGGTACCTAGTCTCTATTATAATTTATAGAATTATTATATGGTTTTATAAAAGTCATGTTTGCTGGATCATAAAACCAAGTAAATTAAATATATGAAATGTCATATTATTTTTAAAACCTCTTATTCAGTCATCTGAGTAAAGAACACAAAATAAGTAAATCTGAATTACCGCAATAATTACGAGTTAGAATAAATTATTATATTACAAACGTATAAATTATTGCAGTCAGTAGTGATATTTATAAATAATAAAAAAATGTAAACTTAACATTTAATTGAGTGGTTGTTTTCTTAAAATATTTTTAATTTTAATAAAATACATAATATAGTTATATGTTCAGGTTCATTTAATTGTTTTGTATTGTATTTACCTCTTAAATATTATTGTGTACATATATTACGCACAATAGTACAGTATACTAGTGAAAGGAATTCGTGGTGTACAAAACCGGAGCTGTTTAGGAATTTACCTGTTCGTTAGACCTTTTTGGACGGGAGCCGTTTGGGAATTGACCTTTTTGTAAAATGAGAGCCGATTAGAGAAACGGGAGCCGAATAGGCTACGACCGATTTGAATGGATGTTTAATGGATATCATATACCTAGGAGTATTAGGATAATTTAAAAAATATCTCAAGACCTTGAGTCCATAAGAAACCTATAGCTATTAAGAATACTTATTTCTATCGAAGTGCTTTGAAAACTTATTGAGGACATAAGTGGAAACAGAAGTAATCTAACTAAATGTGTGTAAACGTTTTGTGCAATGTTAAACCTAACCGAACATAATTTTTGAACTGTATTATGAATTTATTAATAATAATTAATGTAAGAATGTCAAATAGTTCAAACTGTTTACTCATATTTAAATATAAATACTTTTAATATATCTTTTTTTTTTCCTGTGGTACTGAGAACCGGAGAAGGAACCATGTTGCAATAGGTACTTCTCCTACTTTTAATATATTTAAAATGTGTTGATATCATTAATACATAATAGGTATTTTTAAAAAGACACTTTATTTAGTTGGGAGTTAAGGCAGAGAAAATGAAGAAAATGCATTGTATTTATTGAGAACTATTATTCATATTGTGACGTATGCTAAAATATCATTATGATTATATAATAGTACTAGCTGATCCCTTGCACTTCACTGCCCATAAAATATGACAACTCTTAAAAAAATTATGATTATTCAACTCCTTTTGTGTGTAACTCGCTGCAGTAGGTAAGTGCAACTCAGCCACCCTGGTAGGCAAACAAACAAACAAACCGATGAGCGGCTATATCTCCCCGGTTTAAAAACAAAAGTGTCCATCGTAAAACTAAAAACTCCTGTTTGAGCACCTCCCCGGGTTGGAATTTACCCTTTTTAAATTAGCCTATGTCCTTCTCCTGGTTCTAAGTAAGCTACCTCTCCACCAGTTTTCGGCCAAATCGGTCCAGTTGTTCTTAAGTTACAAATGGTCTAACATTTTTTCGAACTCTCTTTTATATATTTATGTATACGATTCAAGGTTAATTAAAAAACATGATGTTCGTTTCCCGATTTTTTCTTAGTTTTAAATTAGTTGGCAACAAATAATCAAATATGAGTATACATAAACATTCATTTAAAAGGTGTATAATAATTATTCTTCTTCTTGAATTAAAATTTACATCAATGATAAGTTATCATGCAAATATTATTAAATACATATACCTAAAATAATATTATGAGCGGTCTTTATTTTTGAAAAACCGCATTGGTATATATCAAGAAGCTTTATATAATTCGTAATAGAAGATAATTTTAGTAAAATTTGAATATGGGTATGTGTGCTGAGCCTTCGCGATTAAAGTTTTATGAAAAGAGGTTTATTTTTAATATAACTTAAATATCGATATTATACTAGTTTATTTTATACTTATATTGGTATATGTAGAATATAGTAAAATCATGTTTAAAAAGAACTGTCAAAAAAAAAAAATTGCTAAGTGGTTTTACAGCTATAAACCTATTGAAAAACAAAACCAGGAGAGTCGCTCTGTTGTATTCTATAGGTAGCTATAGCTTAATGTGTACCTCGTTATTGTAATGGTCACTGTAGTTTATGCGTTAAGAGGATAATATCAACGCATTATTTGTTTTTTTTTCTCTGACCCACAAGCAATAAATATAGCGCGTTTGTGTTCAATAGAATCAACGTTGTGTTGTTAGCTTTAGTTTTGAAGTGCGTTGACCTATTATCAAATTTGGAGTTTAGAACATTATCTGTGTTCTTACATTGGCTATTTTCAAGGTATTTAAATTATAAAGCAAGATATGAATATGCATTTTTGAATTGTAACATTTTACACACCTTCTCATAACTCACATACAAATTTAAATTTCGTAAAAAAAGACAACGTAAGAACACAAATATTGTACACCTCACAACTTTAAGTTTGATAATATATCGATAAATTATTATGCATACATCGAAAAAAAAAGTAAAAATTTCTTAGGAAGTATGTCAAAAAAAAAATTGAAAATTATTTCATGTACGTTTTATAATTTAGGTTTTAAATAGGTATACTGTATATATTGTAGAATATGAAGTGTCATATAGATGATGTTCTTAATAGTTTTTCAAATTGAACAGCAAAAGAAAAAATACAATTAAACACGGAAGATTGAAGAAATGTGATCGCGTTTTCACCGATTATACGCTAAGAATCTTATACGAGTATAATATATAAATAATTTCATGATTTTTTTTATGTTATTATTTTATAAAAACACGCCTCTATAATTTATAGACTAATTTATTGAGAATAGTTGTCCATATCCAGCAAGTGTATTATAACGCCGGGTTTTTTTTTTGAACATGAATATGTTTTTGGACTGGATACACATTTTTTATTTCTGACTGATTTTTCATAAGGTTTTCGTCGTCATGGTTACTTATTAACAAAAACATATTTAATATTTATACATTCCTTGTAGATAACAAATATCGAGTAGGTAGCGTGCTATAGTTTTTACAAAGGTATAGATGGTATAGTTATATAATAAATAAATTTCATAATATAATAGGTACATTTAAGGTCTCTAAATATAATTCTAAAAGAATTACTGACTTGTTCAAATTACTAATGTTTTAAGTATTAATTAAAAGAGAGGATAAGTGGAAGTCACTCTTCTGTACAGTAGGTTACAAGTGGGTCTCTATAATGGATGGAAACGATGGAGTTAAATTTTAATTCAATGATTTAATATCATCGTATACGAAAAATGATTCACCTTTGTCAACCTAGTCTCTTTTATATTATTATTATTAATACGGTAGCCGGTTAAGTTGAATTATTATTATTTGTTTATTATGTATTTGTATATAATAATATACTTTAAAAGTTTCAAATATCCACAAATAATATTTTTTAAATATAACACAAAACTAAAATCATTCTTCTTCGTTTAAATATCTTATTTCATCTAAATTTGAACATAAAATAATTATTAAAAAAACTGTGATTTTATGTTTTGAAACTGGCATTGCAACAATATATCAAGACTTGTATTTAGTATTTTAAGCTTTTTGACTCAAAAAATAAAATTTTATTGACATTTATAGAAAAAAAAAAACTAAAAAAATCGGAAACTCAAAATGTCCGTGAAAGTCAAAATATTTTGAAAATTGCATGGTGTATAGAAAATGCTAATATAAATATTCAGTGAAAATTTCATGCGTAGGTACGTATCTACAATTAATTGATTTAGTGCTACACCAAAAATCTAAATCGATTTTGTCATAATTGATTTTGGTTTTTTCCGCGGCGCTTTTGAAAACCACTGGGCATTTTTACTTTTGACCCCCCAAAATACCAACTAGATTCACTTTTCTATCATAAAAGATGCCGTTGATGAAATCTAAGCATTTTTCATGCTCCAAAAGTTGGTGGCAAGCACAAATAAAAATATATAAAAAAACACATTATTGTAAAATCAATACAGTTATCGCTCCGCTCAGAATCTAAAATTGGTTTTGCAATATCTTTAAATGTCTTGTATTAAATTTCTTGTATTCAATTTCTGTTTTATTTTATGTATTTTATAACACTCATAAATGTCTTATTATACTTAACGATTTTAAGCTAAACACCCTTTAGATAATTATTATTTTTTTTTCCACCGTTTTTCTATTCTTACTGTTGCGAATAAAAATAAGTTCTCTTGCTACGAGGTTTACCTCAGTGTAGACTGTAGTTATATTTTTATATGTTGTTATACTACGTGTATACTTTTGTAACTATAAAAAACATGTTTATATGATGTATATATTTATGTTGTATACATATTATGGTTTTAGGTATATATTTTTGATTTTGAAGTAATATTGAACCGGGATAAGAAGGAAACTTTTTATGTTTCTAAACATATCGTCCGGTTTAATTATCAGTACATTGTTATTTATTACTATTGCTGATATTAAGATATTTATTTATACATTGTTGTTCGTTACTTTACATAGTTACGATTGTTTGTATTAAGATATTTAATAACGTTCGTTATTAGTTAGTAATCACTTATTGTAGAAGTATTTAATATAGATTCAAACTATCCAAAATATAACATAAATTTTAAATCAATATTAAGGTTAAAAAATTCTTTTTAAATTCTTTTTGGAATTACAGTTTTTTGATTTATATTAAAATAAATTTAGAAACCGGGAATTTCCGAGTGAGATTTCCTAACTTGTTTCCTAACTATTAACATTTTTAAATTTTTGAGATAAAGGCTCAAAAAATAATTATTTTCATTAATTCTTAGTATAAAATGTGGTCTCAAATTATTACATTCCGAAAATATACGTGATTTAAATTTTCATAAATTTATTGTTTCAATGTTCTGCGTGACAGATACAACAAACCTTGATGTTACGGCGTTAAAGGGTTTACTGAAGTCTTAGACCATCAATTACATAAATATGATTGGAAATTCGTACAGAAATATGATAAATATACATTAGAATGTATATGTATTTGACATTGACATGGTTATGTGCCTAATCATGTTGTGAGGGGATGAGTTGAATCCCCGACGATTATATTCCAAGGTTTGGCCATTGGCAGTTAGCTATAATAATATTTAACAAAATATTTAAACTAATATTAAATCAAATCTTCAACAAAATCAGTTTTATAATGAAGTTTTTTTTGTTTGGAACTTCCTAGTCGTTTCAATATCTATCGATGATGGATGACTGATAGGCGGTTTATCATTATGAAACGCCTACATTATGTAACAAATAGTGTAAAATATGTTCTTACTTCTTAAAATATGCAGGAATGTTATGCAAGAAAAATAATGAATAGCTCTACGAAAAGGTGCGAATATATAATATATAGCATATGGTGCAATTCACCGTGAGGAAATTGATTCTCAACCGGAGTGCCACTTTGTTATATGGTCAAGAAAAACATATTTATGCATATTTTCTACAGTGGTTAAAACATTATACATTATAATTATTTTATATTTTTTCAAAGAAAGGATGTTAAGAGACTTTTTCATTTTTCAACTTTGATTTTATAAAATGCTTTCTTTACTAAAAACTCGTTTCATGCTCCCTTGATGCAGAATATATTAATTTAATTTTGCAATTTTTTGTTTTCGTCGTCGTTTTTTACATAATTTTTTTCATATTATAAGACATTTTTGGTAGTTTATATTCAATTTGGGGAATTTTTCTCAAATTTTATATTTGTGGGTTTCAGTATTTTTTTTTTATTCATATTTTATATATATTTTTTTTTTTAATAATTTCATATATTATTTTATTTAAATTAAACATAAAATTTAAATTTTTGCTATTGTCTATTAATTTTATAATTCAAATTTTTAATTATTCTAGCATCCATTACTACACTCATATCTCTTATAATAATAATTATTTTTTAGTTAAATTGTTTTCACTTAAGTAGATTTTTTGTACTACATTTTGTAGAGCATTTTTGCATTTTTTGTAGGGAATTTTTGTGTGCAATTTATCTCGTCAATACTAATCACTGCAGTTATAACTATAAGTGTATAAAATAATTGCTTTGTGCTTTAAGTTTAGATTCGTCCTATATTTTTAAATTTTCTATAGCAGTGCATAATTGAGAACTTGAGAATCACTACGTTAGTGTTGTACATTACCTTCGAAATTCTTATGGGATTAGAAATGGTGTGAAATACTTCAGAAAGATCACTTTTGAAAAAATTTTTTTTAAACTTATGCAGTAAAGGTATGAATAATATATAATTGTAAAAATAAGACATATACACCGATCTAAGCTCTCCTATACGTTTATAGTTTTAGATTCTGAGGACTACTATTCAGGGTTCTCACATTTACAGATCCAATTTGAATTCGAACCAATTTTCCCAATGTGGGATCCTATTCCCTAAAGGCCTAAACCTAGTAAAGACTTTACATCAGATCAGCTTACTTTATACACTTTACCGTTAGATATTTTGGATTAAACCTAAATAAATGTTTAATTTGGAATAACCATATACACGTATCAAGAGACTATTGCTTTAGATTTTCGTCTTAGTAGGCAACTTTCTCTTCTCTTTAATAATAAACATTCCAAATTGAAGCGTGTTGATAATTTTTATTTTTTAAAACTTTGTAAACATTAAACAGCCATGGCCTTACAGGGCCCATATAGATTTAGGGTACCTATACTACTAAAATTACAAACACTAATAAATTTAAAAAACGTCAAAATATTGCTCTCAAAAAATTACAAATTCCCAATCTTTTAATATTTTATTATTCTCTGCATTATTTCTCTAAAATAAAAAGTGACGAATAAAGCTCCACAGTCTAATAAATATAACCGTCTGCAGGTGTTCAAGATCACTACAACCTACTAATAAATAGTCTTTACACCCAACTTATACCTACAAACCCCAAGTGTCGTCTAAGAAGAAAATTGTGTCGTTATTTATTAAACAATTTATAAAATATTAAATGCAAAAAAAGTATAAATACAGTAAAAAATAAATTATAAATAACCCAAGTCTATACTGTCACCAACGTGTGGTTTCTTACTCAAATTACCTATAATTTCTGTAGCTAACACCACTGCATCATCACATAGGTATATAATATACCTACTTATTGTTTAATTTTTACAGATTGTATTTTTCAAAAAAAAAAGAAAATAATATATTGAGCAGAACTATGTATATAGTTGTATATATGTGTTACAAATTACAATAATTTGTTTAATTGATTGATTGGGAATTACTAATTAGATTATCTATTTCCTTAGTGTTTTCTAGGATATAGCAAAAAAAACCAAAATAATGTAATCATGCCTAAATAAAGTATTCAAATCCCAAGTATCAGCAATATTCAGTAAGACCAAGCTCAGGTCAGAATTGTTTTTCAAACCCTGCGATTTTATTTATCTTTGAAGGAATTATTTTGGTACAATATCAGAACCTATTGTAAAAAACAAGAATGGAACGTTCAAATGTTTAGTAGAAGGTACCTACGTACGTGTTAATGATGTCAAATAAATTATAATTGTATAATATACATATATTAAACATTTAAAAATATTACATATCTATATAGATGTTCAATTTAAAATACGTTTATTAAGTTGGTTTAAAATCAACATTTATTCAACAAAATATAAGTGTGTGACGTGCTTAAATAATTATTCACATGTAATATTTAGTAGGATTGGTAAAAGTATTTATACTTTTTTTTTAGAGGTATTAAAAATAATATTAATATAATCCTTAATTTGTAATCAAATTTTGTAATAATAATATTAATTAATAATCGTCATATGCAAGTACTTAAATACGAATACAAATACATAGTAATCATAACGATTATAATAATGACAATAAATTCTAGTAAAAATGAAGACAAAAATAAATTTATAATTAACACCTATATGAGGTAATAAAAATATTGTTTTTACACTAAAGAACAAATTTGGTTTAGGTACATATAATATAATTTAGGAAATGGGATATTCGGCGTACGGTTTTTACTAGTCCGATGACAGTAACTCTTGTTCCAAATTTGAGGGAGTTTTTGTGCTATTGCCCGATTCGAATCCACCATCGTTGCTCGATGCATAGTCATTTTCGACTTGATCGGGATCGTCAAAACTGAAACGTATATCAATGAAAAAATAACAATTATTGTATGTTAATTTTATCCAAACAATTAAAATATTTTTAACGAAAGATTATGCCTTGGTATAATGAATCTCATATACCTAGAAAATGTATTATTAGATGCCAAAACATATATTTTTTAAATAGTTACTATTATTTTTATATTATTTAAAGTGTGTAGATAATATTATAATATTACGTTCAAGATTTATAGTCTTTTCTAAAAGCCAAGGACGTATAAGAAGTAATAGGACCAATTACTAACCGTAGGAGAGGGGGAAACTTACTTTTTTTTTTTATAAATATTGTATTATAATATATCTCCACATTTTTTTGAACATTTAATTATGAACTAAAATTATTATTGCCTACTGGATGATAAATAATTAATTTTTTTTATTATATCTCAGTGTACATTTTTACCATTATAATATTAATTATAAAATAATATGGGAATTTTATAGGACTTATATTTTTTGGTTTTCTTTTTTTATATTGGATCCCTTCAAATCAAATTAAGCATGTTGAGCACTGAAGATTATAATATACGAGTATATAATTGTTATTTACATGAGGTAGTAAAAATACACGATTTTCTTACGTAAATGGTTTTTGCTCGCCTCTCATTTCACATATGACGTTAGTCAATGCCATTATGTAGTTTTTTGCCAATGTCAATGTTTCCAACTTTGATAGTTTACGTCCCATTTTTACATGAGGCACCACTTCTCGCAATTTCTATAAAACAAAAGTAAAATAATTATTATCAATGTACAGTTATACATTTTCGATCACATAATGTCACTAACTGCAATTTTTCATATTGTTAAAGATGATAATATTTTTCTGATATTTTAATGTTAATAAAATCTAATAGGTCAACCATTATTTTAATAGTCCATGGGCTTATACCATATTATGCTAGCATTAAATCTAATGTACGACTTAATTTTCAGGTGTTAAACTAACTCCTTCAAACTATTGCATAGGCAATAAAAAGCATACCTTCACTTTAAGTAGTTTAAAAACAATTTCATGAATATCGAAAACATTACTATAATAATATAGGCTCAACCTAATTTAGATATAATAAACGATATATTATAGATTATATTATATTAATCGAATTAATTACATATTTGGTGAAATTTAAACACAATAGTGAACACTTTGACAGCACAGCGTTTGAATAATTAAATAAATCGTCACTCAATGCAAAACATCACTGCTGATAAAATATGATGATGTAATTTAATAGTATCGTACTATCGTCCTTAGAAAAATTTGAGGATCTAATCACAATGTCCGGCACCAACCCACTACGATATGAAAATCATTACATGGACCGTATTTAAATATTGTAAGAGTCCCTGAAATTATTGGAAATTGATTGAAATTAGAGGCAATGACCCAGTTTGCTCTATTTAATTCGGCACTGCGAGTAATTAATTATACGTTTAACGCACACTTCTTAAGGACATAGTATTATTAAGCTACACACCTGTGGTTTTGAACCAAATATCTTCAAATCGATGAAAAGAATTAATCATTTACAGAGTACTGAATGGTTGAAGATTGTATACATTTTATAAACTGTTATATTATATTATAACAGGTAGATAATAATACCCTTACAAATTTCGTTACAATGTAAATAGTTAGCTTTAGAGTGAATAATTAAATTATAGTTTATTAACTTTTATAATGGGTTTCAATTAGCTGAGAATCATAAAATATAGTAATTACCAAACAATTAAATTTGTTTGGTAAGGTTCTAGCATTATATTTAAAAATAAAAGTTATGTCAAACTATTAGCATATTTTGTAATTTTCAAACAATTAATTAAAATAATTAGTCTTTAGCTATTTACTGGAAAGGGAAATTTATCAATTTTTTTTTTTTTTTTTTAGGTATTCCTTCATGAGGTATTCCTGAAGCTATGCTTAACTGCTTAAGGCTACTTTTACTATAGTACGTTACCAAAAATATCAACAGTTTACGTAAAAATGGTAAAAATTGTACATCACTACTTATGCAAAAAACCCAAAGTATAATTCTTCGGGTCCATCAGTTTCGAGTCATGATATTGATCCATTATTGAACTGTGTCATTACAGTATTATAATACGTTCATTATTATATCGATGTGTGACGCGAATGCATCTGTAACAGCTACAAAAGTAAAGGTAGGTACGCGTTTTCAAATATTTGGTTAACGGTAGACAGCATAAATGGGTCACGCCGGCAGATAGTGAAAAATAATATGAATGCTTAAAAATATAATAAATAATATCTTGACTGTTTGAAAAAAAAACCGAAGGTAACCATAATATCTATTATTCGATTTTGCCATCACTGCAGTTTGGGAGGCGTTCTACAAGACTACTAACCTCGGACATTAACGCGGTTAGGTACGCATCGTCGTAGCAGTCTCATAAATCCAAAAAATATGTTATAAACCAGATTATACGCGATATTTTTAAGCGCGAAATATTTAATACGATGTTTTATCTTTCTGCCAAGTCTCACGTGTAATCGATTTTTCAACGTACCTGCATGTAGGGCCTATATATTCAATTAAATACGATGTACTACGCGAGTCACTATACAGTCATAATATCTGCGGTGTGCTTACCTCGAATGCATCATTCAATGAGTGCATGCGTAATCGTTCGCGCTCGTTGCTCTCCAACCTTCGCAAGTTTCGGTCTTTGGCCGACAACACCTCCACCGATTGCCTTTGCCGGATGCTCCTGCGACATTTTCTCGTTTTCGGCGCAATCGGTTCGTCGCCGTCGTCCTCGTCTATACTAGCCCGTCGTTTTCGCTTGCCCGCCACAGGCCTTCGTGATTTCTCGTCGGAACTCTCAGAGTCGCCTATACGTACAATACACGCCCATAAGTGTTTATAATTAACTGTTGCCGCCGCATAACTTAATATATTATTACATCATTCAATATACATTTATAATAATATTACATATAAAACTTTAAAAACATGTGTACTTGAGTACTCCCGTTAGTTTAAACTATAGTGTGACGTACTGACGTGAACTTTATATTATAAAATGTAAGTAATTTAAAGTTAACAAACTAAAAAAGATAAACATAATTATTAAATAGACTTTTATATACCTACCTAGCTTACTTGAATCAATATAGGTACACATAATCTACACATATTTCAATATTTGTGTAAGATGGCATTGTGTAAAGGCGCAAGTTCATCACATCTTAACCGGGTCTATCAAGCACTTTTAAAAACTTATTTATAAATAATAATGGTTCTATAAGTTAAGCTATTCATTCTACAGTGGTAAACTTAACATGTCCTACTAAAAAACGTGCCTATTGATAATTTAATAGAATGTATTCATTTTTTACGAGTATTAGGTATAATAAAAATATTAAACAATTAAAACTCATTTCTATGGAGTATAAAAATTATTTTTTTCTGATAATAAATAAAATATGGAGGCCACAGGAATGAATATTTCCGGGAAGAAAATATTTGGTTGTTGCAACCTAAATGTTGTGTGTTCATTTTAAAAATGTGTACCCATGTTATTTTTGGAATAGGTTTCCAAAAGATTAACAATATTTTTCAAAATAGAATCCAAATATGACTGTAAACTCATAATAGATCCGGGTGTTTAAAATAATAATAAAAATAAATCAAATTTTAATTTCTAATATATCAATCTGCGGTTAATTAGCTTAAATTGACACACTTTTAATATTCTCGTCGTCGTCTTCGGATACATTATTGTTGTCTGGATGGTAAAACGAACCATCTTCTGTGCTAGGTGATCTTGAGTGATCAGTAGAAACGTCGAAAGATCGTCCACGAAGTTGAAGTCCGTCTAACATTTCTTCTTCTGATTGGTGATCACCCGTGCCCGGCATAGAAAATAAATATCTGAAACATTGTAGGTATACTGGAAATTAGAAAAGATATATTTAAAGTTAAAAATCTAAAACCATCTAAATTAAATTTTTCTATTTTCAGTTAAGCATTGAACATGCGCCTAAAATGTAGTTACCTCTGGTACAGTGGTACCTATGCATTATATGTACCTATTAATGTAAGTTAAATTATTTGACCACGATTTATTATTATTTACATAAGACAGTAAGCTGTAAATTGTCGATCTTAATCACAGCAGTTTTGATTTTAAATAGTCAGTGATTTGGTTTTATTTTTTTTTTCACACAAATTTCTATAGATTATATATACCTATGTAGGTATTTATTATATTGTATAAACTTCAAGTAAATAGTATTGACCAGTAGCTACAAGTCTGAATTACTATTACTTAGACAGTTAGACTTGAAATTATAAATGTAATATAATATATTACGTACTTAATATGACACCTATTTAAAATTAAATGTTATGTCTAATATACCAAATTCAATTTGTATTTATCTAAAAATCTGAATTTAATATTAAACACAACAAATTTACTATGATATCCTGATAACTAGTAACCGGTAGGTAATATATATTTTGTAAAACCTTCGTAATTGATATATTAAACATGGAAATAAATTCAGGTACCTATATCTAGGTACACATCTAGGTATATACATGTATTCGGATGTATTATTGTACTTATTCATTATATACAACGTATAAATTATTCAAACCATTGATGAAAGTAAACTGAAACTAATTCTCCAATACAATTAATAATATATTGATAAAATTACTTAAGACATATACAATCATTTAAAATGCAGTTTGCGTTAATTGGAAGCTATTAATTTCCTATTTAATTACGAGTTTTTGATTTAAGTCAAGAAAAGGCATGTCGTGTTAGTTTATTGAAATTCTATGTTTTGTCATAAATTTGTACAAACATAATCCCAGAACATCCATTTAAATTGTAAATATTAATGTATATGATGTTTATTCAAAGTATAATATATTAATACTCTAGCCACTAGACTCTAGTGGTTCTTAAACTTTTTCTTACAACATTCACTTTAAAAAAAGTCCTTTTTTGAAGTCTACATATTAAACAAACAGTTAGTAAATGGATAAAAAAAATTTAATAAAGAGTCATTACTTATTTAGTATGTATATATAGAATTTATAATAATTTACTACTGGCCACTAGGTTTATATTATTATTTATTAAATTTAAATTTATAATTATGAAAAATGAATAATCATAATAATTAAAAGAATGAGACAAGTAATATATTGCTATCAATTTATTTATTATAAAAATACATTGCATTACACAATACAATGATTAATGTTCAAATTCAAAAATAATATCTTTGCTACAGCTACCTTTTTTTATTCAATCCTTTAACTGCATCCCCGTCGGCCGCATAGCCAGTTGAATCCCAAAAACAACTACGAGAAAGGTCTAATCCAAATTATGGGTAGATGTAAATATGTACATTTTATGGTTGTAACTTGGACTACCAATATGTCTGCAGATTTAACGCAACCTTACCGGACCGGCTGAATAATTCTAGATTTCTAGCAACCTTAATTGACAATACCACGCATTTTAGAAATATCGGTACTTATATACCTACATTATATTATATACTCGTAGATCCAGTATTGACGAGTTCTAATATATTGAAATGTGACAGGAGCTCAACCAATTAATACCAATAAACGAAGATTTACTTACGTCAGTATTTGACATTTTAATGGCATAAAGGTATGAACATTATATGTTAATGGCTAAAACTAATAATAATAATAATAATATTCGAAGAGGATTAAATCCTTTTACGAGGCTCCAGATTATATTAATTACCAGATTCAAGGTTGTGTATTATATTTCTTTTAGAGTAAGTTAATTAATTTTTTTTTATTGAATATTAATAATAATAATTACATGAATATAATTACACTCCAGGTAAAAAATGTAATTTAAAGTCTTCTGCACATATATAATTACATAGTATCGGTGATAAATTGTAAATAAAGAACTCAATTTATGCGTATGTTACACGAATGCCTAAATCAAAGTAGTACTGTCAAACTATATACTTATAATAATTAATTATATAGTTATTGGAAAAGTCCTAAAAATATACAATATATAATAAATTGTAGGTCACTGCCCTGTAGCCTGTAGGTATAATAAATTATAATATATTAACGTTTACAGACATTCACATGTTTTAATTGTTTTATACATATTAATTATTGTTATATTCAAAGGTTTGTTGAATAGTTCTTCGAATAAGCTACGTGGTTATGTATAACATTTATAAGATGGCTGATACCTTGCAACTTTTTATTTGTAATTAGTATGTATTATGAAGCATTCATGTTATCGGCATTTTTATTATTATTTTCTATCAATCTCAAAATTAAACACGAAAAGGTTTATACTGCAAATGCTTTCTAATTGACATTTGAAATGTTTACCTCGTCTATTTGTGGTTAAAATCATAAATGAGTAATAACAGAGTATAATGTTATACATGCCTTATCGACATCTGATAAAATTAAAAATTAAATCACATTTTTCCACTTATAATTAATTATAAGCAAAATACTTTTACAAAAAATAAAACCCAGATAAAAATATAATTAATAGTGGTTTCGATAAAAAATAAATAGATACCAACTAAATAATAAATGTAATATTATAACTTGTAAGTTTTGAATATAGCTTTTATTAAAATTTCATATCAGATATTAATTATGTTTGGATATTCATGAACATTTTTTATCGATTTAATTAAAACAAGTGCCTAGGTATACTCTCTTGCAGGATATATAAAACCTCTATATGTATCTAAATTCATTTTCTAAAAACTGTTGAACATTTTATTTAGAAAACAAAGACTTTAATTGTACACATTATATTATACCTACTATAGCCTATATAGGTATATGAATCTTTCTGTATCCAAGACAATTTTTTTTTTTTTTATTTTAATTGGAAAATTATTTTGCTAAGAGTGGTACCGAATTTCTAAATATTTCGTGATATACACAAAACGTAAAAGAAGTGTTATTTATTAATATTCCAAACAAGTCTATTATTGTATACATACAGTTTTCAATATACAATAGGACGTGCTGTATATAAATTAAAACACTGTAATACTAACAGTGGGTTGATATAATATTATTATCTACATATGGACACATATTCATCAACTAACAATCAAAATATTGATAGCAACAAAAGTTCATTGGTGTTTTATGTTAATGCAACAGGTCAAAATTAATAATACCTCGTATTTATACTATATAGTCTACCCGAGAAAGCCGTTACAGATAAGCCGTTTTAAATAATCAAACTGTTGTTTTTATGCAAATTTTTTTTGTTTTCTTTTGTTTTTCAAAGACTTGTATTTTATGTATTTTCGTGTATACTTATTAGTTATTACGATTAAACTGTGTACTACGACTAATAATAAGTATAAACTACAAATTATAATGATGGCAACTGTATAGTTTATGATGAAATATGCACTTATACTAGTAACTAGTGTATGTAAAACGTCGCTGGTTAAAAAGTTTCGATGGACTATTATAATATACACGCTGCGTTATAGTAACAGTTTAGAATAAAATGTGCGAGACGTGAAAGAGATTGAAAAATAAAAAATATCTATTGCGGAAATGATTTTTTTTATGCGATAGAACGTTTGATTATTACGGTTTAGAAACGGTCGGGAAATGATTTGACCGATTTTGAACGCTTTCCCTATAGAACCCATTCGAAGACGTCGAATCGACTAACCTAAAATCAAAGACCGACAGAAAATTGAGTTTTTTCTGTATAAACTAATGTTCACGTGTCGTTGAACACGTTTCTCAACGACTGAACTTGTTACAAAATTGCTTAACTGCAATAACTAGTAATGACTAATGAAGAAAAAACAGCAACGCACATTTTCATAAAATAAATTGTAATTTGTAATTTTCGGGAAAATATATATAAATATCTTATAATACTTTCTAAACATTAATTAATTATAGTATCGAGTACATTTTATTATTATATAGGTGTGTACTAGGTACTATACTGATACAAGCTAAGAAAATAGATAATGAAGAGTTTATATATATTAATCATAATTCAATTAAATCTGCGTCCAAAATGTTTTGAAGCTTGCATACATTAAAGTTAGAAAAATATCACATAAATATAGTGTTTAATGGCAATAATTTTTTAATAAACAAACAACTTGACATTTTGTATTGAACTTTGAAGTTATTTTATCACTAAAAAGTGAATACTTAACGATTAAGAATAATGTTTAAAGAAAGTGTAACTAAAATTTAATTAATAATAATTATAGAACAAAGGTATAGTCCATTATTATTATTGAAAAGAAAACTTATTCCTAAATTTAAGTTGATACGCATGATTCAGCTATATAAGCTAAGATGATTAATTTTCTAAGAAAATATCAAAACAATAAGAATACTGAGTAAGTACCTTTTAGAGTTTAAGACAGACATTTTATCTCCGAAAAAGATCTCAATAAAAAAAACAACCACTGCACACCTGTACATTCCATTGTTCGGTCAAATTTAAAAAGATACATAATAATAGTTTATATGTACAAGTATACGTAATGTATGTATCATGTACCTAATAAGTTTTATTTTAAAATCCAAACTCAATATGACAGTATATTATAAACCGTTCGTAGGTACCTATACTCTATTTATATGTGATTATGCCCAATATATTAATATTCAAACCACATGAGAACTTGTCATTAACGCTATAAAATATTGTTATTTTGATCCCGAATGTAGTTTGTAAGTAGTTAGGTATAATAGGAATATTACATAATATATTACTATTTAAAGATAAAATAATTAGGACGCATTGTATGTAAATATAAATTTATCGCTGAATTAAGAAAACTGACCGTTTAAATTTAATACAAGTTAAAAAATACGAATTTTGATAGTTGTAATTGTTCAATAGACATTTTGTGGATAAAACGAAAAACAGGTGAGTAAGGTTAGGTACAAACCTATCTAGAATTAAAATATTTAAGAAATTATAATGAATGGCCCACAAAACAAATTTTACAATATAGAATAACTTAATACCAAATAAACATTAGTTGCAACATTTAAGCTCATCCAGTATAAAATAATATATAATATGTTTGAATGTGAATGAGCTAAGTTCATAATAAGAAGTGAATTATAAAGAAAATATTATAACATCAGATAATAATGTTGTACCAAATAAACTACAGGAGAAAATATAAATGTTATTAATACAAATTCTTAAAGCTGTTGAAATCATCTAATTTAACTAAATTAGTTAAATATTATATTTCTATTGTGGTTCTTGTATTTTAACACCGTAAAGGTAGATATTGAGTTATAATATAAATGTAGCTATATTAACTCAAAACATGTGTAATACAGTTTTCCGTTCATAAATTTTAACAAAATTGGGAACTTTAAACTCAAAATAAATTAAATTATTTGAATACATTTTTGGTTTATTCAGAATAATATTAATTAATGAATTAATAGTTGTAGATATAATGGTATTGGTATATTTTAATTTATATACGTTGGAGTTCTGTGAAATCTATCAAATACTGTAATGTATAAAAAATGTGTATTATTTAAATATTATTCTAGCATTTAAATACCTACATAAAACTGCGTGTTAAGTATAAACCACATGTTATGTTAATATCATACTCGACACATATAGTATAGGTACCGTTGTTCTAATACATCCTAAGGCCACACGACCTTGCTTGAATAAAACGAAAAATAATAACCTATAAACATAATATTTACTAAATTGTTCATATGTTTATTAACATCTATTATATTATACCATAGTATGATTTATGGAAGGTTGCAAAATAACGAAAGACTATCAACTGTATTCTTCAAGTTCAAAACAAAATTACATTTCACTCGTGTGATCAAACATTAAACAATATATTATTATAGACCGTATACCTTGCGCGTAAGTAAACAATACAATAAACAAAATATAATAAATAGGTACCTACATGTCTACTTTTTGGCGTTCGTCAAAATATAATAAAAATATATGACACGGTTAAAATAAACAATAAAATGTCTTTTTTGAAAAAACTACTTATACTGCCTAAATGACCTGGTTAAGTCCAATAATCGTTTTAATATTATGCTAACGTAACTTTTCAACAAGTAACCACACCTGCATAAGATGTATAATAGGTACCTACCAACTCTAATTCATAATATATTACAAATAGTTATTACAATAAAATATTATCATAATATTATTTGGGAATGTAATAATGTATAAACCTGTAATTATTTAAATTTATGTTATAGCCATATAGATAACATTTTCACTACTTGTCTACTTATATAAATAATATACGATTCACATGACCACGTGGTCTAATTAATCCTCGCATTCATCGACACGTGGGATTTAAACAAGATATTAAACACAGATAATTTATAGGAACAACACGATCTCGTTTGTTTTAAAAAACCTATGACCTTAGCCCGCGTTTGGCTTCTGTAGTAACTACCATCGGGTCATTTGGATCCAATGACCACGACACAGATAAGTACTTAGAAAATATACGACTTACCGTATTTTAGTGTGTGTCTACAATAGGTATTACATGGAAGTATGTAGTATATTATATACAAGCAAAGTAATTCACCAACAAGCTCACCCCCATTATTTTCTCTTTAATTTATTCATATCTTGATTTTTCAATTTGTTATTCCATTTGTAGAGAGTTTTGTGGTAAAACTTTTTTTTCAAATGAGATCACTCTATTTTACTGTATTTTATCAAGCCGATACTTTTTAAAATGTTGATGGTCAGTGGATGTATATGTTTGAAATTTAAACAAGTAGTTTTTGACTTATTTAATTTTGTGCATAATGATAAAAGTCTTTCTTAATAATTAACAGGTTAAGAATATACATATAATGGACATGGACGCTATTATATGGTTTCAAAATCATAGAAATTTATATAAGCTTATAAAACAATTAGGAGTACCTACCTATAATAAATGCTTGATTCAGTACCTATTTCATATTATATTATATTTTTTTCTATAAAAACGTTTATTATTTATTATTCTTAGTGTATACATTTTAATAACTCAAAAAACTATATTCTTTCAAACTTCAATTTCGATGCTTCTAATTTAAAAAAAAAATCTTAGCTGAGAAACAATTTACAATGTCAGTGAAAAGTGAAGTGGAAGTTCGCATTTGGAAGAAAGTTTGTACTTTGTATCGCTACTGAACGCTCTTTAAATGGTATATAACTATAAACAATTTTAGTACCTATATGAAAATATAGTCTTTAAGTGCGTAATTTAAAATTCCAAAAATTCGAAATTGAATAAATGTATCGTTAAAGGATAAACGGGGTTGATCACTGAGCATGGTTGGTATGCCTTTAATCATTAGGTATCATAATTTAACAAAATTAACAATATAATATCGTTTTTGCAAAGTTGATTTTGCACAGAATTGTATTTATAAAATTAATATACCTACTGAACACTGAGTACATAAAATTACATAGAATGAATGTAAGTACCTACTAATATATCGAAATAATAATTATAAAAATTAATGGGAAATGGTTAAAGGATCATACCACGCTGTTTCAAGTGACAATACAGTGTACTTACATTAATACATTATTATCATAACAATTTATATTATTATTATATTGGTATATAGATTCAAGGTTGGAATATAGACGTATAAGCTGTAATTTTTAAGTTGTGCATACCAACAGACATAACGATTTACTTATTACTGCAGTAATGCAGTGTAATATTGAATATAAGTTTGAAGAGTATATTTTACAAGAAGACAAAGTCACATAAAAAGTTAAAATTGTATTGAATTATAAATATATTTTCTTTACATGTTCCAATCACCGTTATCTAGATAAAAGTAGATAACCGTGGTTCCAATAAATAATATTATTTTTTTATAGGTGTTTAATTAGCTTGGAGGGTTTCCTCATCACAGAGGTATGAATATTATACGATAAAAACTAATTTCGGTGGTAAATTTGTCTTATAGACAGAAGACGTTGGAGTAAAAATAAAAATGAAAACTCGTGACTGACATACCTATACTTGTAGGTAAGTTATAACTCATACTCGAATAAAAAAAAAAATACATTTTATCACATTGTCGCGATTATTTAGTAGGTATACATAATATAATGTATGATATTATATTATGCAGTATATGTGATGCGATAATATATATTAAGTATGTATGGTACTGTGCTATTTTTATACATCTACATGATATTCACAATCGTAATATGGCGATGTCTGACGTTTCCAGGAAATGTCGGACATAATACATATTATTTATATAGCTGCGGTGGCTGCTCGAGCACCCCTTCTTTGCTGGAGACTATAACTCTTGTCGCCCGCCTCGTAAATCCTTTCGGTCTCCAAAGAAACATGCAAATCCCACTGGACCGGAGACGGTCGTGGGGCGAGGGTGGGAGGATAAAACAGGTCGACGGACCTCGCAGCAGCAGAAGTCCATTATAGGCTTATTCGTTGGAATACGTCATTATTAAGAGCTGCCCACGCGTTGTTATAATAACTGCTCTTAAGTAGCCGACAGTGCATATTATTATACAGCGTTACCTACGTATAATATGGTTTAATATATGAGAGCTTTCCACCTGCTACCTGGTTTATACGTGAACCTATATGCGACCCGCGGCCTAACCACCTGTACGGCGCGTTTCCCGTTCCATGGTCGTCTCGCGGTATCATAATAATACAATATAGGTACATATAATATATCGCGAAAACTTACCCCGACGATCGTGGAATAGCACGTATTCACGTACACAATATAAATATTATAATAATGCAACATAAATCATAATAGTTTAACCGGTTTGTTTTTGTATAGACCAGCGTATTGTCTGCCTCGCTAATCGACCGCCAGCAATCTTATGGATCATACGCGCGCCGCTCGCGATCCGATCGACAGTAATGCGGCGTGCGCTGCATCGAAATACGCATAATATTATATGATATCGAATCAATAAATCATCTAAACATAATATTATACGATACCGTTTTACAATGTCGATGTACTTAAATGTTTATAATTTTATTATATGTTATAATATAGCTGGTATAGGTACCTCGTGGTCGTCGACGTACACTGCCTCAGTCGCACTTCCGGTTCGGATCACTAATATTATATGTATCTCTATTTTGTTACCTACTCGGAGTTACTATAAACGATCTCGATTTATTGAAGGCGAACTCCTGTGCGGCTTTCGTAGTTTCCTGTCCATGTGTACGATCAACAGTAATATAATATAACATTCGTTCTCCGGGCGCGACCACGTATTGACATAATATTATGTTCCGTGTCCGCATGTAGTGCACTGTTGTTATATTATTACTATCATTACATCAATACGCGATATGCGATTTTCCGACTGCATATAAAATGAGTTTATAGAAATAAAAATAATATTATAATAATAGAGATAGACGAAACCGAACGGATGTAGCAACAAAACCGCACTCGTGCGCACTACTCAAACGCGCTCGCAAATGACTACGGGCAGACTTTTTAGTTTTCGGCACAATATTATTATTATTATCATCGTCACCGTTGTCGTCGGTGGTGGAGGAGGAGGAGGAATTAAATAAACTGCAGGCGACTATGATATATACGCTACCGTGTGCTGATGGCTGTGCTCGCGGTGGTATAATGCGCGAGACCGCTCGCGTTTAACACTTTCTTCGGCCACCGCGTTTTCCCATTGTTGTTATTGTTACTATTACTATATTATGCTTTTATCGTTATATTCGATGTATTTCATTATATTATATATTATTATAGTGGGAGCCTCTGTGGCAGTGGTTCGAAACGGATACACCGATATAAACAGACACCGCCACCGTTTTCGCGATTGTCGAAACACAAAACGCTATTATACAGCACTTATATTAATTATATTATATAAATGTAGGTGTATAATTAATAATCACTATATGAGATTAAGTCACATTTAAATAGGAAAATAAATTCACATAACATCCTCATATTGTATCAATGTTTTGAATATTTTTGTTCCTCTCTTCATAACTATTACCTATTGACTTTATTAATGTGCAACTAACATAGGACATTTAAATTATGGTTACTAATAAAATAATAAATATATATAGGTTATAAAAAAGTAAAAAGTGCCTAAAAATCAAAAATTTGATACATTTTTCAATTTGTATTGAATACTATTTTAATAAAATATGCGTGACCTACTAACATATATAATTAAAGCATTATAAGACTTCGGCCGAACTTTATCCAACCGCATGCATGTCGCATGATGATTCTTTATCCGTTTGTTTACAATAACATTATAGCTAACATTAAATCGTCCAAATCTATAAATTATATTGCTCAAAATATTATACATCACAGATTGTGGAAAAAATGTAAAGTTAAAAACCTTTTAATTAGATAAACATGTTTTATTTCCGGTACGAGATGGGTCGGAGCTAAGATAAAATTATTAACCACAAAAAATAACCAAAATAGATTTCAATTAAAAAATAATATTAAAATCATAACGAAACATTCCAATATTACACGTTCTTGCTATATAATTTATTAATATTTGTCAAAATATGTTTTGGGAGGTTTCAGGTTCAAGAATTATTTCAGACAAATATATACATTTTTGGTAAATGAAAATTAATAATGATTCATCATTTGAATTCGTTACAATTAAATAAATAAAACTTTTATATTTGTACCGGACGGTTTTTGTAGGTAATTACTATATTCATCAGTTTTTAAACCATTACAAAATATACCATTACGATGTTATATTTTTACGACACAACAATAATAATATCACTTTCAGTATTGGCCTCGCGTGTACGGATTTGGCTGATGATCATACTTGAACAAAGAATAATATTATAATCATTGTATTATGTGATGTTACCGGAGAAGAGACTGTTGGCTATAACAGGTACAGGTATAGATGGTACCTATAGGTAATGAAAGTAAAAGTCTTTCACTAGATTCGAAACTAAATAATATAATGCGATCACGGCCCCTTCTTCTCATTCAATGTAAAAAAAATGTTCTTAATAATGATAAGTGACATCAATGTTCAGGAGCCACGATTTGTATTGTACAAATCGTATCCGTGTCAATAGAATTATGGCCTGGAAAAAAAAGCGTGCACAGTGATCAGATCGCAACTTAACGTTAAAACTTCTACATCTATTATGGTTAATGAGTTTATTTTATACGCACCTTTATAACGTGTGTGTATTATTTCCAAACAAAATGTACACGTTTCAAATTAGACATATACAGTTTAAAATATACGTATTATACAAATATATATTAACTGTAAGTTCACTGCACGCATGCGAGCAAAATAGTATCGGTATTGTGAATTGTATTCACTACAAAATGCAAAGTCGAAGCTGTTTTTCTTTTCTAAACCCATAGGTATCTAGATCAGAATATCAGATGAACTAGGTAGGTACTAAGTTGTAGACTTATTATTTACCCACTAATTTAGATCCAAGCGTTTTGATTTAAAGTTCTATATAACCTCTCTGAATATAAAGCAGGCAGACGGTAGTGTTTTTACTTCTGAAATCGTAAAGGTTTCGGAATTGCGCTAGGTACGTATAGAATTATTTCGGGGCCATCTCATATATTTCTATAAAAACAACGTACAATTACAATAACGAAGTTTTAAAATATGCAAATGTATTAAGTGTATTTTTAATTTATAGCCCACTACTCACTAGTAGGTATATAAACGTTAGTTATGTTTTGCTTCTACTTTTTTGTTATTTTCTTGACTATCACTTCTCAATTCTCGGATAGAAACACAAGTATATACGAGCTTGAAATGAAAAATCCATCTGGTACTCATCATCACTCTTGGTACTAGATAGATATTTAATCAACTACAAACGATTTATAATTAATAGATAGGTGTACACATTGTTCATATTGCATTGTACGTTTGTACCACAATGTGACGAGAATTCCCAGAAATCCCAGAGGCCGTGTGATTTATATTTCTACAATTTATAAAATAAATCAGTTTTTTTTAATTTCTTTAATATTTTAAACACTTAAAATCTCTGTTAATTGAATAGGTATGACGAAAACGAATGATACTGCAGAATACATAGCAGAATGTACTTAATATAAATCATCAACTGATGCAATAAAAATGTATAATAATTTAATATAGAATTATATTTCTTGTCATATTGAAATCCCGATTTTCAGGACACCAGGTTGTCTGGATACCCATACCCTAGTCCATATTACAGTCACACCTAATATACAGATAACTCGAGGTTAAATGAATTACTTCACGATGGCATCCGGGGTAACTGGAGAATAGATCAAATAAATGGGGAGCTATATAATAGAACAAGGTATATCAGGATAAATGGATAGTAATATATCTATGAACACCTCTATTTTGTTTGTGTTCCTAGTGTTACGATAATAACGAATAATCAACAAAACATTTTATTTTTTTTAACATTTTGTTTATTATGTTTTCATTCACTCAGAACCAGAAAACTAATTAAAAAGGTTTCATCAGTAATTGAGTAGCACCTACCAATATTTATTATATATTATTGTATTTCCATATTATGTCCATATAGGAGTATCTACTTCTCTGATTAAAATTGATCTTTTTTACCCCTAAAAATATTAATAGTAAGTACTTATACCTAATGATGAATAACTATCTAATATCTTGTTCTATAATAGAACAATAAATACGTAACAATATCTTACAATAAATTTTGAAATATTAGTATGTATTAATATATAAAATAATATAGCTATATGATTCTGTAATAATACATAAATTAAGAGACATAGTTGTCTATTTTATAATGAAAATAAATAATTACTGATAAGTTATAACCATTATAATTTTTTTACAGTTTTTGCTATTCCCGAGAACGATATCGGGAATTTTAGAAAGTGTCTGCCCTATTGTATGGCTATTATTTTTATCAACGATTGGCCATTTTGTATAATATAATAATAATGTTATTGTAATTAAATAGGTACAGTGTACACGCCTAACTAGTTGTAATGATCTTATTGGTAGTGCGTTTTTTTTTATAGCAATAATTAATTACATGTTATGACCATATAATCATGTATATATAATATATTAATATATTATAATATTAGATATTATTCGTCTACCCAAACCTAACAGGCAACAGTCATGTATTACTTAGATACTGAATTACAGAAAGTAAACCACAAATAAATATACAGAACTTGGTCATTAAATATGCATGGGTATATTATAAACGATATACCAGCTACAGCTGCGTTTAATAGGTATGATCAATTAGTATGTGTAACATGGTCATGTACTGTGAAGAGTCTACCAGGTGTACATGTTAAGTGTAGTGTGACATAAAATTTGTTTGAATAGATAATAGGTTGAAATATCACTATATTATACCTATATGACCATACTCATAAATGTATAATGATTGCTTAATAATAATATCATAATGTCGTGTGTACCGTATTGTGTACGTATTTTGTTTGTCTCGTCGATTTCGGTAAAAATAAAATGTGGCTAAACATTATAATTGTTTGACCTAATAAGAATTAAATTTTATGTAACGTATAAGTAGTTAATTTACAATTATGTATACATTACTTTACAAACTTATGATACGTAAGTAGGTAATAATATATAGGTACCTGTATTGAAAAAAACAAAACATTTCAACATTTATTTCTCGTCGCCGGATATAAGTAGGTAAGTAGAGAGTATTGTGATAAACAGTTCCCACCCGTTCCTGGTTTTTTTGAACGCAAAAAAAAAAGGTAATTAAGTAAGTAATCCAATATATATGATCTACATAAGATATAATTATACTAGGTATGAATATATATGTATTTATTATATACCTACTCCATAAAAAAAAAAAAATGTTCTCGAACGTGATCCGAGAACGGTGGTATTTGGATTGCGGCTGTTAAATAATTCCACGACCCTGTCGACTCCCCCCCCCCCCAAAAAAAATCTTTTGACTTAACGGTCCCACTAAAATGTCTTATTCTCCGTCACATTGAAGTTCAGCAAGAGTCGCATATACAAAAGTTTCTACAGAATAATCATGTTTACATAAATATAGGCATTGACTGTCTTTATTAAAGGCCTTGAGCTCTGGCACGACCGCGAGACACGTTCGTTTAGGTACGCGTGAGACATCGTACATAGAATAATAGTACTGTGGGATAATTGAATAATATTATATTATAACTTGTATACAATATTATTATGTGTGTAAACGGACTAGGGGTATTTTGTGCTCACAGAGACCACGCTAACTTATATATAATATATAAATCTTTCCGCACACGGCGTACGACGTAACAGTATGATGATACATTTTATTATAATATTATGATATTATTATATCCAGCGATCTGATAGATATCCATCGTACAGTCAGTGCGGTGACCTAGCTCGGACGTCTTCGGCGAGTTCCAAATATTTTTGTACGCGCACCACGCCGACCGACGCACCATTTACAATATGCTGCTTTACATTAAAATAATCGTATCTCTTACACGCTGCGGTCCGCGGACGTCGGTCGACACTTCATAGTTAATCATATAGACCATATAGTTATTATTTATCATAGTATAAATGTGTAATATAATATATATATATTGTATATTGACCATGGCGTACCTACCACTTACTAGCCATACAATGTTGTCGTGGTCGCAAACAGTTATATTGGTCTATACCTACCTATTAAATAGTATACCGCGTGTACATGAGACGCTTGTCACGTATACCGAAACGCGTGTACTGCAGGTACGTCCGGTGTAAATGTGCGACATTCCCCGGTCAAAAGTCGTTAAACATCGCGTATAATACCCATACGGCATACATCATGATTCATGATGTATAATACATTATAATAATACAGCATCCTTTCACTCGAGTCTACAAAATCTAACCCAGAAAATCTGGTTTTCCTCGCCAAACTGCACGAACTGCTATTAAGCACAATATATAATGAATATATATATTGTATATAATATGTATATGTATTTTAGTATTAAAAAATAAAAAAATCGCCTTCACTGTTGCAATGTTTGAATGTTAAATATCAACGTTGATATTTAATAGCTATAGCTTATAAGTATCATCTGCGAAAGATTTTATACAAACTGTAGTTTTTATACTCTTGTCCTTCACGTCATCATTATTGTGTTTATAGAAATCATAATATCCATTTCGTATTTTCTTAGATGAAAATAAATATTATTGTTTTTGGTAAGTCACTCTGCAAATGGACTTATTTATAATAATATAAATAGGTATCATGTCTAAATAATTTAACTTAATGCCCATACATTAATTATATTTTATTGAAGACAATTATACGTACCGACTTTCCTCTCAACAAATAATAATTACAAATTAAAATGTATTACGAAATACGGCATTCCCATTAAATTATAGAATAAAACCAATTTAGATTTTTTCTAAAATTATAAATATTTACCTGCTTTATAGGAATAAGACATGCGCCGTGCAACGGAATTCTCTCGTATGTATAATGGGTAGTATCACTAGAATCACTTACGAGTTTTCATTATTATTTTTATAATATAACATCGATACAGTATAATCAAAAAATAACCTTGACCTTAAAACATTTTTCCCCCGGGTGGCCGTGTACCATTAGAAATTAAGACCAATCGGTCGAGTCGCATCATTATATTATAGGTACATAGGTAGGTAACCAATTTGTATAATAATATTATGAACAGTAATGTGGAAAAAAATATTAATACCAAAGAATGAAACGTGTCATTATTAATGTACGTTCGGCACGTACTCGGCGAAAAGTCCTTATGGGCAATATTGAACGAACTGCAATTGACCTCACCTGACCTTGAACGGCCCACGACCGTTATAAAAATCATAATAACACATCATCGAATACACGAAACCGCACTGCAGACTTCGTCGTTCTCCAAAGTGTTTTTCCTCTCTTCGTTTAAATGTTTAAGCCACGGCGGTACAGCAGCTGCACAGCGCGTACAAACACCAAGTCCCACATGTACACGCACGCAAACGTTTCGTTCCTGCAACGTCCAAAAGGTTCGCATTATAATAGGTGCCTATAACCAGTAACCAGATGCACTGTAACTGCTGCCCGTATGCGCGGATTGCGATCGTTTCGTACATTTTTTTTTTTTAAATATCTATATTCTGTTCCGGCACGCGGTAAAAACCAGGGTTACCGGTCACGATCCTATGTGCGCGCCGACCGCGTTCGGTCGACATAATATTATCATCGTCACACGCGCGCGCACAATTGTCCGGTGTCCGGTCACACACGTACCGATAGACTTAATGTATGTTATGATAATCGCACGATATGGTGGCCACTGGTCGCGAGTATATGATGTTCGTGACGGATACGCCCTCGGGTCGCCGCCGCCCGCAGATGCGACGCGGATTGCGGAGTCGGACTTGTCCCGAGTTAATTGGCCGACTACACACCCGCCGACCGCTTCATTACGGCTGTGAGTACACTCGCACACGCGCGCGGACGGACGGACAGACTATAAAATCGACACGTCGGTGTACGACGCGCATTGCTATGGAAGACCGGTAACTGGCGACAATATTATTATGTGTGTAAACGGCGCACGCACGCGTAAAAATTATCCAAACGCGAGGGAAAAGACCGGAAACAATAGAAAGGTGACGATACTACTTATAGTATGGTGACTACGGGTGCTAAGGTGATAAGTGCACAGACGGGTTACCGAGCACTGCAACTGTATGTGCTCTCGAGGGGGATGGGTGTAAAAGGTAAATTACTGGTGCGACAGGGAAGTATATTAATGTATTGTTAAAATTGTAGGTAGTCTATAAAAATTAATTCCCGAGAACAACTGTGATTATTAATAAGTGAGTATTACCTACTGATTTATTTAAACATTAAATACAGACAAAAGGCGTAAGAAAAAAAAAGAAAAATGTCTACTTTTTTTATCTGCATGTGCTCTCGAAATACCTCTGTGCGCCACTGTAAGTATAATATTATTATAATATTAATATAATATATTGTACGCTGTGCAGTGCACCCGGGACAGCCGTCACGGAAACCACGCGACCGGTCACGACGAGTGGCCACGGGCCGATGTACTTACACAGTTACACACTATAGGTTATCTACCTATATTATGTCGTACGAACAAACAAACTTTTTTTTTTTTTAAAAAACCAGTTTAAGCGAAAAGCCAATCTTTCACGTTGACTAGCAAATCGCATACCATTTCATCAAGCTTTGTAGGTTTTTTTATCAGAAATCGTAAACAGCCACCTACAACCTACCTAATACACAATCAATTAGGTACTACAAAATATATAACATATTGGGTGTAGCTGTAGTAATTAGGTATTAGGTACCGTGAGTCCCCTTGAAATGAGTTCCAAAATAGCTCATATATTATGTAATTGATTTGCCATTGCCAACCAAACATATAAGAAACACCCAAACTAGTAAATAAAATAATTAGGTAAGTCTCAAAAATCTAGGGATCAAATAATGGTATAATATATATTTATTCGCTTTTTCATAGGTAATTATTGAAATTAAGAAATTACCAACAATTTACCCAATAAACACCACATTCACATCACGAATATTATATACGTACTCACTAAATGCTTGCACTATGAAACTGATAAAATACCTAACCTAACCTTGTATTAAAATATCAAACCACTTGCCACTATTATGCGCCGAGGTGAACGAAACATCAAGCAAACAACTAGCAAGGCAGCAAGTTCTAAACACCCGTCTATACTTTATATTGTAATGTTCGATTCATAAAAATAAAAAAAACGAGTTGTACGGCGAAACGGGTAGGCAATATAGGTACATTATTGCACTGTAAGAATATATTTTGAAAATATTCATTTACAATTTTCGATACCTTATTAAGTTATAACAATAATGAAAACATGTCAATTGATGTCGGAAATTTAAAAATCCACAACGCTCAATTCCAGTTACTGGAAATAAACTCACATAGGTTATATTGATAATAATTACCTAATTAGTTTTGACTGACTGAAAGAAAATTTTTGATATTGTGCTTGAATATAATAGTTCCATTGATTATAAATATTTTAACCAATGGTAGCCAATAAGTATAACGTAGGTATCATTTCATTTAAATATAAATGTTATCGATTCTGATTTTCAATGTTATACATACAGGTCCAAACCAGTAATGAGTTAATACTTAATGCCAAATAAAAGAGGAAATAAGGAAAAGTGATTTTATAACTGCAGTAAGGTAAATTTCAAAGACTATACAAAATTGAATGCTGATTAGGATTACCATTTTAAAATTGTTTCCTAATATGTAAATATGAAATTATTGTACACTAAAATATTAAATAGATACTATATCCTAGACACTAAAATTTTAAGATCATTTTAAGTCTTACATTTTTTTTTTTTTTTTTTTTTTTTTTTGATATCAAATAACAAAAACAGATTTGTTAAAATCAATAATATTCTGATTTTTTGGGTAGCCTTTGATTACGCTGTACAAAATTAAATTGAACGAACAATTAATAAGTTCAATGGTATTTCTGATAGTTAGGTACAAAAAGTTGTTACACAGAACTATTAGAACTGGTTTTTTCTACCATAATACTTGCGATTACGTTCTTAATAAAAATAAAAAAAAACACACCATTGTAAAACCAATACATTTCTCATTCAGCTTGAATCTAAAATGATAAAAATAAATATCTAAAAAGAAGTATTTTAAGTGATACATTTTTAATTGACATCTAAATAATTTAATCAATAATGGTCATAAATATTAAATACTTATTACACATTGAGTAAGTTTGATTTACAATAAAATTGGATATCTTTATTTTTTAGATCTTAGATTTTTGAGAAAATATATTATTACATTGATGTCCAAAAAAAAAAAAAAAAACACAAAAAATTATACAATATTACAATCCATAAAAAAACAAAACACTTTCGGTGTATTTAACTAATGTTATTACACCGACTATGATAAACTTACTCCAATATATTTTAATGACATCGCATATCACTTTGATTTTACTACAATAATATAAAAAATATTAACCTTTACAACTACCATGAGTTCAATATTTTATCAGTATATTTTTTAAAGTAGTATTCTATCTAAAATAATGCGTAGGTACCAAGACCAATTTATTACTAAATGATTAGATTTCCCAGTGGATAACTTAATTACAATATATACAATACGGCTTAGATCATATTATAGAAGTATTATCATAGACCAAAGCAGTAAGTACGTCATGTAGGATATAATTCATGCAGTTCATATTGGCCTTATTGTTCATTAAGGATAAAATATTCTTCTTGTTATGAATATCAAGCCAGAATTATGTCAGTATAATGTAGCAGATACTGAAATATTATCAAAAACATGGTATCTAATAAGTATTAATATTTATTGACAAAAATACAATTTGAACAAAATTGAGAAAATCACAAAGTAGATTAAAACATTGTTTATCTTCAATACATTTTATTCAAATAAGGTACATTATCGCATAATATTATGTTAAGGACAATTACTCCCTAACACTTAGTGTAATTCAAAGGCCAAGATGAACTGAGATGGTTATATCTAGGGTTATGTAAACCCAGTGTAGGACGTAGGTTACAAAGTATTTAAGATAATGTTATTACTACAACTTATAAGTCATTAAAAATGCATTCACGTCATATAACTCTACCTCAAAAAATATAATATCGATAGTATTAAATCGTGTAAGCAAATAGTTTCAATAAAAAAAAAATTAAGTGTAAAAATAATATAATATATTGAGTTTAACAATATTTTTATCATAGATTATAATATTTGCACTAGCAAATTATTTTAAATTAATAAATAAATATAAACATATATTTAAGCATCAAAAATTATTTTTATTATATGTTAAAAACTTATATTATAGACAATTTATTGTTTTGAACAGTCAATTAATAAATATTACTGTTTAAATTAAAGGACTTTTTGTAAGTTGACATCATACAATTAGCATTGTCCTCAAGCATCCTTGGGTCCTCCTGAATTCTTGTATGATTTACAAGCTGACCATTTTGTGGAAAACATTTTTTACATGGATCACAAAATGGCTTCTTCTCTGCATGGACTCTCATGTGTTTGATTAATGAACCGTTAACAGGAAATGATTTTAGACATACCTCACACGAAAATGACTTCTCTCCTGTATGCGACTTCATGTGAGTAATTAGTTGCTGGTTTAGAGTAAATGATTTTAGACAGACCTCACATGAAAACGGTTTTTCACCTGTGTGAGACCTCATGTGTACTTTCAAATTGCCATTTGTAGAGAAACATTTTAGACAGACCTCACAAGAAAATGGTTTCTCTCCAGTGTGAGACCTTTTGTGAGTAATTAGTTGCTGATTTAGAGTAAATGTTTTTAAGCAGACATCACATGAAAATGGTTTCTCTCCTGTATGAGACCTCATGTGTATTTTTAAATTGCCATTTGTAGAGAAAGGTTTTAAACAAACCTCACATGAAAAAGGCTTCTCTCCCGTGTGAGACCTCATGTGAGTAATGAGTTGCTGGTTTAAAGTAAATGATTTTGAGCAGACCTCACATGTATATGGTTTCTCTCCCGTGCGAGAACTCATGTGTACATTTAAATTTGACATTAACCATGAAAAATTTAAATGGGCCTTACATGGAAATGGCTTCTTTCCAGTTTGAGACCTCATGCACTGTAAAAAAAAAAATACTATATTTATAATAACAAACTTAAATTGTAGATGATCAACAAATTTAACATTTTTACACAAACAATATTTTACTAGGAATAATAACAAATACTGAAATACTTATTACTCAACTAATAAAACACATGTTATAGATACCCGAGTAGATACCTACACACTGATAAATTTATTTTGTACGGTGAAACTGTAATTCAATAAATAAGCGCTGCCTACTTAAAACACCTTTTTTATTATTCAATGTTTACTTAAAACACCTATCTATATGTATTTTTAAATGAATAACCATATGACATAATATGCTTACATGCATGAAGTACATTAAGTACATTTAATAATGAAAATTTTCTTGAAAAATCATTAAAATGCATAAACCAGATTTTTGATTTTGTCAATACTTCTATAAAATATAAATAAAAATATATAAAATGTATATTGTATACCTATGCGCTGCTATCTCTACTATAAATAGTCAGAGCAACAATCATTGGCTGTCATTGGATACACATGTTTTATTAGGTATATTATTATAATTTAGCACTTACATCATGATTTTCTATTCTTTCTCTATTGTAGTTATATAAACATAGGTATCAATTTATTCATTTTATAAAGGAATAAAATATTACTATATTATCTTTATCTTAAAACAAAAATAGTTATTATTATTAAAGAATTTATTTTAAATGATCAGTCAAATACCCAGGTATCTAAATTTATTTTATTTAATTAGGAGATAAATTATTCAAAATTAATCTACAACCACCTAATAATAATTTGAATATACCTATAAAACAATTAAGTAAGGAATAGTAGATTGATTAATAAGGTGATTCTGTACACCAATTGAAAATGTATCAGTAACAAAGACAGTATGATAAAAATCAAAAATTATTGGAATACATTTTATTATTTAGGACCTAGATTCTAGGTGGTTAAAACTTGCTACAGGTACTTAGGTACAGTTATGTGTTGATCTTAACTTAAATTACATAATTAGGTATGATTAACAAGGTACATACAATTCGTTATGAAGTATTTATTGAAATTGTATAGGTAAAAAGTTATTAGTTATTACAAATAAAAAACAGGATATATTGGATCTATTCAAATCCAAGTAATGCATTTTTATCCAATTCTGAAGCATATATCTAAAGGATAAAAGAGAATGAATGTACCAAGGAATGTACTATTGCATATCAAGTATTTTAAAATTACCTACTTCAATGATCACCAAAAAATTGAAAAGACACTAATCTGGTAATTTAATGATGAGAATAGAAGATATATTTTATTTTATTACCTACTTATCAACTGATATCTTATACATAGGTACTGACAAACTATACATAGGTACAAACCATATAGGTTGTTAGGGTTTTAATTTACTATGATACAAATATTAAGATTTAATTAGGTAGTTAGGTACATTATATATTTTTAGAAGAGTAAATACAGTAATAAATACAGCACCAAGTTATACCTAATCTAATTTCTAAATAATTGATAATTTGTATATTTAATACAAAAATTAAGTACTTAATAAAGAAGATTCGATACTCAAAAATGTAGAACATACAAATACACATATTTCAAAATATTTAATATACATATGACTGTACCTAAGTTTAAGTTGTTTAAAAAAAAATGTATGACCCACTAAGAATTTATTAGTGACCCACTTTGGGCCATGAGTCTTGACCCACTATTAGTGAACTTCTGGGGTTAGTAACTATATTATATTATTTTAATATCAACATAATACAAATATATATTATAAAAACATATCTAGAATATTTATAATTACAATATTAAAATGTACAGTGCAAACTGTTGTGTCTATAATTATTTATAAATATGTAAATGGGTTACCACTAGCAAATAGAATTATTTTTATTTACAGATGTAAATTTATCATATAAACCGAATACCGATTGACCTAAATAACTTTTTATAATTTTTAGTAATATAATTTAGTTATTTATGGTGAAATTCAAGTGTTAGTTTCTTATTTAAAAACACAAACCAGTCAGCTCAGTATATATATTGTATAGGTAGTACCTATATTACAGGAACTCTATAAAATATAATATAGTAAAAGATAAAACAGGAATCATTAAGGCAAAATATATTTTAGGTAATTAGTGTAATGCAACACGGAAAGAACAACTGGTTGATAAATACCCATAATATGTTGTAAATACACATACATATGCCGTAGTTATTTTTTATATGCAACAAAGACGGATAAATTAGAACCCTAAGGGCTGAGTATCACTCGAAGATGTGAATAAAGAGCCTAAATCTACACAGTCGGAACCAACATACGTTAAAACGCACGGCTCAATCGCTCTGCACCATCGGAGCATAGGCGAGCGCATGCACTAAGTAACATGGCCAAACGTTCCCAGCAGATTCCCCGATGTCGATTATGATGTTTTTGTACCTAGTTCCTAGGGTGTGCGTCTACGTCGATATCACTACCCAAGACAATTAATTACAATACTATGGCGGGCAGGTACATTACGAATGGTGTCTAACCGTGTTTCACGAGTGGATCTGGTCCGTGCACCCGATGTCGGCCACTTGCTATGTTCGTGCCCCCAACGACTACAGTCGCTGCACTCTGCCGACGATCGTCGCCGTCCGCGGCGGCCCCGAAGAACGGATGCCACTGACGCACACACCGCTGACGACGCGAACCACTTTGTGGTGCACAACGACGATGACCGGACCCGACGAGACGATGTAGCGTGCGCGCGCGACGGTTATCGGGCGATGGCGATTGGCGACAGCAAAATAATATGCCGAACAGACGCGGCGACAACGATATCCGACAATAACAACACTCGGGCTTTGTGCACAGACAACAACAACACCGTGTACGCCGTCCACCGCGACACAACCTTAATGGACACGACAGACAATGATAACCGTTATCGAAGAACTTAAACCATGTGATCCGTAACCCGCACAACGATAATAATAATAATAGTAATGTTAATAGCGCACTGTATTAATAATAATAATAATAATAGTAATAATAATATCGCGGAACGGTTTACGGGAGACGATATCGGAAAACATCAATCGGAATGATTAATAATATAATATCATTATTACTATTATTAATCGATGGCTGGGCGACTGTGGCGCGGCGGGGAAGACGTGTCCGTGTTCGATAGCTGCTGTCGCCGCTGGTACGACCGTCGCGAGCATAACATCGCAGCGATATCGGTTGGGCGCGATGGCGTCGCCGTGGCGGCGGTCCGTGACGTGTTACGCGTCCGTCCACTATCATCCACCTATCGCGGGACGAGTAGCGCAATAACAAAATCAGTTTCTCGTGCAGTGTGCACAGTTGTCGTGTCGTTGTTGCACTTGGGGGAAAAAATATACGACCCGCGCAGCGGCAGCTGCTGTGCATTTATTAATGTTTAAAATAATAAAATCATTACAGTATTATTGTGTTACGCTGTTACAGTGTAAGTACCGAGGCAATTATGATATTGGTCGATTATAGTACAGGACAATATATTATAGGCTAGGGACCGCTCGAACTCTCGAAGATTTGTCGGGATGTGAACATGATCTCTACGACGTCGTTTGTTTTCATGTCGATGGACGATAAAGGTTCAGAATTGCCTTGAGGAAACGATTTCGGATCCATCAAAGTATTTCGTCTTAATATTGGGTGGGGACTGTGGACCGATCAAATCTTTTAAATGTAAAAGAGTTAAAAAGACTAGACCATCACACAATAGTTGTAAACCGCTTGACGTCTGAGAATAATCGATTTTGTGGCTCTATGAGCAGTTTGCAGTTTGAAGAGTTTGAAGTTTCAGGCGCTATCGAGGCTTTCGATAGTTTTATCGATAACATTTTCGATAGCGTTGTTCCAATATACTTTCGTGGTACCTAATTTTGCAACACTGTAATACCCGCCAATGATGTCATTTTGTTTTTTAGGGGGGGAGGAAACATGTAGTAAGACAACTCACTTTTTTTCTATAGTTAATATAGGTAGCGTTGTTGGCCTCATCCCGAATAATTGGAGAATCACCTACTCACGTCCTCTCAATAACTCGTTACACGTCCTGGCTCATGTGACGTGACGGCCGACGACTACTGTCGGTACCAGATTGGTAAATGTAAGTTCCGCCGTGCAATGAAACAGTCTAGACATTTTTTGCTTCAAACCGGTGTAAAATTATCCCACGCCATAATGAACCATGTCAAATGTCAATGATATTAATTAGTATGGGGTAAACTTCCCGATGCGCTTTTTTTACACGGTGGTTTGAACGAGTGAAATTCTAGAATCATTGAATAACGACGTCTGCGACACTGCGGAAAGTGGCAACCGTCTCGTGTCGGGTGCAACAAGTAGATAAATACGAGTTATTTATTTTACGAATTGACGTGTCGAAATCGTTATTTTTCGTTTAAAAATTCAATTTCGTTGAAAATTTGATATTCGATCGCTCTTATAAAATGTATGATGTGGCTCTACGCTTAACTTTTTTTTAACTAATAAAACTTATGAGGAATTTTGTTAAAGCTCGTTTTCACTCAATTTTATTTTGTTGATCCTAATAAATTTGAAATGTTCATACCTAGGTACTAAAGTAGTAAAGTATAGTTACATTTAATCTCCCCTTCCCCCTCCCAACCAAAATTAAATACAAAATAAAACTACCAAAAAATAGTGACTGTTAAGACTATAGTAATATTATATAGGACTATATTTTAGTTGAGGTTTGAGAAAATAAATAAAAAGTTATATATAGCCGTATAAGTAGGTTTTTTTGTTTTTTTTATTACATATTTTTAACGTACATATTTCATGACACATATTGCATATTATTTATTATGTATGCTTTATTACTTTTTAAATTCTATACAATATTACAATCCTATCTTCTAATGCTGAAATGCATTTTATTGCTACTAGTAATTACTATAAACTATAATACTTTAAAACGTTATATAAGAAGATTAGCAAATTAAGTCAAGTATAATTAATATAAATGTTTTTTTTAATCAATTAAGCAATTATGGAAACGATAATGAAACAAATTAACAGACTATTTGAAGTTTTATTTCGCTAGTACTAAATTCACTGTTATTACAGTGAAACTTCCATGTAACGAAGTCTCATAAGGCACAAAAAATATTCGTAATATAGAGAAATTCGTTAAATGAAATTTACGCATGATCAACAATAAAGGTCATGGTTCTCAAAAATAATTCGCTAAACAGACAATTTCGCTAAATGGAAGTTTGTTATATGGAAGTTTCACTGTATTACCTATATTGGCTATAGCCTATAATATTGTATTCATATTGTTTCAATTTTCACAATAATTGAGGAGCCGTAAAAATATTGAGAACACACAAAGGAGCCTCGGGACGAAAAAGTTTGAATACCTCTGTTATATAGTTATAGATACAGTCAATCGCCTATCAAAATATATTCAGATGCAGTATTTGCTGCATATGCTGCCCCTGTAATAACGGCGCACATCTTTATAACGAGCTATAGTATATTAAACATATTAGTATATTATATTATACTATAGGGAAGAGTGAACTGAACAATATCTACACTATATATTATAACTACCTACAGAGAAATTATAAGATATTTTATTATAAATTTAGTTAAATCATGAAAAAACTTAGAATGCAGATGGTAATAACAATATGTGGGTATTTATATCCATTTGAATTTTTGGAATTTGTTAAGTTAACTTCTAGCAATCAACTTTTAAGTACCATATTTTCTAATATAGATGCATTTATATTGGTATACCTACTATTTAAGAAGTTTCCTGAGGCAATACAAACTTTTTTTTTCAAAATTTTGATGTGCCTAAATTAAAATTCGAACGAGTATTTTCTGGCTTATTAAAATGTTTATAGGTAGGTGTTAAGGATAATAGTTGTCATATTTTTAATGTACTTATTTACAAAAATGAAATATTACTAAATTAAAATTGATTTATAATATTTAGGATTTATATTTTCGTATTAGTATTGTATGTTAAAATTTACAATTGTAGTTTGTTTGAACAAATATCACTACATAACTCATCATTCATCAAATTTGACTAAAATATTTATTGTATATAAATAAATTTTACAACATTTTGAGTAAGTATAGATAAATTTCATGTTACGTTCTTGCATTTATTGTTTTTTAAAATCTAATATAGTTATTTGGATCAATAGATCATTCGAATTGTAAAAATTAATAAAAAATGTCCAAACTAAATTCAGAAATGTAATTTAAATAATAGCTTTGTAGAGCATATATTATGTCATAGTAAAATATTAATCTAGTATTATAATGTATAGGTACTAGCTGTGCCACCCGGCCGCGGCGTTGCCCGTGCAAAAGATTAGTTTTTTATAAATATATTTGTAAAAATGGTATGCTATATTTCTTCTAATTATAATATAGTTATATAATATATTGTAACCAGTATGTGAGTACTGAATTATACCCATTAGCTACCTTTAGGAGTTTAAAAAATAAAATATTACACCCTTCAAGTCTCAAGGAATTTATTGGTCAGGTTAAAACTATAACTTTTTATTGAAAACGGTATAGAAGTTATTGAATCTTTTAGCTTCAGTTAAACCAACATCCATTTTTAGCTGTAAAACCCGACTTTTACAGTGAAAAAATAATAAAATGTAGTGCTATATAGGTGTACCTATTTCTGATATATCCAATAACGATTTGAAATTTTCACAAAATCAGTCAAGTAGTTTTTGAGTAAATAATATGTTATTGATTACATACAAACATACATTCAACTTTCATATTTGTTTTAAGATATAATTTATTTATTCGAAACCATAAACGTGACGATTTGATGCATGCGTTTACCTCATCTACCCTAGTAAATGGTAAATAAATAAATAAATACCCAATGGCAATAAACGCTATAATTTCTCCTATATTAGTAGCTATTACTATTATAATCTATAAGCTATAACCAATTGTAACTATTTATAAACAACAATTTCCATAGTAAATCTTAATATCCTCTCCTAAATTTGCAATAAAAAAATTAAGATATATCACTTATTGAGATAAAAAATATCCTATCTCTCAAGTTGGACCAAGCAAGAGACATTTACAAAATTTCATTAAAATCGGTTAGGTTGTAGTTTCCGGAGTTCATCGCAGACAAACATCGAGACATGAGATTTTTGCATTTTATATTATAATCTATGGTGGGTAGGTAATAAATCATAAAACACAGTCAAATAGGTATGCCGTATGTATACCTATATCTGTGTATCTATATGTTCAGTATTTCGTAGTTGAAATTTATTTCTATAAAGAAACATTTTTTTTTGAAAACAATTTATACTTTACAGAAACTAGAAAGTAAAGAAATATTGAGTGCCAAAGTGAAAACATGACATCTGATGGAAATGCCATTTGCATTATTGCAAGGTCACTGCTGTAATAATATCAAGTAAGTATAATAAGCTGTACAAATTGTAGCTATAGTGTTACATCTTATTATTATTATTATTATTCATTTCTCGAAAACAAGAATACTGAACCTCACTGGCCCACTATAAGACACTCGTATTGAATCTCAGGAGTCTAATCTATAACTTATACAATATAAATAAGTTAACAATTTGTACTACCCGAAAAAAGATAAGACTAATAGCTATTGTAATAGATATACTATAAGCTATATTACATATACCGATAAATATAAATCTAATTAATAATATTGCAATTTCTCAAGCTTAATAATTAACATTATTGTTACTATATTTAATTATTCAATTAATCTATATCAATTATTATTGTAAACCTGTGAATTCAATAATTATTCAATGTGTTATACTTATACATCATAAATAGTTAAATATCACAAATTATATCAATAATAATCAGGTAGTAATATAAAACGTGGTTTTATTGTATAATAAGAAATTAGGGATCTTTTTTATCCCTATATATGGCTTATGGTTACAACCAAATTGTTCAAATAATTTTGTCTTTTTTCTGCTATTACCAAATGTGTAACTCACAGAAAATGTAAATACTGTATAAGCTAGCTCTTATGTATGATATTGATAAGAACGCAATGTATCAGTACTGTTTTTACTACAACACTGTCCTCTAACTTTTAGTACATAGAACTTATAAAATTATAACTTATCATTTGAAATTCAATTTTTGTAGATTGAAATTCGAAATACTTCCAAAAATATTCTGCTTCTGAATATAAAATGAAATATATGTATTATATGTAATATCCATTATTGCCATTCAATAAATAAAAAAATAAAAAACCAATGATGACAAAAAATAATATAATTTTTAAACTGAAGTTTTTTCTTTAAATTCATAAAATATGAATCGAAGTATATCATTGCGAATAGTAACTACCTAATTTTAGTCATATAAGGTTATTTTGATTTTTATGATTGAAGTAACGAAATTTCAATAAACCAAATAAACTCGTATCACATTTAATAATATGATAAAGTTTGTTTAATCTTACTTGTATGAAAAAATTCTTGATCTAGAGGCCAATTAGGTAAGTTAAGTATGCTCTTAAGATTTTTACATAATATGTACCTATATGCCACTGGGATCATTCGATGTACCTATTTATATTAGATAATACACTGCAAGTCGATGAATAGGAAATAGTAAATAAGCCACAAACAATTGTTTGATAAATAAATTGAATTTATATTCACATTTCGAAAAAAGTACAACAATAAATTTCGATTACATTAAAAAGTGTTTTTTTTTTATTAATTTTTTTAAGAGTTTTATACATTATCATATAGGACATAGGTATATATTAAATAGCTGATATACTTTTGTCAAAGTCAATTAAACGTTGAATTAAGTGTATAGATTTTGGTGGCTGGTCTGACAGTTAGTTCATGGGTAGTAAGTAGCTGTGTACGGAGAAGCCAAGGTCTTGGCAACGTACGGGTAGGTGGAGTAAGCGGAGTAAGCTGAGACGTACGGCGAAGCCACTGCAGCATATGGGGCGGCGACGTAAGGGGTGGCTGCGTACCTCGCGGCCACGTAAGGTGAGGCGGCGGCGTACGGTGCGGCCACGTAAGGCGAGGCGGCAGCGTATGGTGCGGCCACATAAGGCGAGGCGGCCAGCGGGACGATCACTGTCCGTTTGCTCCGGTTGGCGTCTGATTGAGCCGATGTCGGCGTCTTGGTTTCGGCGGCGGCGAAGCACACGACCATGGCGAGTAGAGCGAATGATACCTACAGGAATGTAATAAACGTATAGTATTAATATTGGTAATATGATCATTTATTATATTATTATATACGATATATACATATCTTATGCAGTACCACGGTTCTCTACCTACTCGAGAAGACAAAGTAGAGAGATAACCGTGTGAGGGCTGTAGGTTAGGTTATATAATATATATATGTGTGTTATATTTATTTTCGATATCGAAAAGATAATATTGTAAAAAAAAAACGTTGCAAATTAAATTAAAATGGTGCCGAATAAATATTACACGTACGACTTGTTGATTAATCTTTTCTTAAGATTATAATATTATATATTAGGTATATATAGTACAGTGTATCAAGAAGATCATATAAAAATGCACATGGAAATCAGTCTATATAGGTACATTGTTAATACTCTGCGTGTACTGCAGTACCTATATATAATAGTATATTATATATAGTACTATAATAGAATAAATTTGTGTCGATAGCTCAAATGTAAAAAAATGGCTTTATAAGACTTACTTGGAATTGCATGGTGATTTCGTTGGTAGGTTGACTTTTGAGTGTCTGGTGAATATAATGGATGTGCAGATGTACGACTGAAGACGGACGAAAGACTGATACTAACCACTGATCGAAACGTCCGTTTTATACCGTCTGTTTGGCCTAGAGACGCTCAATTACCATTTTGCACACAATATTCATATCCAATTACAAAACGGACACCGGTGCCAAAATATTAACAAACGATAATCATATAGTGTTACATAGTATAATTGAAATTATATCTTTTAATACTGTCACTCACGTTTATAATTTATAATGCGATTTGCGCTAACAGCCTATTGGCTAACTGCACTATTTCAAAATATCTCAGAAGTACTTAGAAGGTTTGTTTTCAGCATGCTTAGTTGAAATTATAATTCACATAATTTTTTTTTTTTTGGTTTTAGTTTGAAAAATAATTATTTTTCGAACTATAATACATTCGTATTTACTATTTAGCTTATTCAACGTTGTATTAGTTCTTATAGTCGAGTTTACAGAGTTTTGGTATTCAGTATTTAGTTTTAATATTTTAATATGCAGTGAATCAAAAATTTAATAACAATAGACAATAAAACATATTAGGTAGGCACCTACTCTTGTTAGTTGTTAGCACTATTTTCAATACCTATATAAATATTACTACAATAAAGGGATTCTCATCGTTGTTTTTACCTTACAATAGACAAGGATTTTGTAATTAAAATTCTGAGCTTAATATTTTAAAGAATTTAAGTTAATATTGTATTTTGAAACTATTTAATTGTGTTTTGAAATAAGATTATAATAGATGAAGCATTGTTGGTACAAACTATACAAAGTGCATAATATGTTACATATTACATAAATTATAAATTATAATTATGTAAATATAATTATCATTATAACTAATCATTACAAATTCACTCATCATTAAAAACATATTCAGCGCTGTAGCCAGGAATTTTCAAAGGTAGCCCTTGCCACGGGTAGTCGAAAAAAAAATCCAACAATAAAATATTAATCAACGGGAAAAGAGTCTTGATTCAATAATAATATAAATAATAAAAGATATAATTTTATAAAAGTAATTTTTTAATATTAATTTCTTTTTCGAATAAAACTGTTAATACCTATATTAATTGAAAATTCTTCCACTGATATTTTATTAATCACCACCCTATAAATCATAAGTTTCGTAAACGTTCACCGGTGTTGTTAAACTAAGGTACGTTTCTTGGTATTAGAATCCTTTAACCTAATTCTTACCACGCTATTTTAACTCTATCTACTCCTAACTCTCCACGAATTAACTTCCAGATGGTTCATATTTTATTTAACACAAATTAATTTTGCTATCTTTATTACCTTACCTTTTATTACTGTTGATTTTATAACAACAGACTAAATCGAATTTTTTTCCATGTACTTTTTTTCCCGGGATTCGTTGCCACTTTACCCTTAGGTGGCATTATGAAAAATTAAATATAAATATACTATATGCCGATATTTGTTAATACCTACAAATATATTTTATATTTTGAAAACTAATTTGTATTAAATAATACAACGGCGTACCTACCCTTAAAAATTTAAGTACTTACCTAACTATTTTTTTCTGAATTAAAAATAAGGATAAAGTTTTTATTGGGCTTATAGAACAAAGTCATATGTATGTTATTTTGGCGTACCTATTAATTTTATAGTGAACAGGTTAAACACTTAATTCAAAGGAAAAATGTTCAATATCTTCAGCGATACAGAAGCTAACAAAGAGTGTCGAACAACGACGATACACACTTTACATATTTATATATGGGTACATATAAGTACATAACTACATATTAATGTTGTACACAGTTATAATAATATAATATATTATAGATTACCTATTCTAACCTAACCAAATATACGATTTGGCTGTCACGGCACAGAGTATATTATTAGATTAATATCGAAAAAAAAAATAGAAACACGAGGGTTTGAGAGTACAAAAAAAAATATTATGGATATAGAGTACACCCCCCCCCCCCCCCACACACACACACACTTATTATCATTCTATTTTTGTTAGAACAATAAATTAATTCTTGTAATCAGTCTATTTCAGATTAGATAAGTAGTAAGTAACATTTCGATACACCAAGTTATAAAATAATATTTATATAAAATTAAGTCACGCTCTTAAAACGTATAGGTAGTATATAATATTATGCTCGACTAAAAAATATCAAAGCACGATAATGCTCACGCTGCTACCTCAGGAGGTTACCCCGGCACTACATATATTATGGTTGCAGGGAGCTGGACAATTTTTATGGTCACCTGCAGTAACTAGAAAGACGCAACATTTTTGAATCTATATTTTTTGATGAACCTGAACTTTTTGTCAACTTCAAAATATTATCCGATCGTTTACATTGTATTTAAATTTACGAAATGTAAACGTGCACAGAAAACATTTTTAAATATTTCGTGGGTTTGATAACAATAATGACTGAAGGATCTATTGTATATTTTAAAATTGTGACGCGTATATAATACAGTCGAGGCCGGACTAAGGGGGTGCTATACGAGTTTTAGCAATATTCACCTCCGTCGTTTGTACTGAAAAAGGCATGTAATCATATTTATTTTAGTCGAAGTCATACGATAATTGTTGTGTATATCGCATAACGTGCACTGCACAGCATCGTGCAGCATCGCAGTCATATATATAATCTTTGAAATTGTATATTGTAACGTATATTCCCCTCGTGCGTTGCGTATTTGTATACCTACCTATACATAGGTACAGTTTCTCATCCGTTACGCACAAATCATAAATCGTACGAATCGCGAATACTGCTATAATATAACACTAAATATATATTATCATGTCATATATTCGTAATATGTATCATACTATTATAATATGGGCAAGTAGGTGCTCACATTACCCGCAGCTATATATACATAAAAACGCTAGAGACATCTTGCGCCACGGCCGTGCTCGTTATTGTTGACCTTTATTTATAGTCCTTTTTGCGATTTGGCATGCCTTGATACTATATAACACGATATTATACTAAAATCGAAATACACATATTACATAGGTACAATAGTATAGTATTCGCATATAGCATAATGACGAAATACACGAATAATAACATAATATTATGTAAACAATATATACATATACACATTACACATATACCTATATAATATGTCTATAGTAATTGTATACATATTACATATATAGGTATAAATAATAATTCGTCGTCCGTCCACCCGCACTCCAGCCAGGGGTGGACCGCCGCCGCTGTCTCTGCACCGTTCTCGCTACCCCGTTATTCCCACGTATTTATATGTGTGTGCGGCGAAGTCATTTTTATCGGAGGGCTGCACGTGTAAGCATTGTGAATAAAGATACGCGAAATCTAAAAAAGTTGGAAAAAAAATACACCTCGGCTCGCAGACGAGTATATAATACGGTATACCTGAGCACCGGCATTATAATATGCGATCGAGCGATTGCCCAGAAATAAAAAAAACCACCTTAACCCCTCGTCAGACAAATGCATGCGCATATTTAGTCTGGAGCAGCGTTTTTAAGAAGTATATCGCCCCTCGGCATACATGAATTACCTATTATATCTGCAGTCCATACAGTATTATTATTATTATTATTATGTACTAAAAAGCCGCAGTCCAATGAATCACATACTCTCGTATATACATGTAATAATATCACGCATCACTAAATAATAATTAACATTATATTGCAAGGTATTATCACTTGAGAACTCAGATATTTGGGGCAGTTCTTGGGTCTGTGGGTCTGCGCATAAATTATAAACTATATAACTCAACATAGTTGTTAAAATAATAAATACATGCTAAATAGACATCATCAGAATTATTATAAACATTGACTAAACAAATTAACAATAGATGACTATTTTAAAAAGAGAAAAAAAATGGGTTTCGTATATAATGTACGGGAACAATATGTTATAAGTATGTATCTAGTAGCATGTTACATTTCGTTAATTTTTTGTTTTTGTTAATTTGTGTTAGTTTCTGTAGAAATAAATAAATCGTTACAAAAATCGGCCTCGCGGAAATCGGTTAGAGAAAAAGAGTTGTATCCAACCCTAAAACATATCTGTGTTAAAACAATTTTAATGAGCTTCTTGTACACTATGGGTATAGCTTTTATATATTATTATTTTATGTATTTAAATTTTTATAATTATTTACGTTACATTTTTTTTTTGGCATTAGTTATAATACATTTAGACCTAAAATGAATTAAGTAAATACACACAACGATATATTATGTCAACGGATAGCCGGGAAATATCTGAGATATACCTAGCTTAGAAACGTATTGTGTTGGTTAAACTAATAGATATACCATATATACCTACTACTTAAGTATTTTGGTCATTGAGTATTAGTAAAGACTTAAAATTGATTGTGGGCTGTGACAAGGTTAGTTGTCAAATTGAACTTACGGAAATTAAACTATTTACGAATTTAGATAACACGCGTCAATGAAATAAAAAACCCATCAAAACTGTACAGATATTGGCTCATATAGAGATTGCTTAGGTTTGCTATATCATTAAACCGTGGTATACCATAACGCATGGGTTCGGTCAAGGCCTGAACATATTAATATAAAACAGAAGACAATACCTATATTATAATATGATCCGGAGCTAGCGTGATGCGAATCGATGATGTGACACTGTACATAATATGTTTATTATATGTTCGTTATTGTGCGTGTGTAGTGTGTCGTGTGTGTCGTACAAAATTTTGCAGTATAACGCGGGGGACATTCATCGCACATCGAGGGCGTTCGTTTTACAGTTAGATTAAAATTCACAAAACTACTTGCTCAACATTTCGCGAAAAAAAACGTGAAAACAAAAATTGTATTTTATGTGCTTCTACAATAATTATTATTCCCGTCGGTTTATTATTCGGGCCTATAATAATTAAAACATATTATTGAATCAGCGTGCACATAGACAAGGGCGCGTTACCGTAATTGTGACTATATAGTGCTGTCTTAAACTTTTAACCATATAGGTAACCTACCTACCTATTATACGCTTATCCGCTGCGCAAAATCGTTTTCTGAATATTATGATAATATTGTGGATTGAATATTGGAAAACACGCACGTATCTCCACAATCTTGCGCCGAGGTGAGTGAAGTGTATACGATTATATTTAAGTCGATATGACTTTGTTTTTATTTTTAGATTCACTGATCATCACCCACAGTTGTATATTACCGCTGGGACCTTTGTGTGTACAATCATTCTGAAACACACAAATTATATAAATAAGCAGCAATATATAATAAATCATATTAGATAGACCAAAAATATTAGCACTCCCGCACAAAAATATCGCACACAGTTAATAACTAATTTTTTTATTTGTTCATTTCAGGTTGAAAGAGTAAAAAATTATTTTGCGCTTAAATCATTGAATAGTTCACTGCCATATTATAATATAAGGTATATAATATTATAGGTATTAGGTACGGATTGATTCACATTCATCAATGCCATGTGTATGGTATATTGACATCTCCCTTTTGGCCTTTTATAATTTAATACGAAACGTATTTATTCAAATTCTGTTTTATGACATTTTTAAATATAATTAAGACTACCTATAGGTACTTTTAATATCTTTACTTAAATTGTTTATTCCATTTAAAAAATTCCATTGGAGATTAGGAGATATAAACTTCTTCTTTAAAATGTGACCCAAAGGCGTTTTTACTGTAAATTGTGAAGTAGATGGTGATTTTTTAAAAATGTTAAAGTATCTGAATTTAAATTTATTTAGTAGATACTTCTGAGTTATTAACCTTATTTGTGCACCTAGTATCTACTAAGGTCAGTAGTCCTTCAATTCTACATTTATGATTTTACTTAATAATATATAAATACATTTTTTCCAGACAGGAAATATTTTGAATACTACCTTCAATAAATCAATAAGTAATATATATATAAAATATAATATGTATAGCAATTACTATTTAGTCTAGACAGTCTAGTACGTATTATACTCAGATATTTTTTAAACATTATAACCTGTTATAATGCATTAATATGAATTGCCTACTTTAATTTTCAAATCAAACCATCATAGTCCCATGTCTTCTAAAAATATTATCACGGGCTATTATCTTTAGTATGTACTTATATAGTTTTAAATTTCAATATTTACCTGAATAAATCGCATTTATCAAAGAAATAAAAAAATTCTAAAATTCAGAATCTTAATGAATGCGCCTAGGTGAAAATTAAATGTAAAAATGGGGCGAGTCTCCCTGGCTCGCGAATCACCCTGTATAATACAGACTACAGTTTCTGGTCGCCCAAAGAGCATTTTAAACCGGCGGCTGCCGTATATGGTATGTCGTTTTCCGTCGCACATTATAGGTGCTACTATAATGCTGCGCTCGTAATCCGGCGAGGTCGGTCGGCCGTGCCGTTTGAACGATTATTATTATTGTGTGCGCTTCGCCTTTGTCTTGCGGTCAGATTAACAATAAATGCGTGTAAACCGACTGTATAGTCGTCGCTTGCTCCCATTGTGGACCGTCGTAACGCGCGTGTTGTCACCACCGAGAATATTATCATTACGTTTGCAGCGACCAAGAATTTCAACATGATTATAATATATAAATAATAATGCCCCTGCAGGAAAACACGTATGTATATAATATATATTACGAGTATACGACATACATATACGTGAGTGTGTGTGTAATATTATTCTGTTGCACAAAAATAAATGGCTCGCCGTTGTCAATTTGAACGGATGTAATTTTTTTTTCAAAACGAAGAAAAAAGTCTCTTTCTATACAAACATTGCACCGGCTTGGTTATTTCTTCGGATATTCCTTAAATTTTCAAGTCTTAGTTATATTAAACACAACAATTTTTAGTTAATAATTTTAAATAACTAGAAAATAATTCGAAATTTTGACGACTTTCTTCAAATTGCTAACTTCATAATAATATATCATCCCTCGTCATAATGATGTGCATTTATTCTCAGCTTTATTTGTAATTCCAGTAATAACAACTCATAAGAAATCTTGTATTAAATAGTCAAGGTTTTTAGCAAAGCATAACAATTTTAATCAACATTTATGGTAAAACATTATGACGTTCCTATAATATAATATTATTATTAGTACCAATATAGCATGATACTAGATATTTTTCCTCTACAAGGAAAAATAAAAAATCAATGAATCATAGATATGTTTTTGGGTATAGCGAAGTGGAAGAATATCTATAAAAAAGGAGTAGGTATGCTATATTTTGTTAAGAATTTAATTTATTTTCCTTGTTGATTTGCGTTTTTATGGATAAACTAAGCAATAACTTTAATAATTGGAGAAATTAAATCGATTAGAAAAATAAGTTGCATCCAGCCCAAAAACATATCTCTGTTAAAAAACCAATATAAGTAAAATGTTTTAATTATCTTAACTGACTTTTGTTGAAAATTTGTATTGCATAAATATATTTGTTTTCCTCGATTCAAGAAAAGTACTGAGAATTTTTAGGTTCCTCTTCTGTCAAATTAGTACCAATTTCAAAAAAAAGGTATTACAACAGTATCTTCGGAAACAAAAATTAAAATTAAAAAGAAACTCACACATCATTTAAAATCCAATACTTACTGAGCTTCGCTCCGAATCTAAAAATCATTTGAAACACTATAAAACTATTAATTTCAAATTATAAACATAATTATAAGATGGTAGAATTTGCATATACATTTTTGGTACCTATATTAACATTTTTAGATATTATAATATTAATATATATATATAGGTACACATTAAATAGATAATCTAATTATAAGGTCAATATATTAAAGTAATAAATCTTTATAAATGTAACAGGTAGGTACCTAAATATTTTCTTTTTCAAAATCGTATGGACAATTTGTTTTCGTTAAAGATTTATTAAACATATTATGTTATGAACAATAATATTTTTTCGTACACACAATACCTACGTAATTAAATAGTTAATGATATACCTTCAGTTTTTGGAGGTGGTTTTATTTTAAAGTCACATATTGTTCTTATCAATTCAATTAAGCGTTTTTTTGAAACTGCACCCGTTGGCGTTAGTCCATACATGCATAGTCGCTAGTCTGTCCATATTTGGTTAATATATACAATATACAAATATATAATTATGAGTGCTATTAAATTGAGAGAGTTTTGTATTATGATATATTGTTTATTATTCAAAAACACGCATAGTCATACACATCAGACAAACTAAGATAAATCATTTATAAAAAATATATATAATATATTATGAACATATAAAATAAAAATCAATGATAAATTTTAGTTGTACAACTCGTGAAATCAAAATATAATTTTAGTTATACTTTGTCTTCATAAGTACAAAATAATTATTTTCAAGTGAATAGCCTACATAAAAATAAGTTTATACCATAATTATTAATATTGTTGGAAATTAGAATACAATTATAACTTTAGTCTTATAAATGAATAGCTTTTATTTGATTTGTCGATGCAAAAATAAAAACAGAATACGTCTAAAACATTTCAAACTGACGTTTACTAAAATAAAGTCCAAATGTCCAATACAAATATGATATTTATTGTTGTTCTACCATATTGCTATTGGTTATAAGAAGGTACTAGTATATTTTATAATCAATGATACTGCCTATTACCTATACATAGGTTATAGTGTTATTATACTATATAAGGCGATATGGTTAAATATATGAAGTGGATTATACCAGTCATTATACTTTAATGGCATGAACTGCACGTATTCATACTGCATGATAATATAATATAATTTTATTAAGTGATAATTTGTAACAATGTAGGTATATCAATCAACCATCGCAATTGATTTTATAACAAACACTGTTAGTTACATTTTAAATCGCGTACTATAGTTTTCGTGAGAAAACCGTTATAGGTATAACTGTATAAGTAGTAAAAATGTAGTCATTTACAGCGTCGTACCCTAATTACAGAAGTGAGGAGATTCGCGAAAATCGAGTGATGACAATCACACAAGACGAGCGTATAATTAAACAGTACTCGTAGGACGCTATAGTTTATTATATTTTTACAATATTATATTTTATAAACCATACGGCCACCCGAAACGGTCTGTATCACGCGCACCGCTCTATAGAAACGGGTCGGAGCGGCGTCGGCCGACCGTTGGACAGGACGTGGTGAACGTTTTTCCGGGTCGTTACACCGTTTCAAACGGCGGCGGCGTCGGCGGCGGTGGTAGACAACGCGATAATAATATAATAATATAGAAGACGTATAGGAGATGGAAAAATAAAAGGCAAATACGTTTTAATATTATATAGTTGGATATTATGCGCATATAAGTAGGTATATGTATAGGTACCATATACGCACATAAACGGCGCGAGTACGCAAGGGAATGAAATCTGTCATTAATATTTTTCCAATTATTATTATTATTATTATTGGCCACATATAGGCCCCGGGGGCTATCACGATCGTTCCTGACAATTATTATTATTCTCTCGGCTGTTTCCGATCTGGATCGTTCGATAGCGCAGTCAGACCGGTGGTTGTGAAGTAGATACGCGTACTATCCGTGCAACGTGTGTATATATTACGAAACACGTTTTGAAATAAAAAATAGAATATTTCCCTTTTTTTCATTGGTTGCTGCTGGGCCCACTGCACGCGCGTATACCTATATCTCATATATATATATAATAACTGTAACGACTTTTCTTTTTTTTTTCTCTCTTTCTTTTCGTGTTTGTGACCTGCCACTAGATCTTAATTATGCTAAACAGTTTGCATTGTGCATACGAGTAAAAAGCCTCCGAGGCCGAGCGCCGACGAGCGGAGAAGTATCCTGTGCGGCCGCCTATACTGCGCCGCCGACGCCACCGCTGCCGCCGATTCCCAGCGCCGTTTAACCAGGACTGCCGTGCCGAGGTAATTAAAAACCCCATCAAGCGAGCCGTGTAGAGGGTATGGTCGAGGGCGAGTTAAACTGTGTTTGAGCGAGTATGATGACGAAATAAAAGATAAAATTGTACCATGATTAAGATAAAATATTATCTTATACATTATCATAATATTATCAGACTAAACGTTATAACTATGGCACAAATATCAGTTCTGATCGAACGTTGGAAACGTGAACTCGTTATTGTGTTAGTTCGTACATGATATCAATGATATCATTAAAGTGTACCAAAAATTAATCTTAAAATTGAAAACAGTTATACTGCAAAAGTACAAAACGAAGTAAACTATGCATTTCGATTGAAGGATTTTAAAAAAAGTCGACAAAATACATTGCAATTTTCACAAACTCGTCCAAACAGTGTCTGCCGGGTATACCTATGCTGTCTAGAGGTGATATACCCGCTCTATATGTGGGCGCAAGGATGATCGTAACCGTCGTTAGTATAGATAGGGATGTTAGGAAGAAAGAAAAAAAACAGAAATAGTCACAGGTGACCCTCAGAAGATGTGAAAACATATATTTGAGCTTAGAAATATAGATTTATTATGTTAAAATTAAAGTAAATATTCGTAATTTAAAACCCGAGCTTTCTTATTATTTGTAGGATATGATTGAACATTTTTAAGAATTAAATTTGTTCAAATTTTTTTCTGTCAGAACACAAAGAGATAACTTTTAATATAATAAAATATTTACCTACATAATAGGTTGGTACGCTACGTACACGCATATATATAAAAGTGAAAAACAAAGTGAATTAAAAAAAAAAAATTACCTCTATGGAAAATTCGGTCGGCACGAATTCCGATCTCGACGCCCAGTCCGAAATCTGAATTAGACTGTTAGTGGCAAAAGAATTTTCGGTGTTTTTCGAAAAATTTGAAAAATCAGTAGGATTTCAGATATAAAAACCGCCTCTCCTTTTAATAATATAATAGGTATCGAGCGTTACGCGAAAACGATAAGATGTTTAAAAGTTTATATCATAATTTACCGTATAGCATGGATTACACATATTATTATACAATATTACAATGTCAGCACGCCGTTTATATAATATAATATCAAGCATATTTTATTATACAGCTTATTGTCTATATTAGACGTCTTACATGTCCCCTACCGTACCTATAAACATCAAGTAATATAATAATATATGTAATGTCGATATCTTAGAGTAGTGGTGACCAACCTTTTTTTACCGATAATGATAAAAAAGAAGAAATATATATACAAAGATAATATATCATTGATGGTAAACTTATAATCTTATAACTATATACGCTATACGCTAGTCTCGACGAGTTATACCAATATCTGAACATATATATAATACATAATATAATTAAAACTGCAGTGTGCATCCTTATACTCTATGTGTTCCGTGGGAAACTGACCGGCTGCCGTTATAATATGATACTTTAGGCTTAAGTCATGAAAAAGCCGTTTAAAGGGGTTTCTAACTTTTATATTTTTCGTTATAGGATATTCAACTTTTTTTAAACAAAACCGAACTTTCCCGACATTTGTTGATGTATCTTCAAAACTTTTCAACTTTGTACCGTAGACTTTTTTTTTAACTTTAAAGCTATTTTATTGTGCTATCAATAAACTTACACAATCGCACCAGAAATGTATACATAATTTTTATTAAATTAAAAAAGTAAAAAAATTGTTAAAAATTAGCACTGTTGAAAGGAATTCGCGCGTATAGCTCCAAATAACGACACATTTATTATCGTTTTTATTCATATTTTTTTATTTTATAGAACAATACATTTAATAGGTACCTTAAATATGTTGTTTTCGTAAATGTTACCTCTTTGTGATACATGCTTCATCCAAGCTCGTTGTTTAGTAATTGCTCATTGACAATAATTACAGCCACGAAAATCGTGTGATGTTTATATTGTAGAGTACTTATTACTAGGAAACTATTGAAGATAAGAAAACAAAATTTTTAAGATATTCTATGTATTAATGTAGAGTAATAAAATAAAAATAAAACTATAGAAATACGTCGTTATTTAGAGTTATACCGCTATTATTATTATTTAGCGCTATTCTTTTAAAAATTCCAACTTTTTATTACTTTTATTTAATTAATAAAAATTATTTGGTATATTTTTGGTCTGATTGTGTATGATAGTTGATAACACAATAAAATAGTTTTAAAGTTAAAAAAATGATGACGAAAAGTTGAAAAGTTTTGAAAATACATCAGCAAATGAGCGGTTTTGTTTTAAAAAATTGATATGTCCCTAACTAAGATAAATTATAAGTTATAGACCCCATTAAAGTGATTTTTTTTTCATAACTTAAGGTATACTATACTATATTATGACGCCGGTCGGTTACTTCTCCACGGGATACATTGTATATTATTATAGGCATGACATTATTTAATGTTGAAATTGTCTTAAATATAAATTTGTCAAATATAAATTTGTATGACACATGCAAAGCTGAGAAAAACTATTTTAAGTTAATTTAGCATAATAGATTTATACTAACAACAAATATAAAGGTGATTAAAAAAATTATAAATTAACTATACAACAAATTAAAACTATGAATTTTCTGATTAATTTTTAATAATATTCATTGTTTATTGATAATAATGGACAGGTTCGTATTAATTGCCATGATAATGAAATTATTCGTGAGTATAGCTTTCGTTAAGAAATTATATAAAATGTCATGTTCGATGCCAGGGCACCAACTATAATTGCCCCAAGGTTCCAATGATATTTACGATTGTCACGGAACCTTAGTTAGCTAGTGGTATTTTATTTCGGATAGATAATTTGTTGAATAATAATTTAATTCAATAAAAATGTTTACTTATTAGCTCAAAATAAATTCCCAATAAATTGATTTTTGACAATTGGTTAATTATAGAACTATTTTAACCTAGGACCACAATATGAACATTTTTCATTTAAGTAAGCAATATTCAATGTATTTATTTATATTTGTTCTAAATTCCAATTTCCAATCGAAGCTAAAAAAATGTTAACTGCATCTATGTGTATGTAATATAAAAATATATCATAATACATTATCAATTATCATATTTATACTATGAAAAGGATTATTATTAATGAATTTTCTAAATTATTTGCGTGTTTATATCATAAAAAAAGAGTATTTAAAACGAAAAAATATTCAGAAAGAGTTGATTACATAAAATATTAATAACGACTAATAGTTTTGGTTTGACGACGGTATATGATTTAAAAAATAACAATATATACCAGTACCAGTCATAATATTAATTCTTTTTCTTTATAAAGCCATATATAATTATTATTACTTAATAAAATATTATAACTTAATACAATTTTATTATTATTATTATCTATAAAACGTGTCGCAATAATGCGATAGTTCGCAATAACCGTTAAAACGCAGCGATGTAACAATATTAAATATTATTATTATTATTCTCGATGTCTGCACTGCGAACGTATCGGGTAAATATAATGTACAATAAACGTATATCATACAGGTAATAGGTATATATATATTATATGTAGGTATATACTCGTATGATATGTCGTATGTATACATGTGCGGATTCGAAACCGTTCTCACGTTCGTTACGCGACGTGCGAAGAAAATAAAAACCAATATCGTATGCCTATACGTTCAATGAATAGGCTCTTTAGAGAGAGAAAGAGACAGATGATAATATTATATACACACCGATATAATAATATGATGTTGTGTACGCAAGACGTCGCCGGTCCGCCGGCTAATAATGCGCGTACCCCTATTGTGACGCGGACGAGGGAAAGAAACAAAAAATCCTCCCCCCCCCCGGCCGAATCGTCGTGCGCTTGAAAAAAAGTTGGCGGGGGCTGTTATAACCCTACGACGGGATGGTGCGGTATTATTGTGCGCACTATATTATATAGTATAAAGGCGGACGCGTACGGACCGGAGAAAAAAAAAGCTTCCATTGAAACGGACCTCGCACGGTTGTCGTCCAGACTTTCCCACACGTCGTTCGGAAAAGTATACACGCCGCAGTGACGGTGTGTGCGGCCGTAGAAAAAGTTCTTCTTGCACCCGCGAGCTCAACCTGCACCTCCCCTTCCCCCAACCCCGTCGCGCCACTCGTGACCGTTAGCGGACATCTCATATAGTGTCACACACACTATATTATACTACATACGCATATATGCGCGTAATGACAATGATAAGTGTACATAATATAACACGCAATAATACGGACTTATGACCTATTATTATATACGATGTACAATACTTGGTCGTTTACGTGTGTTTAAACAATGTAATATAAAGTAGTATGATATTATGACTATACGGCGAAGCTGCAGAATCACCGTGCTCGTCCTCGTCCTGCGTATACACCGTCCCCAAAACAATATATGTTTACAAATACAATATTATATCTATGTATGTACGCGTATAGCCACCAAACTCAGGTAAATATTTTAACCATCGGTGAAAAGTATCGATTTTTAACTTTTGAAATATTTAAATATGTTCGTTCCGAAAATGTCCAGACTCCAGACTATCATCGCACAATTATTTTTTTTTTTTAAGCATACTAGATATATTTTTGAGCTGCAGGGTACAACTTTTGCTTTTCTAACCGATTTTCGTAACGCTTTGTACATTTCTATAAAGTCCGAAATCAACAATAAAAAAAAAATTAGATAAATTTTATTGCTAACAAAATGCAGCATAATGCTACTAGATATTTTTCCACAGCGCTATACCCTGAGTACTTATACCCAAAAACGTGTCTATGATTCTTCAATTTTCCTTGCAGAGGACAAACATCTATAAGTTATCGATGGCCAGGAATCCCTCCAAACACGCCAGCGAGACACTCCGAATGTTTAATCATATATAGATAGGTCTATATCGTAATACCTATACATAATATAGGTATGGATCATCGCGCAACCAGTTACGATGTAGATCGAACACGATATGTCTAGACGTATAGAGCGTGGCGTGCGTACTCGAGGGTCGTGAGGAGGATAAAAAATGTTTAAAAAAAAAAAATTAAAATGTTTTAAGTATAAATAAAAACCTACAGACTTTTAATTTTTATTTTCCGAAGGGTGCCGGCTGTAAGAATCGACTGGCCAGAGGGTGGTCCGCAGTCGGCCAATCGGCGATAATGCTCGGTCCGACGACCCTCGCGGCTGGCGCTGCAGGGCGTGTGCTGGGGCGACGGCCTTTTGACGGGGTGTGGAAACGTTTGGAAAAAAATGTCGGCATACGATGAAAACCGAACGAGACTTTTGTGTACTTAACATTGTACATGCACACACATACACGCATATATATATTTCTGCTGTGGGTATTATATAGGTAAGTATATACATCGAGCGCTTTTGTACGGAAATGTTGCGAATCCGTTAAAATGGCCTATTATATATATATATATCGGTAACATATTATTATTATTATTATTATTGTATTGTATATTATAGTAGTTAGATCGGCGAACGCTGCAGCAATAATAAAAATACGCTAGCTCTCTCTCTCTCTCTATATATATATATATATAATACGTATATATAAATGCGTATAACGGATATATATTATATAGTATATAATATGATATATTATATGCATATGCATACATAATATTGTATTATATTAAGTACGTTATGAAGATGCGATTACGCAAACCAAGATAAATGCGTTTGTTTGCGAGTGTGTGTATACCTACGTGCAGTGTAATGTGTGTGATACAATTGGAAAAATATGTTGTACACAGACAGGTTTGGTATTGCGAAAACGGTTCCTGCGATTATCATCGTTATATTTTATCAATTCGAATTTTACTCAGAGATAAAAATATTTAATATTATAATACCTTTACACCGTGCAGAGCGCTGCACTTGTGACGAAACTAAATGTGCGCACAGAGGCGGATGAATATAACAATAAGGACCCTGCAGTGACGGCGGCTTTCTTCAAACCGTGACTTCCTATCCATTATAAGCTATAAACGTATATATATATATTATAAAGTGTATGCACGGGAAACGCCAATGGTCTTTACGAAATATAATAACATACCTACCTACCTAGTACAATAAATAACAATATACACACGGGAGCTATCGTCAGTACCATTTGTTCCGGTCATCCTGAAAGTTTGAAAATATATTAAGATATAGCAAATATAGTGTGAGCATTATAATTTGACTATTTGCAAATAATTTAAACATAATATTGTGTTTATAAAAAGCAAAGTTTTTATTACGATTCATGAGCATGATCATTATTAATTAGTAATTAATAAATATGAACGAATAAAAATAAACAATCTGTAAGAACGCATGGCACGCATTAACTACGTGTGTCCTTACTTTAATTTCTCCTATCGTCATGACACCTCATTCTTAAAAAACCCATTTATATTTTCCATTTCATATATTATTATTTTTTTATTTGGGCAAGAGTCCTTGCAGTCTATATCACGTTCGTCGTATTATTAACATCATCTACATGAATACGTTAGACGTGTTCCTATACTATTGTAAGAAGTAGCAAAGAGTTGAAAGAATCTAAGTTGGTTCATTCTTTGACTTACCACGCGCATGGACACATATAAATATAACATATAATAATATATATTATGTAAAACGTTGAACGCATCAAAGCCATTGACAAATTACCATTTAAGCTTTATAACTATAAACAAGTAGATAAAAATTAATTTTAAATCGATCTACTGATTTTGACATTTCGTTAATTAATCATCGAAGCATCATAATAACACTACCAGATACGATCACATTACTCAATTGTATCAATCATAGCGGTCCATATCATTCTTTTACTTAGAACTAAGAAGTGAACACAGCAATTGTGTTATAAACAAAAAATTAAATTAAAATTAAAAATATTAAAAAAATGCACGCCTTAAGTATCTTAATAAAATATAATAATTAAAAAATAAAATAATACAAAGTTATTATAAAAAAGGTACTTAATGTTGTGCACTCTGTTGTCGTCTAGTCTCTAGTTGCCTTGATGCCTTGGGTTTACTAACCATAATTAAATTTATAAATATGAGAGCATGAACGTATTTAAAATTATTGTGATCATTTTTTTAGTAATTTACACAGTTGAGCTCCAAATTTGAAAATAAATTGTTACTATAGATAATATTATTTTATCCATGTATTATATTCTAGATTAAACGAATATATAATTAATAAATTATTTAATATTTTTCATTGGGGGGGGGGGGGGTTGAGCCCGGCAATAACCCTGGATGTGCCACTGTTAGAGATGATCATAAATTCATAAATCATAACATTCAATTTAAATTTTGTTAGTGAGTACCTATTCAACTAGACCATTGTCCATTGATATAATTTTTAAATTTGCTTGTTATTTTGCCTACTCTAAGTGCCGTTCACGGTAACATAATAAAGTATTAAATATATTATATTTAATATTATTATCATTATTCATTCTTATAGTTTGTACTAATGAAGTTAAATCCATAAAAAAAAAATAAGATAGTGTCATATTATATTTTACCTAGCCGTGCTAAAATGTGTAGGTATATTAAATTTGACTATCTATAGGTAATAAGTTAAAGAAATTAAAATGATAATGTAAATTTACTTAAATGATATATCAGATATAGAATAATCTGCTAAAAAATTTAACTTAGCTTGGTGACTTTAAATCACTTGATCACGCTACCTATTTCACTGATAGTAGACTATATTATTATTATGTACTCATTATGCTATAGTATTTTTAATTTTTCTCACTTAAGATGCCAAGCTAAGTTCAATTTTTAAGTAGATTACTTTAACATAAATGATATTTATGGATAAAAGACTTATCTATAAAATTATAACACAACTTTTAGAGTCATTTTTTCTACATGGAGTATGGTGGAGTGTTTTTGTTGGGATATCACACATTTTTTGTTGATACCTTTTTATTTTGGGAACATATTGGTTTTTTTCTTTTTTTTTTTAAAATTATTTTATAAAATAAGTTTATATAATGATTATAAATACTTTTGGTTGCAGATTATAATAGTAATAGTAGAACTTAGTATTTTTATTTATTTTTTTTTTGTATTTTGGTTGCCATAGGTGTCGGATAGTAAATTGTAATACGGGCCTATATGTATACTTTAAGGTGCTCTTTTCTTTTTATACTTAGCGTGACCCTTCCGGGTCGTTGGATATTAAACACTAGGTATACAATAAGTAATTATCTCAATATCAACAATCGTAATAAATTATGTATTGCTAACTAACGGACGGGCGGACACCAGGGGCTAAATGGTAAAACACAAATTTGACAAACAGTCATTGTATAATTAATAAATAAATAAATTTCAATTAAAAACTTATGCTGTAGTGAAATAGTGTGTTGAACCCTGAAAAGCGGTCTGGATTCTATTGGGCTAGAATTGTCTATGCCTCGCAACAAATGATATTGTACACTATACATTTTAAAATTAAGTTAAACTAATGAAGCAATTTACATTTTACCGTTGATGGAGGGGGAGGAAATGTCTTTGTTTTGATACGGGAAAGGAGGGAAATATCTAGCAAATCGAAAAAGCAGTGGTATTTAGGAAAAGAGGGAAATCCAAATAACCGTTATTCATAATATTATAACGATGAATACTGTAAAAGCTAATCTAGGGCAATATTCATTCGTCGATTCGATAATTCCATTTCACTAACATTAGTTTTTAAATAATGTTATACATTTATTGGATAGATATAAATTGTCTTTGACTGTTCGTACATAATCATAAAGCTCCAGAGCTCTGTCCACACCTTTATATACATATATTTCTGTCTCCTGCAATAGAAATACGTCAGTTTTGTTTTAATACTATTATCAGCTATCAACCTCGTTAGATTATATAGGTAGGTAGGTAGGTACTAAGTACCTACCTATATTATGTATTTACTCTATTACATTGATTTACAATAAATAACGACTGTTTTAGACGTCGTTTACGGTTTGCTACAGGTAGGTATCTTTGTCATGTTTATTACTTATAAATTATAATATAGACGTTTATCTGCGATTGTTATTTTACTGTACTGACATAACTATTGGTATGGGGTATATGCATATCATAGGTATAGGTTTGAAGTTGAGGTTGAATAAGTCAGAAGTCAATCACTCAATCAAAACGTCTTTACTTTAAATCTATTCTTAATGGCTTTTCTATAGCATAAAACGTTATATATACGCAGAGATGCCTTATCTGCTTTTCACGCTCATGATGCTCGGCGAATCTACAAACTATTCGATGCTCATATTATAATAACTTTGGTGTAACTGAGTCGATAACAACTTAACGCGTGATAGTAGCAAGTCGCAGGAAATATTATTAGAAATATATTCTTACATGCGCACACGATCACTGTGTGTAGTGCCACACGTTTGACACTTACTGAATGCAACCACCACCCCACACTGAGCCATATTATACTGAATCATTGTGATCGACGACTGTACACGATGTGTAAAAACGTCTTCTAAAGTCGTTAGAATCAAAAATACAGATAATTATTTATTATACGTAGCTAGCCGTTACTGGCTGATAACTAAATTGTTGATTCGTATTCGATTTACGGCAGCGGCAGTAAGTAGGTATGTTTTTCAGCCTCAATATATTAATAGGCATGATAGGTGTACGCAATATATTATAATATTATATTGTTTTATTACAGTAATATTCATGACTATCGTGTGAATTAATTTGTTATTTAAATTATTATGGATGGCCACCACCGCCGTGCATAGTTATACTTTTATACCAAACAATGTAATTTATTAATCACACTATACTCAACCACAGGCTCAGAAAACATGTTCCCATATTATAATAACCTGCCTAGGTATGTTACTCCGTGCGTGAAACAATCAATAAAAATGATCGTTAACGGCAACGCCGTTAAATTGTAATACGCAATAATAATTTAAATAGGCATATAATATTATATAGACGTAGCGTGCTCGTTATTATAATAAAGTATATAAATCTCGAGATTATTATTCAGTTATAATAATATTATTGTTATTGTTTCTGCAGTTACGATCGAAACTTCTGCGCATAATATTCATTGCCATTGCAGTGAATATACATTCGGACGGTAAGAGGAAAATAAAAACGTTTTAAATTGTATTACTTCATTTTAATATTATATTATACTGTTATTAATCCACGTCATATTATAAAACACACTTTATTGTACAGAGTGCACCGCCGTTTTTTATTGGCGCGTGTGGTTAACGGGCGGACATGGAAATCACCGGGGCTCACCCTGTACAGCAGCGCACATACGATTATGCCAAATCGATATTATTCGCCCCGAGATATATATGTAGGCACCTACACTCCCGGTGCAGTGCACACAATATTATAACGGTAATATTCGATTCCCATAACGGCTTATTCCACAGTCAAATAATAATAATATTATTATTAATAATGTTATAGGTATAGGTACGGCTTCTGATTAAAAATAAAAAACCGATTCCCATAAGCGTCTCCTTTTGGCGATCAATTATTTATCTAGTAATAACAAGGAACGATGATTACTTGTTTTTTTTATTAATATTACCTATTTGAAGATTATTAGGTACAATCGGTGTTCCATGTTCCACGACATCAATGCTCAAAAGTAGGTAGGTACATTTTATCGAGAAAATAAATTGTTTTTTTTCTATACTCGAGGTGAGCAGCTATCAGGTGATAGAGCCCATGTGACTTTGTTTTTTAAAAATAAATTAACATTTCATTACCGCCACAAGATAACCGTTGAACTGTCGTCGTTAACTATATTGCCAGTGTTATTCTTTATTGATCTGGTGGACACGGTATAATGTAATTACTATAATATAATATATTATGTGTCTTGCAACCGTGGCAGTATAAAATTCATAAACTAATAACAATAAATAGAGGTAGGTACAAACAAATGACGTACCTACATGATGCAGAATGTTTCAAAACACGCATAACACATTAACACCATGCGATAAATAGGTATAGATGATATTATTATTTTTCATTTCATGACATAAGCTTCAGTTACAGTAGTTATAAACGATAATTACTATTTACGTTTTTATTAGCATTTACATTATTTGTTTTTATTCTACAATGGTTGTTTTTAACATAATCTATTGGATATTGCTTGAAATCAATTTGTTTTAAACAGAAGTGTTATTTTGTTTGTTGCATGCTTCGATTTGTGGTACCAGGATTTCGTGTAGTTGGTTGAGTATATATTTTTTTATTTTATTTGTACTTCATGTATTGATAAGACATTCAGTTAACAAAATAATATGTTTTATTGTTAATTGTGTTCCACATATTATGTTGAACGTGTAGAAGATTCATTTTTATTGGGCCATTAAGTAGCTATGTGTGTTTAGCTGTGCTAATGTATTTGAAAGTTTCACATTTTCTATTGAACAATGTATAGGCAAACAGATAGAAGTCGATGATTTTTGTATTTTAATATAGGTACCTCCTATACTCTATAGGGCTATCTTGAGACCCATGATGAAATAAACTTTAATCGCTAGGTGTTAATACTAATGAAAAGAAAATGAGTACTGAATTAACTCGTGTTAATTTGAGTTTAAGTACGTCGTACAATTCTACAGTTCACGAATGTTTGTACATATTTGAATTAAAAAAAGAAGTAAGACATTTAAACGACTTTTGCCCTGTATTGTCAATATGAACAAAATATAGACTCACAACTAACATTTATTATAACGATCGAGTCATGTACTTATTTATATACTAACCAAAATAGTTTATACTAAACAGTAAGCATTAAACTTCTGAATAATAGCAGGGTGCAATGTACTCATAGCTGAGACGTCATTATTCAATTATTGTACAGTTTTAAATTTTTAATAATGTTCAAACATATATAATATACCTACTGTAGTTCAACACTTCAACATAAACAAAAAAATAAAATAAAATATTAGTTTTATATGTTAGGTATTAAATGAAATAATATATTATATGATATTTATGCATTTATGCACAGTATAACGTATGGTTTTTAACATTTAAATATCGATTCTTATCAATGCCCAATTCATTTCGATAAATGTATAACAAGTATTAACAACCGATCGAATCGGAGATTCAATAGTTGTTGTTGTTTGTATTAAAAAGAAAACCTTTTGATTCTTGTAGTACCTACGTATAAGGAAAAACTACACAATGACAATCGTCGATAAATATATTAATAGAATCTTGACAAGAGCAGTCTTAATTCACATCTGGTAAAAATCTTTTTTTTCAAATACAATCATTATTAATGCATGGGAGAAAAAACTCGCACGATTCGCAAACTAAAATGTATACATTGAAAAAGAGATGCATATTAAAAACATAATATACGATATACTCGTACCGTTTCCGCATATAAATGTTAAGTTCGTAGTATTTGTAGTTAATGCATGTTATTATAAATTCAGGTACCTACCTATTCACAATTCAGATTTCAGTTTAAACTATTATAGTTTAACTATAGTCACTATAATAGTGGTTAGTAAAAATTAATTTATGAATTTATGGTCATACAATTATAATGTAAAAACTTTTATAAAGGTTTCGAAGACGCAATTCACTATAAATAATAAATATGATATTTCGTTAAAGCGCCTGCCTGCAAACCGGGCGCGAGGACCCGAAATTGCTTAGCACCTATATTGTGGCACATGGGTCCGAGATCTGACGATTGATAACTACACTTATACGCAGTTAGATTTACTGTTTAGTTGAGTATGCGGTTATTATTAATGGCTATCTGCATTAGTGTTGTTCGTTTATTCATTTTTTAATTAACATCCGTCTTAATAAAAATCAATCTATCAAATCGTTATATTCTGTAACCGCTAATCCACCGCCTATATATATATCTACACTATATCATTATAGCATTATAACCATATAATTTGCATTGCAGTACTGTATCAGGTATCTACTCTAGCTCTAGGTTAGTCTATCCAAAATTCTGACCGAAACTCCTATAGTATTATAACGCAGATATTACGACGTTCTACAGTCGGGACAACGTAAGTCTACACGGTTTTCAGTGACCCGCCATTCAAGTCCCTATATCACACTATAACCGAGGTTATTATTACTTATTACTCGTATTTATAATATTGACGATCTCAAACAGAGCCCATTATCGCGTTTTCAGACGGTGGCACGATTCGCGCGTAAAACCGGACCGAAATAAAAGAGCACGGAGAGCGAACGATCGATCTAGAGGTTGACTCGTATACATACGGAGAGAGAGAGAGAGAGAGAAAGAGGGTGAGTGTGGGGAAATGGGGGGGGGGGGTAAATTGCCCACGGTTTAAAATTAATATTATACAAAGCGGAAAGAGAAAGACATTACATCGGTCCAGACGTCGCGGAGTGTAAACACCAAAGACACCGCGAAGAAGGCGAGATATATCTCTCACTATATAGCCGCGGAGAGACGCGCACGCGGGCTGAGGGGCGGGCAAAATACACGTACTTAAACGATACGAGATAATATAAATGATATAATATTGTTATTAACACGTACACGGTTCACCTACACCTCGTTATACGGTTGTAACAAGCGACGCGGATTGTACCGATATATGCGATACTCACTCACACACACACACACACACTATATACACATATTATAGCGCATATGTATAAATATATATATATATGCACACGCATGCGTATTCGTGCATACACGCGTACCTACACGCGTATAATATAATATGTACACGTAGGTATATAGATACTTACGTGCGCAAGATTAATAGCGGTCGTGGTATGTGTATATGCCCAACATCGTTCATAAATTCGTTGGCCGGTTTTTTTATTTTTATATATACCTACCTATATATGTTATATGACGTATAGCAATAAAACACTTGGGTCTCGAACTATCGGCTATTCAATAATACCGAGCGAAAATTCACGTAGTATATATTTATATATATTATATTATATTATATTATATACGAGAAATATGATCCAGCCAGGTTAGAAAATATATTATATTATTATTATTATTAATATTAATGGCGAATATTATTATTTTATACGCACAGTGGTAGACGTGTTCAATACGACTGCAGCAGTTTACATATAATAATAATAATATTATGCACTAAAGATGCATATAATATTAGATATTATTATTATCCTACGTACGAGGACCGTATTTGAGCGCTATTTTTGCGAGATGCAATAAATACCGTTGCAGCATGGTGGCGCACTGTTTACTTTTTACCTGAGAAACCAATCGCTCACCAGTTGAAAAAAGCCACTTCACTTCAAACCTTCCTTCTCAGAAATTTGAATATGATGAAGTATACCTAATTGAGTTAAAGTTAGGTATTTAACGGCCGTCGTGAGACCACGTTTTTGTGGTAAAAAGTTGTAAAAAGTATAATGATATAACATATAAGTATTAGTATGGTATACTTATATTAAAATTAGTATTATTCATTTATAATTATTACCTATTGTCTAATATTAGGTATTATTGTTTTAATAACGAGGTACAGGTCACACTAGAGGTGTGGTATCTTAATCGTGAAGATAGGTTATATATGTATTTTTTTTTTTTGAGTGAGATTACTGAGCCATTGATGTTTATTGGGAAAATTCTATAAATATTTTAGTTGTTTAAGTTGGTGGTAAAAAGAAATAGCCATAGACTTTCAAACTCCACCGAGCGACGGAAAAATAATTTTTAAATAGTCAAATGTATACTTTTGTCAGTGCGGCGTCAAGTGGGACTGTGCCCACACCCTCCCTTCACGACATCACCCTATCCCGCCAACCAAATCAATTTTAGATTATGCCAGTAATACCAGACCTCCCCCGAATTATTTTCTTAAAATATTCTTGAGCTTTCAGCTGAAAGAAGCTTCACTAATCTGAAGTGTAACATAACTTATTTGAGAAATCCTAGAAGTGAAATTTGATTAATTGGGACAATTAATTAAAATATATTAAAAATATTACTATTTTACATATTTGATTTAATAAACAAAAGTGTTTAGATTTTAAAATTAAAATTGATTTTTATTATTATTCTCATAATGACGTATTCAGTTTATTTATTATTTCTGGTGCTGAGCAATTTATTTAATTTACACTCTTAGGTAAACCAATTTTGATCATCTATTAGGTATTTTATATTAAAAATAAATTAATTTGTATAGCTCCCTAAAACGTGTAGTGGAATATACCTAGTTTTAAAAATTAGAAATCAAATAATTAATACCCTGCCGCAAAAAATAAATTCTGAATCCATACTGTTGTATATTATAGTATGTAGGCATTAAAATGGAATTCTACAGATGGGCCATCATAATGATATAAATTATATTTCGCCTAACTGATTTTCAATAAACATACCTACCGATATTATACGCCATTGGTACCTTTTAAGAGACAAATGTAAAAGTGTATTATAATAATATATATATTATTTATGTTTGTTGCAGAAAGAAAATACATATGCGATTAATTTTAGTCTACTAGTATAATGCCTACCATAAAAAAAAACAATCGTAAATCAAGAATACAAACTATTAAAGTAGAATATTAATTATAGATAAATTAAATTATACATTTCATAAAAACCACATAAGACTTATTTTTATGTGTGGGAGCTGAGTAGTCAATATTATTAAACTCCATTTCATTACTTAGCCTTTGTCAGTTAATATTGGAAATAAAATTATATAAATAAATTATCGGTCGAATATTTTAATGTTTAGCGTAGACCCTAGGTAGATATTAATAGTTTTTGTATTATAACCAATTTATATAACATGTCTGAAAAATTTCAAAAAGAAACTCACATATAATTCTCATTAAACGAGTTGGCTTTACGAGTCTCCTTCAAATGTTTAATCTTCACAAACTCTATCATGGGCGAAAATCGGGGGGGGGGATTATGTCATAGTCGCCCCAAATATCCATTAGCCCTTTCTGCAAAAAAAAATGCTGCTAAGTATCAAGTTTTTAGTTGTGTTGAATCGAAGCTCCCGCCAGCTCACATTGATGTTAAAAATGTTAGTCCCCCACAAAAATCTTAATGGATTTCGCCTTCGAACATCGCCCCAGAAATATTTGCTCCAGATCTATGAAAATCACAAACTCTTCTCTAAGTCACAGTTATATTATACAGTAGTGATTATAGAGACTTAAACAAAAAAATATTATCATTGAGTACTTAACAAACTTATTAAAACAACTTATTAATGTAAATAGTTTTTAATATTTTAAATTATACCAAAGCATTGCGACTTGAAATGAAAAATGGCAAAATTGTATAAAATATAAAAATTTTAGTTTAACAGTAAGTTAACTTCCCATGACTGTCATTACTCTTACTCAATAACAATGAAGTCGCATGTTGGCATTATTATAACTTTAAGTCTTTAAACTATTACTACCATATATACTATTATAGAATCTAACTTACATAACATGCATGATTTATAGTAAACGTTTCTTTCATAGTAATAGATAATTTAAATAATATTAACTATTTTATATATGCTTAGCATTTCAGTAATGACTAAGATAGCAAATGTTTTTTGCCGACTATAAAAACAGAAACATTTATTTTGTTCAACAATAATTATTTCGTTTGTCTTTATTGAATTATAATCATATATCGTTGGGAAATACAAATACTACAGGTACGTATGCCGGTATTCGGTATGCGCATTCAGGTGCATATAATTTAAAAACCTCCGTTCCTTTAATCGATGTCAATTATTTTGTTAATACATGCGTATACATTATTATTATATGGTATTTTTAAGACTGTAACAGTGTTATGGTAATTTTGTCACGCCTTTGCCGAGGATTCTACTATGAAAAAATAAATATATATAGAAACAAGATTAATGGTTTACATAAGTATATGCAATTAATACACTGTACAATTATGACCCCTTTTATTTACTTTGTCCTGTGTGTACAACGCAAACAGGTTAACAAATTCGCATATTTCTTTATGCGCGACCGCGTGGCTCTTATCCAGCCCTTTCTTCTTTTCTCAAATATCTCCCACTATTTTGTTATGATATCAAACCCCCGTATAACAGCTCCAAACCGATAATTAATGTTTGTTAATACTCGTACTCACTGCAGCTATATACAGTGCGTATTTGCTGCGGGGCAAGTCTGACCGAGAAATGGTCGGAAAAGAAAACAGTGAAAAAAATAATTACCGTAGGTACCTATAATACGAGTATGTGTGTATCTGTATAGACATTTTTTTTTTTAATCGTGCATTTCTATTACAAACATTTAGGCATATACGTCATACACATATGTATAAATGCATAATCATATTGTGGTACGAAATTTATTGTTCCATCGAAAAACAATGTAGGTAGAGTGGTACTTATCTACAACAATATTGACATATACGAAAATGGTGTTCGAGTAATGCGTGGAGTAAGAAATTGGAACGTTCAGGTTTCCGCTTCACCGGTTTCCATATATAATATACAGAGTGATTCACCAAGCATGAACACCACATTTTTTCTTTAATTATTAAAATCCGATTTTTGGAATTTTTAAATATACTTAAGGCCATATTTTAAAATTCTTGAGATTTCTTGTACTGGGTACTTAAGTAGTGTTGCGCGGAGACACAACGGCAGTTTTTTAAACGTAAATTTTCAACTGAAAATTATTCAGTGAATACTTTTTCTAAATAATTTTACGTACCAGAATCAAAATTCGTAAAATTCGTAATGGTAGTTTTGAGTTATTTAACTTTGTGTTCCAATGATAAAAAGTCTATGGTAATAGATTTATAAGATATGGGGCTATGATGATTTGAACATTTTAGTCTTTAATATTCATTTATAAACATAAATAATTTTTAATAACTGCCCAAGTTTAATTAATAATAGTTCCAATATTATGTCTATTTTATATTTTTGTAACACCATTTTCAGGAACTATTTTCCTTAGAAAAAATATTTTATTAACTAAGAAACTAATCCTTCGAATTTTGAATTAGGTACATCAACATTTTCAAAAAAATTATTCACTAACCAACTTACAGTACAAACGGGAGAACTGATTTTAAAAACAAAAGTTAGTATCGCCACAGGACACTCCTTAAGTATTGTACAGAAATATTCAAGGATTTAAAAAAATTGTCTACGAGTATATTTAAATATTCCAAAAATCCGAATTTGAATTAATTCATTATTAAAAAAAACAAATGGGGCGAGCATGCTTGATGAATCACTCTGTATATACAACAGCATATAATATTTTATATAAGAGCATGTAAAATGTGTTTAATATAATATGTGGCCCCCGCAATCGGTACTCACTCTCGCCTATAAATACACAGCTGTACCTTGTGTTATACAAAAATTAATTATGACCATTATTTTTGTTGTATCTTTCTGCAGTAATCACGGTCCGAAGCGTAGGTTAATCACGGCCAGTCACCGTTTTCGAGTGTACGTATTTTTAGGAATATCAAACCAGTCGGTGGATATTACGTGTACATTATTTTTCGGTATGTCTTTTGATTACAAGTTAATGTACGGGCATGAGCGAGCGATCAGTATTCGAGATGAAATACCGCCGCCGTGGATTGATTAAAAACATATTTATTTTAATTATAGTCGGGCGAACCATCGCGCGGGTAAATAATATCAAACTCGGGAAATTAAAATTTTTACACAACAACTTACCCGCTACTTTTGCTCGTCCCAGCCTCTCATAACATAAGAAAACACCTAATTTCAAGAGGACGAAACAGTAATAAATATATACGCTCCACAGTCATGCACTTGGTGGCATGGCTAAGTTGATCCCCGAACTTCAACCTATTAGCGTTATCCAGGATGCACCAAGGGGAGAGTGGCTAGACAATACGTCTCCAACATTTTTTTTTTTGTAATTAAATTTGGCCATGTCGTCATATTTTAATTCACAATGGCACACATTAATGACTATACTATCGTGACTAAAAATGGGTTAGCATATTTGTCGGGTTCAATTTACTTTATGAATTATTAAATGTTGTCAATCATATTGTAGACATGATTGGCCTTTCCATATTACCTAGGTACTGTTTGTTCAGGGGAAAGTAAAAATCTGAAACGCATCGCTTTCAAAAATTGATAACTGCCAATGAGGTTTTGGTAACATTACTTGTGTATACTCTTAAAAAAATAAAAAATTATAAGAGCTAACATTTTAGAGGCTTTACACGTTTATCTAAGTACAATCTGAGCTGAAAGTGATTTTCATCTCAATAAATTAAGCTCAAAATAATTAAGATATTTATTTATGTAATCAAATATTTATTAAATATTTTTAAAATATATTATAATATATTGTGTTATATAAAGTAGGGTCATTGGACCCCCCCCTCTTTTATCATGCCGTTCAGTTCTGAAACCTCCCCATATTACTTATTGTATACATTTTATTACAGATTGTATATACGTATACATATTATTCTTGTTTGTTCTAAACATGTGTAATAACATCGTATCGTAAATTAAATCTATTCTTATTAAAATATATTTGTTATATTATGTTATGTATAGAATTTTTTTTTGAAACTATATATAATATCAAATACATAGTATTCAATGACTTGGTGTGGTGTGATGTGTACACTCAACTGTTTTGAGTGTATGTATCGGCCAGTGTTCCTAACTCCCGGATGGGTGACCACCCGGAATTTTTGAGCAACAAATCCTTGTCACATATACACGTGTTCCTAACCATCCCAAACCCTACCAACCTAACAGATAAATGACCTCAGATGTCGAAGACTTAAAATCTAAAAAAAAAATAATATTCAATAGAGATTTGAAATTACGGTGACATATATTAATATTATTAATATATTAAAATATTGTTTCGGTATACCAATTTCTAGAACTAATAATAATATACCAAAAGTAAAAAACAAATTTTTTAATATTAATTTATTGCATAATGTCTTAAATTTATGGAAATATTAGATCTCCAGACTTCTATATATCGACGTCTAAAATCCAATTATACCTAATAATTAATTTAATATTAAAAAATAATAACTTAATTTTTATTGTAAAATATCAAAAGGGTGAGGAGTGGGTACTGAGTATACATTATATATACTAGCATTCAGATATATGCACCACAACATTGTAGTTACTACATAACTTTGCTCGTCATTTTTATCTGCACTTTAAAAATATGTAAAACAAAATAATTAAGATTCATATAAAAGCGTACACCTATTAAGATTAAGTTGTAAACTGCATGTATACATTGGTACCTAAATAAAAATAATTTTATATTTATAATAGGTATGAATTATTATGATGTTGAATATGTGTTATATTTTATTATTTTGTACAAACTACGAATAGACACAAATCTTTAGAATATTGTTGTTCATACCTAACATGTACACAACACTTTGTCGATATTATATTGATATCCACACGGAAGCAATGCCCGAAGGTGTATTGTCTAAAATCATTATTAATGGTTAACAAGACATATTATGGTACAAACTCGTTATACCTCACCGTCCTCACCAGTGGTGTGGCATGCATATAACCACTGTAACTTGTTAGCGTTGCTTACATTTTTCATTTGTACCTACAAATTATGATTCTTAGTTTTTTTTTAGGTAGGTATTTACTTATTTCAATTCAAAAACTAATTTATATTCAAGAAATTGAAATAAGTTAATATTATTTAATTTGAGACTATACCTCCTACTGAAGATATAGTCAACTAATAAAATAATAAGCTAATGTCGTCGATTCCTAAACGACTAGTGGGGGGGGGGGGACCTAACCTGCTAGCCATTATGTGGAGGAATCAATCAATAATTCCCATGCCAAGAAACAGGTACCTACAATTGTATAAATGATAGGTTTATATCTATATGGCTAAATCTAATATAAATACTTAACACGAATTGACCACCAAGGCTAACTTTCTAGTGGTCTGTAAACAGACCCATAAATAAATAAACAAATGAAAAATCTCGAATAATAACTCTTAATCGGAGTCAACAATTTGAACCAACTAAATCTACCATGGCAACTATTTGTTTGAAATGTGTTTGTCTTTCATGATTAATTTTTTTTTAATAAGTTGGTTTTATAGACTGTTGAAGAAATGCAATACTAGTCATTAGTCATTAGGTGCATATACAAATGTAACACTAATAATCATTAAAATAAATAATATTTCATTTCTCAAATAATATAAATAAAATATTGTTCAGACTTTACAAGATAAGTCTTAGTTTCTGTATCTTTTCCGCTTTCTTTAATACAATGTTTGAATGTTGGTGTATAATATCTATTTTTACTTATAGCAATTTAACTTTTTAGAATCTGAGATATAGTGCTATCTAAGCAATACAATTATGTGGTTTTTCAGTTTCGTTTGTTATATTTAAGTATTCTCTAGATCTAGCAATAGAACACGAGTTCCAAAGTGCTAAAAAAATTGTATTTAAACCGGTAAAAAAAAAATTATAGATGATCAATTTTTAGGAGTATGTTTGGCAGTATATGTATTTATGCACTCTACAAAGGCAATTTTTATTTTTTAAATAATTGTATTTAGCGACAATTTAATTTGAATGTGATTTTTGAACAATAATTTTTAACGGTCTGAAAAGAATAATTTCTTTTCTTTTAAACGCTTGAACGGCCGGGTCGGTCAAAAATATAAATAAATTTTTTTCATTCCTTTCCAACACGTTATATAGATGTCACACTCATGTTAATAGGAGAAATAAGTATAATACAGTATATACATACAGTCACCGGTAGTGCTCATAATACTGTACCGGAGCTTTAGTTGTTTTATTATGTTTACTTATCAGATATCCGTAATCGGTAATTTGTGCAGAACTAGGTATATAAGAGTTTAAAAATACAGAATCTGACACGACGTGTGCGCAAGTGTGTGTAGGTATAAATTAGTCGTAGTGGAGCAACCACATGACACATTATTATTATTATTAATTATAGTAGTTAGTATGCCGAGTACGTCTCCAAATAGACAAAAAAAGGGTAAATATAATTTGTCACGTTTCGACAATGATTTGGCTACCCACCGGCACACCGACTTCGCCGCGCAGGAGACTTGAACAGACGGGTCGGCTACAAATTGATGTATCTCGGTCGTCGGGTATACATATATGCAGCTGAAATACTTACACGGCTACACGAGCACACGAACCACGAACAGACACAAGCACAAACACACTCGAAAAAATCACCTCTTTGGAACGGGGGCGTATAATCCCGTGAGAAACGTACGCGGTGAAAAAATTTAACATAACATAATAGTAACCTTATAATAAATAGGAACCAGTTGCACCCTTGGCGCACGCACACACACACACACGATCGATATGGTGTCTAAGGTGTGTGGACTTTTACCGATTGCAGCTGCATATATATATAATAAGTACACTGACACTCGCACACGTATTATTGGACAATCGCGCAATCGGGCAGGAGAAGAGTGGTAAAAAAAAAAAGAAACGCCGTCGCTCTGTGTTCCGGCGCGATAAATCACCGGGTGTGTACCTATATATACGCCTTGCACCGATGCAGTGCGTCGTAGGCAAGTCATAGGTTAGGTCCATCGAAAATGGAAAAAAAAATCGCAATTTAACGATCGGATTTAACGCGCCGTCGGGTATTTGCGATTTGTCTAGACGCATTGTCTATACCGCTAAAAAACGATCGTATATTATCATGATTCATGACAATATCGGTGTATTTTTTACATGGTGATGTATACCTGCGTTGAATGCTTATTATTTCGGTGTTTGTAGATAAGCACTGCGCAGGACACACACTTACCGGTTAATCTATTTATTATTATATGGCAACTAATTAATAGAGCTAGAACTCAAAACAATGTCTTGTTTCAAACCAATTAGTTTTGAGTTATTTTAATTACACAACATAATTGTTTATTATTATGGTTTTCAATGGCCATATCCTAATTTTAATCAACATTTTTTAATATTATGTTGTTAATTTGAATGTGTATAATATCTTTACACGCTTATTACAACATATTTTTTTCACTAATTTTTCAGAAATTTAAATTACGTCGAGTTTTTATTCTCTATTTGACTACAGGTATTAAATTGTTTTCTCTACCAAAAAATATTTTTTACACGATTATTCAGGTACACGTATTAATATATCATTCGTCTATATACGTGTAATTATAGTAGATATCCATAAACATAATTAAATTATTTTGATAACCGACTTTAACATCTTGTTATTGTATTGAACCCATTTTTTAAAAAGTATAGTGTTAGAAATTGTGATACAATTAATCTTGACATCTAGAATACCTATGAGAAAATAAGGTGGAAATTATCTACATTAATTAAGAAAATATACAGACTTAGGATTAAACGTTAACATGATAGTCATTAATCACAATAATGAGAGATCAGAGATAAGACACGTTCATCGAATGAAAATAAATTATGGAGCGCTAACTTTATTTAATAACGGAGTAATAGAAAAGAACGGACGGGCTTGATGTTGGTTGTAAATATTAGGAAATAAAATAAGTTTTTAATATTTCGATATCTAAAAAATGTTAGATTATATTTTGTTTGACGAAATTAACATATGCATAGGATAGATTACAGTGATCTGAGAAGTGGTTTGAAATATTTACTATATAAAGCTGAATAGGGTTAGCAGAATCTCGCCAAAGGGTGACTTAGTCATTTAGATGGTTAGAAAGTATGAGTTTTTTTTAATTCTGGGCAAAATTCGTAGTTTATCGCGGGTGGTTATCATTGTTAATAAAAATCACTAATTAGTTTTTGAAAATTAATTTTACAATATTTTGTTTATAATTATTAGCATATATAGACGCGTGTATGAGAATTACATTAAAAAATATAGTAGATGTCATAACTCCGGTTTAGACGAGTTTAGGCGTCCTGACCGTCCTGTAGAACATTTTATTTATATTGCTATAATAAAGATATAAAATATTAGTTTATATTTACAGTAGTACACATAAGAAAAAGGAACGGCAATTTACTGATCTGCCTCTGATACAGTATATAATTTTCAAAACGCATTTCCAGTTTTTTTTTTATTCATGTGTAATTTTCATGATATATAGTGCAGGCTATAGGATAATAATTCGATTATTTGATTATAGTTTTTAAAATATTATTAATATGTTTATGGTATTAATTATTGCGTAGGTAATATGATGTTATTATTGGGATCATATATCATAAAAGCACTCTCTGGGTATGTTCGTATATATACTTACCTGTATCTGTATGCTTATAAATCATAAGCTCACAGTAGGTAGGTAGGTAGGTAGAATAATAATAATTATTATAACGATATTATGTCAACGGTATACGGTATACCTATACGGGTATCGAACAACATTAAATTGAACACCACTGTAAATATTTTAAAACTAAAATAACAAAATTACATGTACCTATGTGTACGGTGGTTAATTTTGTGTATCAAATAGATTTCACGTACTATAAGTATAATAATTTATGCATTCCTACTATAGAGTTTAAACTTTTTAAGTACATACAATTTTTCGTTAGAACTTGGCGTTCCTCATATTATGATATTATAACAGGAGCTTGTTATTATTTATCGACTTGTATCATACCTAAGTGTTACTAGATTAAATATACTTTTTCGATTTCCACAGTACCTATTAATTGTCTATAAAATATTGTCATTAAATGTTTATATAATACGTTTAACAATTCAATAATATTTTGTATTAATATAAAAATCGATGGAAAATTAGCGATAGGAAATCGACATTATGTGAATAGGTATTACTATATTGTCTAACTCTGTGCCTGTAATATATAAAATATGAACTAATTTAAACACATGCTGGTACAATTTACACATAACGCGTACTATATTTATCTAAATTGCTAATCGTGTGTAAAAAATCATTGCGTTTTTTATGCACACGTGTACTTATATACATAGAACTTGTTGCACACGAACACCTTCCCCAGCTATTATAATGCACCCAGTAGGCAAATTGTTGAAAAATAATAATACTATATTAGCAGTCATTACTCCGTCGAAACCGGGTTTTAAATTAAAATGAATTAATGGTTCAATATTGGTTCAGGGTTCAGCTAATTATGTGTTATTTTATGATTTCTCGTGAGTTGATTAATTTAAAGATATAGTTACGTGGTAAAAGTTGTTTTTTTTTATAACCGATATCTTTTATTTGACTTACGGATAGATGAAATACATTTATATGTGTATACTTAATGTACAATATTATAATATATATTTTACATCGATTGTCAACCGAGTGAGTACTCGACGATTTTTATTTGAAACAAGTTAGGACAGCTCACTTTGCGAACGTGCTAAATTCCCAGTTTCTAAACGTATTATAATAAGGAGCGATTCATTTTATGGTTCCAAATACAGTTTAAAAATAATTTGGTAATCTTAATATTTTGGTAGTATCTATGTTTTGCATAGTTTTAATATATATTAAATACTTACAACATAAGTAATTATCTTAATATGACAATGATTATGAGGATTTATTAATAAAACAAATCTTAGAAATAAATACATAATGTAGGTACCTATATTATCACCTGTAACAATGTTTGAATGTAGACCTATTTAACGTACTTTGGTGTCATTGCACCCCGATCAATTCGCTGACCAATTCAAACGCGCACCCTCCCATATGTGCTGTTTGACCCTTATTGTGGCAACCGAACCCTTTGACCTTTTAAAAGCAGCTAATTCTATCATTATGTCCATGTCCTGGCGGGGCACCGCTGCTGATAGTCCTGAACAAATTGAAGGCGGTGGAGGATTTCACATTACTCGCAATCCCCGTGCATTTTGCCATCATTTGAAAAGACCTTAGACAAAAAAAAAACAATATATCAGGACGATTGTGCACACAAGAGGTATTGCCACAATAGGACCACACATAAAATTAATACCACATTTTGCACGTCTCAGCTGGTCCTTCCGGCAGCTCTTCAGCCGGTTAGTCTCACGATGCGGCGGTGGGGTAACTTTTTGAAATTATTTTTAAAAAAATAACATAATGCAAGATTCTGTAACACCTTTTATGGAAAGGGTGGACAAAGTGAATAGATAAAGACGAACAATACGAACAAAAATTCGAAGGGTTTAACGTAATACGGTTAAATATTATTTTTTATCGTTACGCAATGTCAGCTATATTACAATATCATTCTATAAATGTATAACCTATAATATATATACGTATATATGAATATTTTTTACTTGATCATTTTATTGGTTCTTATTTCCATAATTGTATAATATATATGTTAAAGGCCAAGTAGGAAATCTGTCGTACCTTGTCACCGTGCATAATGTTCTATAATAAACATGACGTCAAAGTGCCAAGTAAAAAAAATATATATATCTGTCATCGCTAGCTGTTCGTTCGTTAAACACAATGCCAAGTTGTCGATCAGGCGAAGCGAAATGCACATGAAGGTATTTCAATTTAAATTGAATTACAATTCAACAAAATAATATAATGTATAATAAACTTAACCTGTCCGCTGTGGTCGGTGGCCATACGATCAACGAGTGTGATAAAATCAAACGGCCGTTTCATTCAACTGTTTTAATAAATCACACTTAAAATTGTATCGGTCACAACTTCGATTGATTTGAAGTATTTGATCGACGATAATATAATATGATAGTATACTCTATACATTTGATAATCAAATCATCAATTTCCAACAACGATTCACAAACGAGAATACATAATATAGTAATAATATTACATTATTATTTGTAACCATCTATACCTATATTTTTTTATGACTACAGTCTACAGTAATCGACTTCAATTCAATTTGATAAGTATTAAGACGACAAAATTTAAATTAACAAACGTTTGAAATTTGAATCACTCAAAACTATAAATGATTTTACCACGCAAAGTCGAGTTTGCAAGTTTTATAGTAAACATTGTGCGTATTTAGCACCTAACATGCAAAATAATTAATTAGTAGTTTAGTAATCAAACATCTGATTTCATTATACCAAATAGGTATATACTTATATTTTTTACAGTTATACGTTTCCTAAAACCTAATACTAATAATAGAAAATCCTGAAAAAGTGGTGAACTGTAGTGAAATTCAACTCTAGGAATAATTAGGTAATAAGCTCTAATTATATAGGTACAATAATATTGTACTATTTATATTTTAAAGACTTTATAAGTTATAAGTTATAACATAGCTTTTGCTTCAAGTATAATATTTAATATTACTTTAATTAACAGTAGTTTTTATCTACAGCTGTCACTGGTTCATGATGGTATCATTGGTTAGGTATATAATATTAATTAGTATTAAAAGTATGTATCATATTTCATTGTTGGTGCATATAAACCTTTATATAATCGCCATTACTCTGAGTGTTATGATATAAGTTATTGAGTTATAAATATTTTTAAATTAAAATATAGTGATGACATGATATTAAAAACAAATACACAGACTCTATGAAATTAATTTTTTAATGATAGACCCGGTGAAGTAATAATAATAGTCTCATAGGAGGATATTAAATGTTATGTTAGTATAATAATATAGAGTTCGTTGTAATCAATAATATTAATATGGGTGGCTAATTTAAATTTAAATCAATATATTATTCGTGAATATTTTAATTTTGTAGGAATCAAAAATCGTGCTTTTTAAAATAATTTTATTCACCCACGACCCGCGTATCATATTTTAAAGATAATAATAATTGCTACCCTCATTTCTCTGGAAATTTAAAGCCTCGATACAGCTTAAAAATAACTAGCCATTTATTTTATAATAAACACGCTCGACTACCTAGAGTGATTACATGATTTTTCATATTCGGTTTGATAAAAATATTTTTATTTTTTTTCCATACACATAATCTAACTTAACTATCTACCAATATAACTTATAGATTATACGATATAACGGTATAACAAATTATACGCTTCAACATAATACACATATATTTTATATATTTTATGTCCATGTGTATTTCACTGAACTCCTCCGAAATGGCTGGACCAATTTTGATGAAATTTTTTATCTGTGTTTGAATGAGTCCCAGGGTGGTTTAGATTTATAATTAGACCCAGAAGGTGACTTGGAGAGGTGCTCACACAAGGGTTTTGAGATTTACGATGAACATTGAACGTTTCTTGTTCGTGTATACATTTTTACTATTGGTTAAGGCTTACAGTTTATAATGTAGGTACCTACTTATAAGAAAAATTATTAGTAGAAATTAACATTTTTAGTTTAGCTAAATTATTGCCATTGGTTACATATATTATGTTACTATAATAATTTAAAGGAATATGGAATATACATTTATTTACAACTATACTTACAAAAAATAAAAATCTTTGGCACGGACAACGTCGGGTGGGTGGGACAGCTAGATTTTTTTTGTATATAAATGGTTGCCATTAGTTACTCGGGCAGATAAGGTAAAATCATCCATCAAATCTTCACGTTTATGGTTTCAAATAAAGAAATTATACCTAAAAACAATTATGAGAGCATAATGTATATTCGTAGCTATTATATAGGTACTTAAAAACTACTTAACTAATTTTGTGAAAATTTCAAATTGTTCTTAGATATATCAGGATAGTTTAAAGTGTAGTTTGAGCCACGTTCGATTTATACCAAGTGCAATATCCACCACAAATTAATATTGTTTATCTTAGTCGAATTAACTCGAAAAGCGACGTAAATTTTCCAGTGAACTGAGATAGGTAGGTGCACCAAACCATGATACACATATACAAGATAAATTTTGTATTTTTCATTTTTTTTCAGTGGCAAAAACGGATTATACACTTCTACAACTATAATCGGATGTTGGTCTATCCGAAGTTAATAGTATCAAAAAATTACTGGACTTCTGGACCGTTTTTAATAAAAGTTGTATTAATAGATTCCTTGAAACTTGGAAGATGTTTATAGTTTAATTAGATAGTATAATAGTTATTATAGTAGCATTGATAGTTGGATCAATGATAGTAGAATATCTATTACACGCAATATCTATAAGTATATTATAACGTCTGTAAGATATCTCACTTCGTTTATAACCGTACGTCACAATCCGGCTAATGCGTTCCTAACTATGTACCTAATCTTTAAAAGCTTCCTTATAGAAATTAACTTTAGAACTTACATAATATTACATAAATATAACTATATATTAACTATAATACATATGAGAATTCTTAACAGAAAAATGTTTACTTAAATATTGACAATTGTGGTATTAACTACGCTCTGATCAGATTCGTGTTTTTAAATTTTTAATAAAATACCTTAACGATTTCGCACTTAAATGTATAGCAACAATAAACTACTATAATATTACACTGAGACGAGTGAAGTTTAGTGAATGCTGAAGTGCCAGTAACATTCTAACAAAAACGTTCCCTAACATCCTAGGTTCAACTATTGTTTTACAATTATTGTACTTACAAAATGTTTGTTAATATTAATTTATTTATATTTAACAATAATAATTATAATGAATTAAAAACGGGTACCTCTTTCAATTCATTGTTGCTGTTGCGGTATGATTTTATCGATAACAGAACATAAGTACATATAACATAAATAGATAGTTTTAAAGCGGCATTATTTTTTATAAATGTTATCTAAAAACAGGTATACGAGTATATTTACATTGCATAGGCTCTTTCTACACAATATTTTACAAAATTTAGATTAGAGACTTACACATACTGCAGTAATACGTATTATGAATATTAATAAAACCTAATACCTACATAATACTATAATAATATGTAATTACTAATTTTACGTAACATTAATTAAAACAACATTTAAATTACCTATAGGTATGCCTGTCTCCTACTGTAGCATGTAAATATTCTGAAGGCCTAAACATCAATGCGTTATTTCGTTTGTGTCTTAGACTTTAGTACGTAACAAAATACTTGTTGAAGTAAATATAAATTAAAAAGTAAAGAAAAAATTACAAAAATATAACAAACGCTTAATATTGATTAATATTATATAATTTTTTTTAACGACTCAACAACTATTTGATAATTTGATAACCCAATAGTAGCAAACGTATAATCGGAGATGCAAAGTGCACGAATTTTAATAAACAATATTAGTATCAAATTAATTTGATTAATTAAATTACAGTATCATATTAAATTACTTGTATCTACCTATTAGTATAATTATTTATTTATTTATAATATACATACACAAGTATGTATTATGTAAAAAGTGACGAGTTTAGTATAATGACCGCATGTATTATATCTGCGAAATTGGTAGGTGTACTGTACAAACTTTACTTATACGATTTAATCAGTGGTGCACCGAAGGGGATGACAGAGTCCAGACCCCTACCCCTTGGAGCATAGCACTTGTTCAGATAACAGTTTGAATTGTATATTTAATTTTTTTTTTTACCAAGGCAATTATTAAATAATAAATAATAATTTGAATCATTATAATTTTACTATCATAATTTAAATGCATGTTAACAAAAACAAAAATGTAACGTAAATTAATTTTCTAATTGGATCCACCCCCGGGGGGAGGGTACCACACACACACACACACACACACGAATCTGAAATTCTGGTTGCACTACTGAATTTTATTATGAACTCCTCTATACAGTGTGGTGCGATTACGTGGGCCGTGAGTGAAATAGCCGACGAATATTAATTTTACACCACGGTGTTAAATTGACGACAACTGCCAACTAATATTATGTAGGTATATTATATCTATCGGAAAACCTGCACCGCGTGTTGTGCGCACATATATATTAGTGACTAGTGTAAAACGTAGGTACTTATGTCATTATGTACGAAATACACTGCACACACATATATATGTGTATGTATAATATGAATATCATATCATAAATGAATATTATACTTACCTCCAGAGCTGTATATTGCATCTACACTAATATACTGCAGGCGTGATAGTCGTCGGTGCTCTAATAGGAGGGACTCATTACCTATCATGAATTCAGATACTTATAAGTTATGTCTGACGTGTAATATACATTAAATAATACTATACTTACAAGTTAAAAGTTAAAATTACTTACTATCTCTTACACTGTATACATCTGCAATATACGTAAATATTATTTACATCAATGTAAAATTGTATAATTCGTATACGGTCATTGGGAGGGCCCGATATTTACCCCCTTCGTAAACCCTGCCATACATACAATTAGATTTCACAATAGTCGCACTATTAGCAACTATTATGGATATGGCCACTTGTTATAATATAATTATTATATTTATAAAACTTTTTATAAAATAAAAATATATTAATTTCCTAATAATCAAATTTAAGTAGTTTTATGAAATATTTGTGATTTTAATTTGAACGTTCACGTTACGACCTTGGATAATTATTCCAAATCAATAATTTGTGGGTAAAAATTAGGTGAACATTTTGAGCTTGTATAATAGGTTAGGTTAATAGTTTGTAACTATACACAAATACACCTTTTCATATCTTAAATCGTAGTAGAGGTGTTGTACTTTTACAATATAAATTATAATAGAGCATAAGCATGACTTATACTAAAATAGAACCGGGGCTTCAGATCCACTAAATGAGTTTTTCAAACTCCGTTTATGAGAATATCTATCTACGCCATCATAATTATTTAACATCAATACTGGATAATTTGATCATTTTAAATCAAAATTACATTTTACTATTTTAGTACAATATTTTTTTTAATTAATTCCAGTTAACATGCCTGTGAATAATTGCATATATATATTTACATATTGTTATAACTTTTAATTTATATAGTTAACTATATTCCACACTATTTCAAACATTTCAGAAAACCCATTTGGACTATAGTTTTTTTTTAATATCCTATTTATTTCATGGTGATAGAACATTATCTTTATTTAGAATGTCGCTTTGAATCTCGAATGAAGCTGTATTGGTTTTACAAGGTGAGTGAAACGTGACAAGTGCCTAACACACTTACACACCACAATATTATATCATATCCAGTTTTTACAGTATTATTTATGTTGTATTTTTTTATAATTACACATAAATAACTTGTATTCATAGGGTACTTCATTTTTAAATGAAGAATTAATATTTATATTGTGTCGTTTAATTTTATGACATTTGCAATCATTTGAAAAATATACTTACGCCCAGTCAATTATTGTATCCCGCGTGCTTGTCAAATCCTATACCTACATGCATATAGTTATTAACTAGGTGTACTAAGTTTTGCTGCTTATCAGCTAAAAATTGAACAAGAACGACACGATTAATTCACATGATGGACTAATGTCCGAATGCATAGTCAATTTATGTCACATAAGACATAGTTTAACATGTCTTATACTTTTATATGACACATGTACATTGACTATGCATACGGGCATAAGGTTTACTATACATAGCGAATAGTCCGGTTATTTCAGACCTGGTATTTCTATAGAAATTTATCGATGAGTCAATATCAACTGCCCCCGAGGTACCAAGCCAAGTTATAAACTCAAAACCAAAAAGTACTATCAAAACTTCAAATTGTAATATCTTCTCTCATAATTATTGTCAAATCTAAAAATAAACAAAGTTGATCTGTGTTGGCGGTTAAGTCTTGATTTCTCTTTGATATTTTCGTTCTAAGTATAACTCAACTTGACTAAACATTTTTATACCATCGTTTTTTAAGTACCAAAAGATTCTGTCTGATGAACTTTTTGATTGATAATATTATATTCTTTTCATTTATAGTTGGAACTTTTTTGTTCTGAATTAAATGTAAAGGTATATTCTCCGTGAAATAATATTTTGTTAAACAAAAGAGGATATGACTTGTTATTATAAAATCAAAATAATATGATGATTTTACTATATTATTTACCTATAGAATTATTTGTTTTGTTGATAGGTAAATGTACAATAATTTATAATATATAATATATATTGTATACCTATATTACTATTTTATTGTTGTTACATGATTAACTCTAGCCACAAAAAATATTAAATTGTTCTACCTTTTTGGTATCACTAATTAATTTTATCATGTAGGTACCTAAATGACTAGATAGAGACTATATTAATTTTACACTCTATAGTTAAGAATCGAACTTGAATAATGGAGCTACATTGTTGTTTGTAAGCTTGCATCAATACTCAATAGACAATGAACCATTGATAAGTAATGACAATTAAACCTATACCTAAATACATATACCATATACATAAATAATATCTATAAAAAAAAAAGATTTAACACCTTTTGGTGATGAGCCCTCGATGAAGTTAGTCTTATAACTATGCTTCCAGTCCTAAATGATCCATTCTTCGTTCAACTATTTGAACACCACTTACTATATAGTATTCACGTGACTGAACAATTTATGGGATGATGCACATCGGTAACAAGGACCCGCCATCAATAGTTAATTTTAATATCATTATGTGCACATTTGTTATGTTCAATTTTTATTTGTTTATTAAATATTATCTTTTGTACGTATATATAAGTTATATGTCCTTTGAGCCGAGGCCCGTTTTGTTATAAAACAAATAAAATACAATATTATATGGTCTTGAGCCATATTATAGGTATAGATACTTTAGGTCCTATCTATTCACTTACACGAGCACACATACATCACATTCTCATACTAAACGCGGCACACGGGCGCAAACACATTATTATAGGTACCTACATATAATATAAAGCACGCGGCAGCTCTCGAAACCCGTTAGAGGGCGTCCGGTACGGATTTATTGCCATTTTTTTTCTCTTCTTGCACACACACACACACACACACACACACACGTACGTACATATTTATATACACGACATAATGTGCAGTATTCGTATATGTGCTCACCGCGATATCCCCACCCCGAAATACCGCCCTTCTGCCCCGCCCCGGCGCAGCCGGATCCGTTTTTCCCGCGGCCGTGCGGTTTTGTACTCCGCTATTGTAGTGGTGGTGGGAGGGGGAGGGCGATACCGCCGGCTGCAGTGTAGTTTAGCTGATATAAAACACACAGAGGTAAAAATAAGTATACAAATGATATATGTATATATAATGTATAATATATATTATATATATTGTGTGCAAGTATATAAGTTTATACGTACAGTTCGTCCGTCGGTCGTCGTGCACACACGGATGCAGACACTATCGGGGAAGGACGCCGGCTGGTCGTCGTGGTCGCCGCCGCCGCAGACGATGACGACGGCGACGGCGACGACGTTGACGCTCAGTCCGCTCCGGCATACGCGATGGTTCGCGTACCCTGCCCGCTCGCAACTCTCGCACACGGTGTCTTTATAATATGTACTTATACTCATGCAGACTTATATAAAAAAAACATATACGCACACACAACTGCCGGCGAGCTCGGGGCAAAACCGAATACGCGCTCGCGACCGCCGAACGTTATTATAATAATATATAATATAAAAAAAAAATTAAAATAAATCAAGTATATAATATTATACAGCGTCATCGCCGTTTGTGAGACACAAAATAAAATTATCATTATTTTACGATTTCTATCGAGCACATCATATTATTATACTGCACGTATTATTATATAGTATATATTATACAATATATAATCTATACCTACACAATAATATATGACGTCTTGACGAGCGCATTCGAGTTTGCTTTACGATACATTTTTTTTAACATCCGTCGTCGCCGCATAATGTCGTGTCGTCGTCGTGACGCAATAAAAAAATAATACATTTTTTTTATCATAATATAATACAATATCGTTTTCAAACGGCTCTAAATCGGGCGTTCAAGTCTCCACGCGAGAAAACGGATGACGGGCCGTCACTGCTGCGCCCGTATATAATCGACGTGAGTATTTATTTATATCTTAATACTAGTAGTAGATATATGTATTTTCAAAAACTTGAACCCTCAAATATTACTTGAGGTATAACAAACGCATATACCACGTATTATTCAAATTCAATATGGTGGGTTCCTTTGCTTAGTATAATATTATCATATATATTACCAATAAATAAACTTGTAATTTATTTGGAGTCATAAAACTGTGGACACAGAAAAGTAAAAAAATGTATAGTAAGAAAACATTTAAAATCCTAAGAATTATATTAAATTGCAAATTCTGAACGAATTAAATATCTCATAACGCACGTTTTCAACTAATTCGATTTCAATTAATCATCTTCATAAATCAATATTGTATAGTTTCTCTATAGTAACTCGACCTATTCTATTCTTTCTGATCTAACACTGCACCTTGTGGCTGGCCAGATTGCACAACATACAATTTCTTTATAGTGTTGAATCATATTTTAGGTGCAACGAAGACGAACATAAATGGTTCACATTAATAAATCTATATAGTATATATTGTTATAATTCATAGATAAATATTAATGAATATTAGTACATGCATAATCTGTAGTATGACTAATCAATTATTGTTGTTCATATTGTATATACCTAAGTAATGGAAAAACATTTTAACTTTAAAATGTAATCGTTTGATTTTGGTTTATATTTACCAACGCCATTAATGTGCCACGGATAATCGTTTTTAAACGACACATCATTCATGTTATAAATTACATGATTACTCTTCTATAGTTTTATTTTTATTTAATCATTAAATAACAAATAAATTCTAATTAAACGTTTAAAGGACAATGAAACATAGATATATACAATTTGTATTTGCGTAGGTATACCTATACACTGTATAAATTAGTTACACGAATATATTGCATCATAAATAGTACAAAATTAATTTCTACCTATTCATTAATTAATTTAATAAGATGAACACTAAATACGATATTTGCTTGGATATAAAAATGTCTATACGTCTATACATATTTATAAACACGTGTAATAAGAATTAACAATTTTACTTTTTATGAATTTCATCGGTCAATACACTACAGCTTTAATGTTAACTTCATTATTATTATTATGGCTTTTAAAACTGAAGATATTAATTGTATATTAATTACTATACTACAGTTCAAGATTTCACATATTTGTAGTATATTTCTATGCAACTATAATATGGCTAGTTACTAACAATTTACAAAATATAAAAGTTTTTTTTTTCCATTATGATTTTTGGTATGTAAAAATAATACAATCACTTTTAAGATTTCTCATGAATATTTTTAGAAATTTCATAATTTAATCAATTATTTAATACTAATTAGTAATAATAATAATAATAATAAGTTTCGTATAACTACTTTTAATTATTATTATTCTTTTTATTATCATTTCGTTTTTAATTATTTTATATAAATGTGCATTTACGGAGTTATTGTTTAATTTCATTGAAACTTCACAATGATCAACTTTTGTGTATTATAGGTAGGTACCTACATATTATATTAACGACATTTAATCACGAGTGGCGATTTTTTTCGTTGTTTATTTAGTATATTGTTACATTCCATTATTATAATAATACATATATTATATTATTTATTTATTTGATGACAGATTGTGGTCAGCCATTTCACGTGGACTGTTTGTGTCTGACCATGACTTGAACATTTTTCGGTAACCCTCAAAACCAGGACGACATTTTTCTCCACTTAAATAATATCTGGCTGCGTTTGGCCAGATATATTATTAATCATTTTCTATCGTGTGTTTGTCCTACAAAGAAACCGACCAAACAAGTTTCCATATGACAACAAAGCATTTGCCAAATATAAACGAATCAAATAGATGTTTTCGGGGAGGGAAAAAAGTGCATGTTGTAGTTACATGTTAATATGATAAATTAAGATAAAATTTTTCTCAATTTAAAACTAAATTTAATTCAAACGTTGTTTTAAAGCAAAATGCGAATAAATGAGCATATTTCCATAATATCGTCGATAATACACCTATATTAGATCATATTTTACTATGACTTTAGTGATGTAAATTTCTATAGTTGCTATATTATACTTTATTTATATTTCAATGGAACAAACTTTATTTTTCCTAAAACGCTATAGGTACCTATACGATGTTTCCTTGTAAAGTAACACACATGGTCGTTTATTATTATTCTAACACAATTTTTATAGGTACTCTTGTCTCTCTCACGCTATATGTTAGTAGAACTGCGAGTTAATATATTTTAAATCTTTATCAGCGAGTATTAATTTTCGTGTGTATATATTTTGAACACTGAAAGCATTATAGGTACCGACTTGATTTACAGCAGTCAGTAACCTTCAAGTTTATCGAGCTAACTCTGGTCGAGGTTTGTTTATGGTTAGGTTATTTTATCACTAACTTGCTTTTAAAAATAAATTTAACTTATCTATTTTTCGAGTTATATAACTCATAAACATTCCAAGGGGTAAGAAAAACAATTTAATTTTTAAGGTTTTTACATTATTTCTGCACGACTGTATATGCAACCAGATTGTTGTAATACAGCATAGGTATATGTTAGGTTTAGGTGCCTTGCTTGGATTTCACTCGAAAAATACGATTTGAGATTCAAATTTCGTAGATGTCTGTAAATAATACTCCCAGCGACCTGCTATATTATCATACACGTAGAAATATCTGTCAAGTTTGTAATAGTTACTGCGACAAGAAAATATTTTAATGACTGCAGACCGTCATTGTATTATAATATAATATTATTATAACATAATATCATAATATATATTATAAACCACTGTAGCTCGACAGTGGTTCTGCGGTAGTAACACTATTAGTGTCTGCTGATGAACTACCAATAAGAGTGACACTCTCCGCGTCCGCCTGACAAGGTTATAATAATATTTGATAATATAATGTAATAATATTTTAAAAGAAAAAAATAATGTCAACGGCGGTCCTCATCGTGCAGGCGTGTTGTATGGAATCGGTCTGACGCTAAGTGCATATAGTACCTACATAATATATGATAATAATATGATTGTGTTTTGCTTACGGTCGACGTGCAGGTCTCATTTTTATTGGATTACAATATATTAATCCTCGATAAAATTTTGATTCAGCTCTGTAGATGAGGATTTAATTTTTTGACATCGTTCTCTCTGTACCTATATACATAGGCACGCTATAATAATAATGTATGTATTATTTATTTTATAAATATACATGCACACGATGATAAATAAATACCTAGATAAATGCGTACGTATGTTTATTTCATGAACCGCATTAAAACGGTCCAAACGAGTTCGAGATGCATTTAATCGTACATCAACAACTGCAGCAGCAACAACAACAATAATAATAATTACCTTAACAAAACCGTCGGCCGATCAATTAAATCGGCTTCGTCCGTGGCCGGCAAGAATATAGTTGTAGATTATATGCCTATGTATAACCTTTATATATATATGCGTACGATTGGACTGCCGGCGGAAATCTCGGCAAACTTAGGGCCGCAGGAAGTTTTAAGCGCCATTAAACTTCTTATCGGCAACAAGAACAGCATAAATTTACGTCCCGTGTCGTACGCGTATCTCGCAATAATTATTATCAAACGCGCGGCGAGGGCCTTCTAATCGGCGTTTCGCTCGGTTTTTGTCGTCATTATAATTAATTGAACGCCATGATGTGTGCGTTTATGTATAAATTAAACACAATAACTTTTCAGATTCCTTCTCTTTTAATCGGTTATCTCTTTTGCTTTTCTCGTCTCGCGTCCCATTTAGTTTTTCCGTTCGAAAGACTACCTATATTCAGACTTGTACTTAATATAATAATATAGCCATAGGTATAAATATGTATTATAATGTGTAACGTATAAGGTTATAAAGCATTATTGAGGGCGCTACGACCTAACCCGACGAAGGCGATTCGTTTATCACCTTATCTAGGTAGTATAATTATACTTCTAAAAATAACTTGACTGCCTAATGACATTTTCAAACTCAACGAGTCACACTGACAAATTTTTTGGATTATACCAATTTAAAAACGTATTATACGTTTTGATTTAAAAGTGTATTTAAAATTAATACATTTATTTTATTCACTGCAAGATGTCGATTTACCTATAATGAGTAGGTATATCTAATATCTTATAATATATCATAAATACCATACCAATTGCCTTCCTTAAAATAATTAAAAAACAAATTTTTGTGATAATATTTTGTTATCTATCTGTGGTTCAAGTGTTGTAATGTAGGGACCTACTTACTTAGCCGGATGTATATCCAAATTCGTTTTAAATTCTGATTTTTGGGTTTTTGTGTTTTACTAAACTGCTACTGTAAATATTTTATAGTCATACCTACTGTTTTATTTTACGAACTCGATTTAATTCACGATTAACATAAATAAACTTATACGATTTAGATAGGAATACCAACATGGTGATAATATTTTGTTATCTATCTGTGGTTCAAGTGTTGTAATGTAGGGACCTACTTACTTAGCCGGATGTATATCCAAATTCGTTTTAAATTCTGATTTTTGGGTTTTTGTGTTTTACTAAACTGCTACTGTAAATATTTTATAGTCATACCTACTGTTTTATTTTACGAACTCGATTTAATTCACGATTAACATAAATAAACTTATACGATTTAGATAGGAATACCAACATGGCCAAAATATGAAAACTTATTTAAAAAAATATTACATTATGATTCAATTTATTAATTTAGTCAATGAAATATATTTAAATATTTCCCTGCTACACTAGCTGTACTTAAGATATTTTCAAACGTTCAGAAATAGTTATCAGTTACTATATTATTTTGATAAACTTAAGTTAAGTTTATTTTCAAAAATTGAACTTTGTTCAGCTAAAAAGTTACTTTTTCTGCAATCCTAAGTGGTTGAATTATGCCTAAACTTAGTATATTCGTATGGCAATCCGACAAAAACGATAAAAATGAATACAATACTTAATACATATATTACACAAATTGTATGCGTGGCTTGTAAATTTTAAACAAAACATATTATGCAGATGATTGACTGACGATTGATTTTCATGAAAAAATTCACACCTGTGAACGATTGATAAGAAACACATTGATCATGAAGATAGAACACAAAAAAAATTATATTATAAAGTATTTGCTATAATATGTAACTATATAATAACTTTATAATATGTATAATTTATTATATACCTAGGTATAGATATAAATCGAAAGCAATATTTTAGTTACTTAAGGTATTTCTTAGCGTGATAAGTTACAATCATGTTTCTACTAAATTATAAACGCAGTTCTCGACCTATCTCAATTATTGCTTTTCTCCGGAGAGAATAAAAATAAAACTATATTAATTATTAAATCGCACAAGTATCATGCTATAATGTATATATATTGTCAGCTGCCAAGACGCTGTCGCGTGAATCGCATTATAAGAGTGTTGAAAATGAATCAAACGAAATTAAAAATAATTTATTTAAGTCATTCTCCGCTATCGAATACATCATATTATTATAGTTATAACATGCAAATTATAACTGTGTTGTTTCTTATTCAATTTGTTCTGCTATCGAGTAACACACTGCACCTTATGACGTACAATATGCATATTATAATATAATATAATATTAATATAATTTAAGACGATAAAAATTCAAACGCATATTTCATCGGTTGCGTGTTCGCTATTAAAACGTGTGTTTGCAATTATTATATTATAATATAATATATAGTATCTATACCATTTACCACCAATGATCGTATTTTATTTTTTTGTTTTGTCGTTTCAGATTAGTTCGATTAACACCGCTCGCGAAGAACACCGTACTCACGGTAAGTACCCTAACATAGGTAATAATAACATACCATTATAACATTATATAGGTAGTTACGTTAATAATAATATCTTTATGTCTGCTGTCGTACACCTATAATAGTTGTGTGTTTGAGTAAAAATAATAGTACAATTATATTTTATATGATCGGCTTATTATTCAATTGTCGTGTATTATAGTATGCAAGTAAACCGTGCACTTATACTATTTTATAATACAATATTAGTATTATACATACAGTGGAACCTCAATAGGTCAAAATTTAAGGGAAACTAATTATCTCAGAATTGTCGAGGTTTTCTACTTACTAAAGTTTTCGACTTATCTGATGTATATTATTTTATGTAGGTATATAGGTATGAATTTTTATTTTTTTTATCGTGGCTATTCGCGAAGTTACTGAATGCATACTACTGCAGAGTATATATTCATTTACTATAACATAATAAATAGCATTATATTCGGTGCTCATATGATGTATAAAGTTAGGTATTTGATAGACTCACGGGGGAAATTAATATTTGATTCACGTGCAATCCGCCTATCCCTGTGGTGGAGGTTGCAGTTAACGGTCGCGTTTATTTTATAATCCTCGGCGGGTAGTACCTCACTATATTATAGTGACTACCTACATAATAATAATATAATACCTACCTACATACACCTTGTTTTAACATAACACAATAATAATTCATCAAACGCGATACATATGATTTCCACCGCTCGTGCATATTATTCGCCCGTCATTCATATTACACGAAGTACATTAAGGAGCTAATGACTCCGCCGGAGCCGCGCACTGAAACGGAGGTATAATTATTATAACAGGTATTAGGTATATAGGTATACCGTCTAATTGATGAGCTACTGTGGAAACAAGTCAATAAATTTATAATTTCCAGTTTATTATTACTTTTGTTACTTGACGTTTAAATTGCAAACGATCCGGCCGCCTCGATATACTATACCTATCATATTATTATAATATGTATAGTACTAATTGATAAATCAAAAGCGCGCGGGTTATTATTATTATAGTCGCAACTCGCTAACGCTCGTATATCGCTCATACCTTGTGCATGATATTATTATAATATATTATATACAATTAATATTTTACAATGCAAACAAGCCTGCAAGTATATGGGTAGGATGAATTCCTTTTAGTACACCGCGACAGCCGTTTTACTGAAATTCCTATCGCTCGAAATACGCCGCATATAAAATTAAAAATATACTGGTAGGGTGGTATCAAAAAATTCCATATGATATACGCCGCCGCATCCGTGTATGATTTAATTACAATATTTTATGTGTATAATTTTATGTTACCGGCGATTAAGAACTAACACGAACCAGACTTAAATATACGATAATTATTTGAGTAGGTATAATATACTATATAGGTACACATTATATTATATAGGTGACGGAATTAAAATATGTATTATAAAGTCAACTCTTTTAAACGAATATCTCGAATGAATTGCATGTCAATATAAGATTTATATGACAACGCAAAAGGTAAACTTAATAATTGTAATAAAAATGTTTATAAATTGTGAACTGTGCAGGCAATATTAGTTAAATACCGTGGAATATCTTATCGTCTTGTAATATGCGCATATTTGATATATTATTTTATAAAACTATTTTATATAATATTATATTTCATGACGACTAGTCCAACATATCGTTATAGTACATATATAGGTAACTATATAATATACCCTATGAGTGCGCACTCCATTGCAGTGTGCGTACAAGTACGTTGACCTTTGTCGACGGCTTCCTATTGAATAATACGGCAAAAACATTTCCTTTAAACTAACTTAAACTTCTATGGGGTAGGTCGAGAACTACTTGGTCGTTGAGAGGCCGTACATATTTTAATATTTTATTATTTCCGATGCTCATTCATTTGACCCTATATCGCTGTCAATCGTACCTACTATATATTACCCTTTTACCGTCAGACTTTCTACTTTAAAAAAAAAAAAATCAAAAACGCAAACATTTTTTCAGTCACTTATTATATAATATACCTAACCGTTCAATATTTTATGATAAAAACAAAAATAGCGTGTTAAAATAATCAAGTTGTAACAGCGTATTTTTGATGATATATCTACTATTATACCGGATGATTAGATTTCAAATTCATGGAAATCATAACATTATTGTTGTATTTCTAGCCGGGGACACTGGAATTTCACGTATTTAATTTATTTATTTTGCAATTAAACAAATATTGTAGGAATTATAATGGGAAAAATGAAAATATTATTATTATAATATAATTAATTATTTTATACATAATATAATATTTATTAAATGGTAAATAAATTGAACGTCTTAAAAATTGATCAAATTCATTAAAAATATAAACGTCGTTCACGTTCACGTTCTATTAGCAAAAAACGAGTGACGTTCACGTATCGTTCACTACATATGAACGTGAACGCGTGAACGTGCGTTCATGAACGACGTTCTTTCCAAACACTGAGTTTTTTCAATTTTCACAACATCATCACAGGAGTAACAATTTATTTCATAAATTTCAAATGTTTCAATGGTAATATAATAGTAGCTTATAATAGTTGATTTATTATTATCAATGAATTCGCGGCTTTGTTATAATATATTAATCAACTATAGGAATATTATTATTAAAATATTGAAAAAAATCATATAGTAGATAAGCCGTCGACGTGTTTAGTGTATGACATAGATACAATATACACATAACAAAGACGTTGGCATTTTTCACTGGCCGAGTTAAATTCGATAACAATATAATATTATATCTATATATATTATATTATGTATATCAATATACGCATAGGTTACATTTAATCTATGGTAGGTATATGTATAATATATTGTTTTATACCTATATTAGTCCAGGAGCTACTGACGGTTTGGTCGACTTTACCAATTTTAGCTAGCTTGATTTTTTTATAATCTATAAATTCGAAATGATTATATTTCTGAATGATATATTCGGAACCTCTCTAATATAATCAAAATTCGGACTCAAACATAAAAAAAAAAATGTTTTTAAATAATTATAAACTATAAAAAAATCAAGTGAGCTAAAATGAGTAAGGTCAAACCGTCAGTAGCTACTGGGCTACGCATCCAAATGCGGTAATGCTCGTTTACAGGTATAGGTCGGCCATCTTCGACATTTGGGTATTATAAAGGGTGTAACTATTTAATATGACGGAAAGAATACACGCAACCAATAAAATTTGGTTTCCCAAAATAAATGAGATCGAAAACGGTGCGTCCGGTTCGCTAAGCTCCGAAAGTCGTCGAGTATAACAATATAAATATGATATAATAATTAAATAATGTCTAAAAGAAAATGTATGGCGCAACAACCGCATCATATAATAAATTAATAATGAGCAACAATTAAGGTGTAGTCCTTAGTCGTGTAGACTATAATGTAATATATAATAATATATGCTGATAACCGTCGGTATACCTATATATAATTATTATAATATTATAGGACTCCGCGCGAAGCAAATCGTCAAAATCGTTTGCAGTGGTCACCTTGAACTTTATTCATGTATATAATATATATAAATCGTCATAATTTCGGTGCGTTTCATATTATTTTTTGTCACACATACGTATTTAGTATGGATATTCATCCTACCCGTGGTTGATTAAATACACATGTTATTAACTCCCAAAACGAAAACAAGAAACAAAAGTGTTCATTTTAAAAAATCCTACGAAAAAAAAATTGTCCACACGCCGACCAACATCTTCGTTGTTATACTGTTGTTATTATTCGAAAATATGGTCAATTTAATTGTTTATGCGAGAGGAAGCTGTGGCGGGTCGCAGATGTAGTAGGACCATTCCTTTAATGAGCCTATTTCGGCCGACAAATGAAGTCTTATAAGTACCTCGCTGGCGCCACCCTAAGCGAGAATACATAATATATATTATATACACGAGGAAAACCACTCACGAAACGTCGCTCATCGAAATATTCGACCGTGATGTTATGTTATTTTATATATGCATATAATACCAACATGTACCTATATACATACGAAATACGATTGCGGCGTTTTATTCTTATAGATTATAATATTATATGCAATATATTATAATATAGTCGGGTCGCGCTAATTTAAATACAACAATGCGCGATCTGTGTGCATTATAATATTTATATCCGCGTGCAGACTTTTCGTATAATAATAACGTGCTATGCGCGCACAGTCGAATATATAATTGATGGTAGGAATATACGTCCGGGTCTGGTCGTGCACGTTACACGACCTGTGTTGGAACCATATCATACATTATATTATATACCGACACATCATTACTATATACACACGATATGATACCTAATATTATTATTATCGTAATAAACGAAGATATAGGTTATAATTTGGTGTATTTGTATTTAATATCGTGCGGTATAATATAATATAATACACGGGTACATTGCGGTGACGTATAGGCATATACCTAGCCGGTATACGTACAATATCATTGCTGCGTTTATCTGTAATAATATCGCATACAAACGTACTATATTATATAGGTGCACTACACGCGATGGTGCACTGCGTACGCAATCATGACGATGGTAGGTATAAAGTAATAAGTGCGAGCCGGGGCCGATCTGTCGTCGCGCCTGCACGCTGTACGTATATAGGTACTACACAATATGGGTTCGGGTTTCCCGTCGCCTATACTCTCATCCCGTCGACCGCCCACGCCCCCGCGGCTCCGGTCCGCCGGACGCAACCACCTGTATAATGTTATATAATAATATTACGTGGACTTTGTGCGAGCGAGAAGCGTGCGCTGGTGTGTGTGTGTGTGTGTGTGTGTGTGTGCGTATAATATATTTGTATGGTTTATTGGCGTTGTGGTAGTTTGTACCTACCTATATACACACGCGTCGAGTTCACAAGTACTTTTGTACGTTTACACGCGCGCACACACACACACACACACACACACACACACACACACACTCTAATACACTTTGTGTATAATATAGCAGAGGTCTTGCCGCCGACCGTGTGGTCCACATAACTCTTTCTGCTCCGTGTGCGTCTGCAGTGTCTGTCCGTCTGCGCCGCTCGAGATTAGCCGGCACGGGCAAATATTATATATTATATGGGTATTATATCATCATGAGCGCACTATAGCTGTAGTAGACAACATTGCACAGATATCGCTGTGTGTGTGATCAGTCCATGTTTATTATCCCGTTTTGCTAGTGTTGTGCAGTGGTGAGTGTGTGTGTGTGTGTGTGACTCGTTGATACACTATTATTGATTGAACCGCGACCGATCGATTTCCATATTATCATCGATCCGTATTCGCCATACTTGTACACACTCGAGTTATTGAGTAGTAGGTAGGTATCCACAGGCATTTTGTTTGAACGGGACATACTAAACCTCTAGGTATAATCAGCAGTACCTACGTTGTAGGTACGTCTATACCGAGGATTACCGGAACATCGATCAATCGACATAACTACCGTCCAAAATTTTCAAAAAAATACGTACCTATAACCAGAATCAAAGACGATAAATACTTGAATAATTTTAATCGCGTAAATAAAACTGTCACTGTGTTAAAATAAAAAATACTGTGTGTCTTAGAAAATATTGTTGTATGCGTTACTTACATAGATATTTAGTTTTTTTAACAATATTATTGTGCAACCTACGTCACCTTAAAACCGGAAATCATTTATTAAAAATACGTGTAAATTAATAAATTATACATGAGAGATAACTTCAAAATCTCGGATTTTGTATTTTTTCACTTCAGATTTGAGCTATGAAATGTTCACTGTACGTATATAAAATACGCTCATCCCGTATTTTAATTACAAACTATAATTAAAACTAACATATTATTATTTTTTATTTCCACGCTAAAATGATTATCATTAAAATCGTACTTCATATAATAAAATAACAATGCAATTATAATTTGTATATTCATTAACTCTTGGGTTTTTTGACCTTTAAACATTTATTGATATAAGATAGTAATATATTATGTCGCTGTACTTGGATATATTATATACATATGATATAAAAACAAAGTAATATAGAATTTCTGACTATAACTTTGTGATTTCGATTTTCTGCGGCTATCCATCAGAGGTGGTTTTGAGGGAAGTTGATCCCCCCCCTCCATTTGAACTTGGTTAATTTTTTTATTTTAATACATGTAAATATTAAGAAATAAAAATATACGGAAATTATTAAACATATTTTTTTATTTAAAATCTATACAAACAAGGTATAATGAGTAAGTATGGTGACTATTTGACAATAGCATTAATATACAGAGTAGGAATAGGCTCCCAAAAGTTCCACCCGACAAGAATTAAAACACTAAACGTTATAATAAAAGTTTTATAAAATATGAAAATAATATAATAGGTAAAACGTAAACACGATCGGACAGTCTCTTCAAAAAGGGAATTAAATTTACGATTGTATTCAACTCACCACATATACCATCGTGTACGGCGTGCACAGCCATTCGAAGTCGAATAAATCGAACGTTCCTATTAGTTTATGGTCATCGTATTTTATAGATACGTATCAGTGAACATGTTAACCGTCGTGACTGACGTTTATTTCATAACTTGACTAAATATGTAATAACACATACATTATTATCTAACAACAATCGACTTGTATATATTATATTATTATAGTGCACTATATATAATACGTATAGTAATAACGTAATATATAGGTACTATTTGTTAAAACGTTTATAGTAATATTATTGCAGTTTGAACTTGGACGAGTTGAAACGGTAAAGTATTATGGGTAACGATATAATATATAATATATACGACTCTCTATACAACATAAATTATATATTGGCAAACTATATTTTACTTTCCTATACTTACGCTTAGGTATATTGTTCAGTAACGAAAACAAAACAAATAAATTCCATCGGGAAAGGAAAACACAAGATGTGACTACATGGCTACATTATAGGTACCTAATATTCAAACACATAAATATTATTTCGGGCTATAAAGATGTTATACCAATTTTAGGTCCTTTATTACATTTAGCACCTCCCTCCATACCTATATGATAATGTGTAACGACTAATGACCATACAATATAATATAACATATCGGTAACATTTACGTATACAGGCGCAACTAGAGCTTACATTTTAAGGTAGCAAAAATACCAAAACAAGAAATTCTGAGATTCATTATTTTTCATCTGGGAGCGCTATGGAAATATTACCCTCTCTCTCCCCTAGTTCAGCCTTTGCGTATAACATTATAAAATACGAACATTTCAAACATCTCCGATATCTACACAGTTTGTTCTAAGCATATCGCGCATTGTCGATTATATCACAGAATAACTGTTATTCTGTGCTTATATCATAATACAATATATAGTATAGGTATGATATAAATGACGAAAAAAGTCTGAATAACTTTATTATAATACATTACTACGATCGAAAATAACTTACGAGAGCTTAAATAAAAACCGCCCAGTCCTGCAACTGCATAATATTATACATTTATCGGCTGCTATAGGTCACCCAGGTAATATGATTATATTACACGCATATATTAAGTATAACCGATGATGCTGTTTGAAAACTGGTCGTCGTCGATGTAAAACTCAATACAGAATAACAGTGTATAATAATATACAGAAATAATACACACACACACACACACACAATGGAACGGATTCGACAGTCGATAATATTACAGCTGTGGAGCGCAGGAAGAAGAAAATATTATAGTACCTATATATATATAGTGTATAAATATTATATACGCTCGTGGGCTTACGGGAAGGATATTGTTTTTATTAATTTATAGACTCGCGGAATAACAAAAAATCGATTTCTATATAGATCGATATCACTATCTCAACCAACGCGCTTATAATAATAATAATGTGAAAAATCGACGATGTTTTTGAAATCGGCCATAAGCACTCTTGCGCCCACGCTCGCGAGTCTTTGGGCGGCGGCGGATGGCGTTGTCGTCGCGATTATTATATATTGCAGTACGCCAATACACTATTATAGTATAATAATAGGTAGGTAGGTATTTGTAAGTATAATTAGTACTGTATACGTATCGATGATTAAACTGCGTATTTTCTTACAAACCAAAAACCCTATTGGAAGATCAGTTTTAAAAATAAAAACTCGATTAGGTACAGTTTTCCCGACGAGTATATATCGTCACTATAATGGATGGACGGTTAGCATAATATAAAAGATTCTGTATGCATTTGTGTATTTTAAGGAATATGAATATTTAAAATCTAGTTGGATACAAATGTGCGTTATACGATACTGGATACATAATATGCATATTTTGTTAGTTTTATTTATTTATATCGAGAAGACAGAAATGGACTTATAATAATATTATATAGTATATTAGTACGTATGTATTATTAACGACCATGGTAATGGTTACACAGCACGTCTGTTTTTGGTATTCAATTAGAAGATTACAGTAGCGAGTAATGACGTGGATATTTATAAAATTATCTTTAAAGTTTCCAAAGATATCAGTACAGCCTATGATTTGTCGGCTAAAATCTTGTATTCTATTATATTTCCGAATTCAAAAAAATAAATTAGTATTTGTGAATTAAGTGTGCGCTTATTTTAACTTATATTTAAAACGTTTGTATTAAAAATATCTTGAATTAATTTGGTTTTATTCTTATTATACATCCAAATAATATTTTGGTACTTACATTTTTAAACATTTGTGAGTTGTGACTATTTTAAAGTGCTTAAAGTTCCGTGCCCTTCCGTTCGATAATTTATCTTATTCAATATAGGTACAACATAATATTTAACATTTATTACTGCTGTTATATACGTATACCTATTATAGGCACCTACCTAATGTATTATAATATAATGCTTGACGACGACGACGACGACGACGATATCTGTCGACAACCTTATTAACATCGTACGTATAATACATCTCATCTATATATAATAACAGTCTTCGGCACGTCCGATTATCATTCTTCCGTATATTATATTATTTATTAAGTGTATAAAGGCACAGACGAGAGTTGTTGCTGCAGGACAGACACGTCATCGACTAAGCTACGTGGCCCGCCGCCGCCACCGCCGCCGACTCGGTCGACTGCGACTTATCCGGACGTCATCACGAGCGCGTTTCGTCCGGCTGTCCGTCTGCAGCTGCAGACGTTGTCGCCGGCCGCTGACTTTGTAATCGCAATCGGTCCGGACCGATTTAATCGTGTCGGCGACTCGTATAATATGTATTTAATACGTACACACACACACACACACACACACACACACACACCGGTACCGAAATAGGCAGTGTGTTATAATATATTATTGGTATGGCATTTCGACGTCGGAAAAGGCGTTTCGGGGCAAAACCGGGCTGCAGAGAATTTGTCCCTCCGACCGTATAATATTATTAGTATACCCATATCGTATGCACACACACACACATATATGAACGGTTAACCGATACACCTGCATTTAATGCAATACATTTCGCCGCGAGACGGGAAAATATATAATATTATCTGCTCTTCGAAACCTGTCGATCGGCCCCGGCAATAGATTATTGACGCTGAAAACACATAAAGGTGTCTGTGCCTATATATATATATATATACATATAATATATAAATATGTATGTACCTACTGCACTGCACAGGATAATATGTACATATACGTTATGCTGCGACAAGCCGTTGCGCGCGTCCAAAACCTGTTTATTTTTTATTTTTTTCATCATTTTATTATTATATTATATTATTAGTCGAACAGTGAACACACGATATTTCGCTAAAAATCCACTCGAATAGATTTGGTGTCCGCAGCTGAGTCTCGCGCGTGTGTAGTTCGACTACAATAGCTCGCGAACCGTTCACAAAGGTCCCAACATTAATTCATACTGTCTAATATTTCGCCTTGATATATTATATAGGTAGGTATAGTATGTGCATCGTATGGTTATAATATGTATATAGGTGTAATAAGAAAATCGACTTTAAGACGACTTTATGGCATCCGTCATCTTTCTTCGGTTAAGTATGCAATTATTCCTAGTTCCACGATTTCCAGTCACCGACGTTTTTTTTCGGTACCTAATGGATCAATATATTATATGATACTATATATATAATATATAGTAATATATTATAATAGTAGGTACCTACTAAGTCCCATACGAACATACGATTCATCTATACTCCAAGCATACGTACTATACAGAGTGACCATTCACCAAGCATGCTCGCCCCAATTTTTTCCTTTAACAGTAAATTTATACAGATCCTAATTTTTGGAGTTTTTAAAATTTATACTCAAAGACCGTTTTTGTTCAAATTCTTAAATTAATTTTTTTGTACTGCTTCTGTGGCGATACAAATATCTGTTTTTGATTGAGAACCGCCCCATTTTTTAATTTAAATTATTTAGGTGATAATTTTTTGAAAATGTTTATGTAAGTACTCAATTCAAAATTCGGATAATTTACAGTAGAAAATAGGAGTTCTCATTCAAAATACAGGAGTCTGTATCTCCACATTATACACTCCTTAAGTAGTAGTACAAAATAAAATCAAGAAGATTTGAAAATATAAAAATTCCAAAAAATTAGATTTCGAATAACTGCATTATTGAAGGAAAAAAGAGGGTGAACATGATTGGGGAATCGCTTTGTACCTATATACTAACTCCGTGACTCAGTGCCGTCAGTGGTCCCTCAATATTTAATTTTAAAATGCCACCGTAATCATTCAACGGTTCGTGTTTGTGTATATTCACACGTTGTATACGCCATGTTCAAATATTTTAGTATAAGGTTTTCAACATGTATTGTAAAAGCCTAAACATAAAAAAAAACTTGTAGCCAGAGTGTTATATATACGAATAATCATATAGTACCTAGTAGTTTACCTATTTTTAATATATTTCACTGAAAATCCGAGTCGTTAAATTTAATTGTAAATAACTGTTTTACGGATATTTATTGTGTATACCTATACGTGTAAAACGGCGAATTATAATAAGACCTAAACATCAATGTACACTCTTTAACATAATATTAGTCTTATATATTATATTAAAATCGCGTAGTCCGTAGAACCAATGCAAAACACGACTGTGCAAATATGCGAATGCAAAAGCCACGTATATAGGAAATTGAACAATAGGGAAATAATATTTTTACCCTCTCTTAATTGTTTTATTTCACCATTTTTTTCATATCATTATTATTGTTATGATTTTACACCAGTCTAGACTCGCCTCACGGTGGACCCGACGTGTTTTCTTTTCGCTATAACAAAAGTTATTGTTCAGTGAGCAATACAATGAACTAGTGTGTTATATTCCGGCCGAGGGGAATTTTCGAAGACCCCAGGGCAAAATAAACGTCGCCGCATAACCATTAACCAGCCGAGTGCAGTTCTCCCGTTACCCCGGTATACAGAGGCGAAGTAAAAATGCATTTAAGTGCATTATATATGCATTGTGCATCGGCTGCGGGGCAATTGGACCAGGTGTAACTATTGTGGGTTCTGCAATAATATAATATAATGGTGAAGTAGGCATGCCTATATTATAATGTCCATCAGATCAAATAAAACGAATTGAATGCTTGAAAACAACGTTTGTGGTTTTTGTTTACTATTTTTTTAAGTTGCCTACTTAAATACGTATTATCATTTAAATTAGTAAAACAAATTAGTTGTACAATAATTAATTAAATAGAAACCAGTAAAAATCTCTATATTATAATCTTCTAAGTTTAAATACAATTCGTGATTCAGTCTTATAATGCTAAATTTTTAAGGTAGTTACCAACACGAAATTCCCCATAATAGTACCTTGTATAATATTAACATATCTAATATTAATAACAGTCGTACTACACTGTATACCTTTTCTGTTGTATATACAATATACATATTATATGTATTTCAGAGTACGATACTCATAACATATTATATATATATATCAAATAAACACTTTTACACAAAGGTACACTATAGTTGCGCAAAAACTAAAAGGTACCAAACAAAATCGTGTCATTGAAATCATTAACTTTTTTACATCACGGTTTAGGTGTATTATACTAATTTAATTTAAATTCTATAAGCTGCAAATTGAAAGTTCTGACAAATATAATAGCATGTAAATTGTTTTCTGACCGTATTTCAGAATTTAGCTTCGGGTGCCTCGGCAATAACATATAATGATATGATGTCGTTAGTTATTTTATATACTAGTGTATATGTAAGTAGGTGGCAACGGTTTAAATAATTTCTCACGAAATGCTTTATTATAGATATTTATAAACGTTTTACTGGACATTCGCACGCGAAGAAGATTCTACAGGTATGGAAATCGAATTAGGCAAGGGAATCTTTATAATTATAAATTATAATAAACAACATTCATACTACATTATATTATTAATTTTAATTACAGGTTACGCTTATCTAACATTGATAAAATATTAAAAAATCATGGTTTTACCCTTTAGGTATTGTAAGTATTAGTACTTTATACAACGTGGACCTTGCGAATTTCCGTTGTGGATTTATAGCAGCTATGATAGAAAATCAAATTAAACAATTTGGCCTCATTACTATACCGTTATAACGCCAATAAAATACCTACCATAGATATACCTATAACTACTGAACAATATAAAATTAAGAAATATAATTTCGAATACCATAGTCTATAGACATCTAAAAATAAATTAAGAGTTTAATAACATTGAGTTCACTTAAAACAATATGCTGTTTAAAAGTATATCATTTTTATTTTTTTATCATTATGTATATCACCAGTTAATCGTACTATAAGTTACCTTCGCGACCTGAAACTGTCGAAAGAGATATTATAACTTTAATTAAACCACGACCATTTCAAACGTCAACGGTGAAAAATGTTTTGAATTCTTAAATTTTTTATATAAAATACAATAACACACACATTGCACACGAGTGAGAATAAAAATAGAGAAAATTGCAATCAAACGAAGCGGATACCCAGTAAATGTTTTTTTTTCTTTTAATGAAAACCTTAAACGACAAGTCCTGCAGTGTCAACGGCCTGGTATTAGCTCGCGTGTTCGAAATAATATCCATAACGGTGTCCGCCTAAGGTGAGACGTCCGGCCAGGGATATTTTATATTATTATTATTATACGCGAGCGATAGCGGTCTGCGGCACTCAGGCCCCCCTCGTAATTTAACCGCTTCGATCGGGCCACAAGGTCGTGCTCCAGACACTTTAATTGCCTGTGCACGGTGCTGTTCAATTTATTATGATACATATATTTTAACGCGCCATGCGCAAAAAATTATTTAAAAGAAAATAATGATACTGATAATAATAATAAAAACGATACGAAATTAATAAATTATATACTATAATTAATTCCGAAACCGCGAAATGAAATTGTAACGGGAAAAAACGGAGGCGGCGATGGCGGTTGTACATTGCTATCAACGGCCGACGTTGTACTGCAACGACTACGTCCGGTTATGATGTGAGGAAAAATAATAATACAAATAATAATTATTAAACATTCTTAACAAATATTATCCGATAAAAACCGCTTACAGAGCGTCCGAGTATACAGGATGAGACTCCGTGGCGCTTTTCGTTGAAACAAAAAACTATAATGCGATAATAATATATTAACGCTGCATATTACGTGCATGTACAAATAATATCATTGAGTACATACTCGATAGTCGATGATAATGTGTACCTATACAAAAATGATTTGCAGGGGCTAACCTATAATCTAACCAGGGGCGTATTAAGAACTTTTGCGTCACCGGACCTTTATCATTTGGGGACCCATCGACACTCGATGCAAAATCGATTCCTCCAATACCTTCAGGTTTTTACGGTTCCTAGTCCGGTTCCGGTACTTAATTATTTCACTGTGGGGTTCTGGTTCCAGTTCAAGTTTTTAGAAAATCCAATTTAAGAGTTCTGGTTCTGTTCCGAATTTTACAGCTCTAAGCAATAGTATTAATGGTTTATCAAATCGAGTACAGGCGATGAGGTGAACACAAAATAACCATTGTAAAACCATATTTTGGTATTTAAAAATATGGGTTCCGGTTATTTTAAAATATTTCTGGTTCCCAATATTTTAAGGGTTTTTGGGTACCAGAACCGGTTCTTTTCGGTTCAATTCTAGTCCCTGCTTAAAACAGCCCATCGAATCCCCCACCTACCGATTTTTGCCCGAGGTCATCCTGATTACTCCTTCATTTAATTAAATAACTTAAAAAATTAATGTTGACCTATTATTTAACATATTCGATTATTGGGCAATTTGTTCACGGTATGAATAACACCATAACAGAAGCTTAACCTCTACGAGTTTTTTAAACTTACAACTTCAAAATGGTGGAATCCATTGTTTATAGCGAAATCGATGTACTTTCTCGCCCAATCTAAAACTCTCCGATATAATCAATTAAATCTATTATTATTTATACCATTAATGCCACAACAAAACATCATAAATATTAGACTTATTATTTCATTCACTACAATTTAATGGGGTAAATATTCTTCAAAATGCCCTTAACATTGTTTTCTTTGTAATATTTTATTCTTACAGTAAATGAGTGTAATATAAATATCAAAGTGTCAAACCATGCATTAACAGTTAATTTCTTAATCTATTCAATAAATATTTTAAAATTAACAGTAAAAATACATTTAGGTAGATAGTAGTTTTTAAGACATTTTTTGTTAATGCGTGATCGAATAATGGCAAAATAGTTATAACATTTTCAGATAAATATTTAAAATAATATTTAAGCACGTGTTTTGAACTTTAAGCGTATAAGTGTATAACTTAAACTGATTTTACTAAAATATTTTGCCTCGCCTGGGCATACATCACCGCCTCTTTCGCCTTGCGCCCCCGCTCAAAAATACGCAAGTCTCTGCGTGTATTAGGAAGATATAATATCATTCTGTACTCAGCGAGAGGTGCAGATTTTCGAGTGGTCCTCCCGAAACGCGTGCTCCCTCGCGTGTGGTCTATTATAGGAATATTATTATTATTAATATACCTCGGACCCCGCGGGAATGACGACCGGGCTGCGTGTACAGTGTACACTGCAATAATAATAATAGTATAATATATAATACATTGTCGGCGATCTATCGGCGGCTAAATCGTGATATCGTGATCGTCGTTTGATGTATACATACTGTCGTGATGACTGAACCTATGTATATATACAGCTCGTTCATATAAAATGAGTTTTACGAATTTCGCATATTATCATATGCAGTGCCTATATATACACGTGACCTGTGCACCATAATGCAGCGGCTGCAGCGGTGTTATTGTGAAATAATAAACGTCGTGTTCCTTTGCTGCACAACCTGATGCATTTTGTATTTATTATTATTATTATAATTTTTTTGAATTTATTCTTCTCCTCTTCAACGTAGTGGCGGGGTGAGTCCGATTCATTGTGTGTGGACTGAGCGTACTGAATTTTTTTTTGACGGACAATCGCGTGTTGCGCGTACCCCGCGGGTTCCGTGGGCTGGGCTAGCGTGTGCGTTACGTAACGAAAACGACAAACGCATGATGGAAATTAAACTAAAACAGAGTCGTTCGTAACTGTTTTTCTCCATCGGATATGCATCATTATTTTTTGATTTATTAAGAATTTCCATCCCTATTTTCGTATAAACTTGAATACATTTTAAAATTTGAACTATTTTATTTTGATTTGTTATTATTATATTGAAAGCTTGTTGTGGGCCACAGTTAAAAAAAAGACGTAATAAACTCGTTGATAATATTTTCATCAATATTATCGCTGGTTCATTACTGTAGCTATACAGTAAGAGCTATAGGGTAGTTTTAGTTAGAAGAGATCATTCAATTGTTCCATTGTGTTGTCCGTTTAAAAATTAATCATAATATAAAAATAATTGACTTGTTGAGTACTTTTAACTTAAAAAAATTTTTTACCTTCTCTGCTTATATGATTTAACAAGCACACTTATATTATATATAGTGACGAAGATTTTCATCGAGTTGAAAAAGAATGTCTTAAACAGGTTTTCTCCTGTAATATATTTGTTGTAACAGACGCAGACACATAAGTCATTAACTCATTAAAATGCCGTTTAGGTCATTGAGAATAGTAAACTGTACAAAAATTCTAATCATATTAAATTAGGTATTATTATTACTTTTATTAAAACATTAATATAATTTAGCACACGATTCAGCTGTATATTATTGACTAGTGTAGGTATATGATGGAAATTAACATTCAGTTAATACCTGTCAGACCATTTAAACTATGATTTTAGGTACCTATATTAAAATGTAAGTTCTCAAAGAAGGTTTTTCTTATATTTTGTGTTCACGTATAATATTAGATCTCTAATTTTAATATTCCAAAGACAGCTGTAAGTTGGTATAGTATTACTATAGTAATATATACATTATAGTGCCAACATAATATTACTTTGTTTTAAATATAAAAAAAAATGTACACATATTATTTAAAATAAGCATTATAGCCTTATCTCGGAATATCAAATAACTAATTTAAAAAAAAAAAGAATGGATCGGTGTAATAGTAGGTGCGAGCTTACCTACTGCCGTATAGTTTGAACACTATGATTTTATTTGGATAAAACAAATCGACTTTTACGCCAACCATAATTAGTTGTACTCGGTATTCTATTTATAGATAATAAATCCGACAGCCATCTTTGTAAGCTGTTACTAAGTTACCACCGTAGTTTATGCAGTATTTTAAAAAGTTAAATTAGAATGTGCATATATATATAGTAATTTATGATTATTGATATGTAATCTATATAATAATATGACCGTATCAAAAGCGTCTATAATATGTGTACAGGTATTATAATATTATCATACACATATATATAATATATATACATGTATGATTATATGTACATTCATATTACCTATATGGCTATATACCCGTGTGCCCGCGTAATTATCGTTTTATGTGATGTTCGGACCTTATCAAATTACGCTCTTGTGCATATCATGACGTGACAGACGTGTGTATGTACTCGTAAAACGACTCTGATTATCGCGGGAACTCGATCGCGCTAAAATAAACCAAAACGAAAAACGTACGATCGGAAAACGCTCTCGAAACACATAATAATATATAAGTGGAGAGGTATACCTCAGACGAAGCCGCCGCCGCCTCCGCTAACGCGTACGATATTACACAGGTATAGATAACTCACAGACTCTGCCCAGATATATTTAGCATCGTTTATATACGCGCGATCGTTTTGTTCATCCGTCGTCATATTATTATACCGACTCAAGTGTATAAAATATCGTATTAACTGCAGTTTTGCACGAACGTGTGTGAGATACCTGCACATCGGGTTACACGCGACTTACACGTATGTGAAGGCCGCCGCTTAGGTAAATATGTATATTATATTATTGTGCACATTATACGATTTTTTTTTTTTATAACGTTTTACCGGTCAACCATCCTGAATCGATGACTATAGGTGGTGATATATAATTACGTGCTCGTCGTTTCCCCTATGTATAAATACCTACTCACAGCGCTCAACGCACGTGTACATTGCACATCATGACGATAAAACATTAAATTTTTTTCCAAGTAGGTATAAATTATATTATAAGAAGCGTTATTAAAGTGTACCGATGTCATGCAGTTGTGTACGTAATACAAGAACTACTCCAGTTATCGGACGTAGAGTTCCAAAATTAGTGTGGATACGTAATACAGTGATTTTTATTCTTGTATGAAACGAATGTATAGTTATCATAATATATTACAACACAGGACGAGCCTTTTTATTTTCCTCGTAAGGCTTAACCGTGGAAAACGGGAAAACATACACTATTTATACAATATAATATGGAGGAATAACAAATTGCCGAGGGTTGGGAAGCCATCGCGCACATATTTTCTTCGTTCAAATATTATTATAATATCCTTCTCTTGCAGGTACTTATTGTTTTGTCTGAGAATATAGCCCCTTCATTGGTTGTACATAATACCTATTTAGGTTAAAGAAAATACAAAGTGACAATAGTGACATAGTAGCTATAATAGTGTTAGCCTACGCTGTATGTAATCATATCGTTCAATTTACGTTGTACAAATATTCGAGAATATTAAATTATTTCTCTTTACAAATAGTAATATTTAAAATCGACGTATTTCGATATGTCGTGATTATATGAAATCTTAAGAATGATGTGAATAGCATACTACAAGATTATCGCGGATTTATTATTATTATGTATTATATACCGCAAAAATTCAGATATACAAGTGATACAACTTTATGTCAGTTTTACACTCCTAAATAAAATGTATTTATTTATTAATTTATCAACCGTGTATTATTATTTACTTTGGCGGATACCAGCTATACCTAAATACGGTTCGAACTGCAATAATGGTCCCAGAACACGGGCAAGTCGACGTGGTCGTCCGGACACTAACATACATAATATTATATAATATTACTTATGGTATAAAACGTACCTATAATACCTATAAGATATAATATTATGTGAATAAAATAACCAGACAAAAAACGTATTATTTTTTTTTAAACGTTTTTCAAATTCAACGTGCACAAATGCCAACGGGTTTTCATGTGTCCATGTGAATATGTATACATAATATAATATATAGCTGGTACCTATATAAATAAAATATTACATACGTCGTTAAAATCGTTTGAGATTTCATTCTAACGTTTTGTAAAATGTACTTGAAAAAAAAAAGCGTTTTAATAGCCATTTATAACGCTTATACAGCATATATTATTATAGGGGCTGGTATATTTTTAACGAAGTATTTGACGTAAGAGGTACATTATATATATTGTTAGATATATAATTTATAGCACATATGATACAACCGTATGCAGAACTATTTGTATTTGGACATTTTTTTGTAAGTACCTAGCACTGAGGGTTAACCATATTTACCTAATCGATGTGGCCATGTAGGTAGTCAATCTAATAATTAGAATAATAATCCGACATATTTTGTGTATTATTAATAGTTATGATATCGTATTGATTCATATGTAGTATTTTATTTTTTTTTTCAAACCCGGTCTCGTAATACCTATCTCATATTTTTATATACTTAAAAATAAAACTTTTTAGGTTTAAAAGGAAATAAGTAAAAATATAAATTAATACACCTATAGGCTATAGGGTAAGTCACTGAGGATAACAATTTTGGACGAATGACATTGATTCCATCCTTCATATTAATCCACAAACTCGTATTACAGAATTATTTAATCCAGAATGTGATGGTTTATATTTATAGTTTTTTTTTTTTTTATATGACTGCCGCTTAACTTGAACTATTAGCCATTAACTGATAGACTGTGATTTAAAATCTTTTAACGTTACAATTATGCCAACTTTGAATGAATTTCCGTTGATTTACTATACAAACAAATTAGTGCTGTATCACGGCATAACACTTACCAAAATATTGTATATTATTATACGTCGTATATACATGACCAATGGCGTGGAGGAGTACCCGGACCTCGGGCGTTAATTTTTCGGGGGCATAGCTGGTTAGGTTAGCTGATCATTAAACTACATATTATAATATATTATACAGTAAGTATACCGATATACACATACCTATACACTAGTACACTACGATATTATTCTTGAAAACTATGCAATATCGGACAAGTAGGAGGATGGGATTAATTATGGGGGGATAACATTTTATTATCGCCTCAGGCGCGAAATCGTAATATTATAAATTATAATAGTACGGTATAGTGTACACTATAGGACTCTATTAATCATATTTTCATCGTAGTAGATCATTTTATTTTTTCATTTCATTCCGGATGCTCAAATACTGTTGTCCTTGAGAAAAATTAACTCACAGTGTGGTTCGGAGTCGTGCAATTATATACGACGACGGAGACGACGATCGTGGTTATGTTAAGTAGGTAGGTGTAATCTTTGGGAACAGTAGCAAACCGTTTTGTTAGGTCTCAGTACCTATGCCGGTGTAATACCTCTATAATGTGTCTTGGCATCATAATAATAAAATATCATCCATACTTATATGGATATCATATTATTTTACTATATAATATAATATAATGCGTCTAATGCGATCGAGTATATAATATTATATACCTATTTCCGGCTTCTGTAGATCGATATTTAATTTCGCACACGCCCAGCACCTACTGCACGGTGTATGGATCATTTGTATAGTGTAACTATTGTCGTATCAAATGTCTAAAGCAATATATCGTATACCCTTACTGCAGTGAACACCTGCTAGGTGTGATCTATAGACTATATTATATAGGTGAGATCGACAACTCAACGTTCTTCTGACGTGTCATCGTGTTTCCGCGAGACTGTAGCGAATAACCCGTTCCTAACAATACCTGATTGATAAATGATAATAATTATCCATAATTTAAAGCAGAAATCGTTTATATGTTATATACAAAATAATATGATCAATTGATCATTTATAACATATGCACCACAATACCTACCGCATTCTACAGTTTTGTCTAGTTAAAATATATTGTGATTTGTGGGTTATCTGTTTATTTTCATATACCTATAAAGTAATAATAGTATAAGTTAGTTATAACTATTTAGTATTTATGGAGATCATAAAGTGATTGTTAATTTTAATAAACCATTTTAATTTTTTATAAATCCTTGATTAATATCAATTATTGTTCAGTTAAAATGTTTTATTAAAATCACCATCGCTTGACCTCCAAATCGCAGTCTTATGTAAAAGTAACCGAATAAAAACCAGCTGACTACATTAATGGTTCGATTATACAAATTACAATCGGTACCTATGCGCTAAAAGCCACAACTGGTGTACCTCCTAAACCTACATTTTTTATTTTTACAATTATTAAACATGTAACAAAATAATTGATAAACCAACTATGAATTATATTATATTATGGTTGTTTACAAAACACCATTTTAATTCACTACTATTTTAACATTATTTAATTATATTTATTTTTGTGTGCAATATGCTGGTAACTTTTAAATATTTATAAGTTAGATTAAATAAACGAATATCTTATCATATACATATTAGGTATAGTGTTATATTCATCATGCCACAAAAACAGAATGTCCAGTTTAAATTTACAAATGTCGGTTAATGTATAATATTATACTATATTGTATATAAATATAATGGTTATCTCAAAAATTCTATCTATAGAAAGACACATACCATAATTTTTATTCAAATCTATTTAAATTTATCGATGTGTAGGTATATATAATAGCAATATTCATACTGCGTAGTGATTACATTTATTTTCAAGATATTATGTTATTAATAACAAGTGAGTAATACTCAATAAATAATGTGTATAAAACATTGAAAATAATAATAATTAACATCCGTCACGTAACTACATATAGAGACAGTGTGGAAACCTGTTGAAAGTTTCAAATTCCGTCAAATAATAAAATATTTAATAATTATTACTTAATTGGAAACATTATATTTAAAATACGAATATGAAAATATAAATTATAATAATTAATAATATAAAATATAATTACTGAGAATTATTATTTCGACGTCTTTACGGCTATTAGCGTTGGACTGGTACCCGGTGTGAGTGTGGGACTATTATCGAGTTCTTTGAAAAAAGAAATTAAAGGAAAAAGATTGCTTATTTTAATTAAAAACAAAAATATTTTTTCATTAAAAATCATACCTTTAATACGCGCTTTGGATTCCAGACTGCACTTAGGGTTACATAGTCGAAACTCGAAACATAGGTAATGTTTTTAACCTACCTAGTATACTAAAATTATTATTATTATGCGCACGTAGCACCCGTGGTTCATTCAATCCGCTAAACATATTACTTATTACCTATACGAATACATAATATAGTAAGTTGTACACATCGTACAAAAAGCCATATATAGAGATACCCACTATGCATGATAGGATACCTACTCGGAAGTCATTAAACTAATATTGTTTAAGTGGTATATATATAACGCATTAATACATTATTTATGAACGACCAGAATCAAACGACTTGTAACTGTATTAAGGATACATACAGAATTAGTAGGTAGTTAATTCACTATAATCTGTCCGACATGGGTGGACGCGGACGCCACGTGCAGTACATGAACGAAACACTATACCGTCTATACCTCATGCTTATACTATATACTATATAGTCTTACGCGCAACGTAATAATGTTCATTCACTCGGAATATATAAAAAAAATAAATAAACAAAATCGACAAAATATTCTCTTTGTCGATTGAAGTCCGCTCTTCTAAGATACCTAATAATAATGTTATTTACCTACTCGTCCGGTCGAGTGATCATAAATTTTTATAATATTATAATATATACAAATGAGGCGTTTTTTTATTAATTTATAAAAAATAATTCGTATTAGGTATATTATTATACGTGTGCAAGGTGGTTCTTTCAACAGTGGTGAACACTCATTATTTTTGGAAATTATAAGATACATATTAAGATATTTTAACATTTAATACGTTTTTATATTTATTTTTTTGCACCCTGCAATAAATTTGTGATAATTGTTCCCAAAAACTACCAACACTTTTAATAGACAAACTAAATTTTAATTTAATAACCTAAAAAATGTATATCAAATCGATACATTAATATTATTATATTTTTACAATCATATCATACACGTCAATGGTGGTTCTAGCATAATATAATTTGTAGGGTGGGTCGTTGTTGTCTGTACTAAATTGTTTGGTACTCGGCTGTTCAAAATATAATGTTTAGTGTAACAATAAAAATAAATTCACTGTAATTATTTTTCACTAGATGTTTGCTTAAATATTATATTGTGCATCATATTCTATATTTACTATAGTTGCTTTGTTTTTATAATTTAATTCTTAGGACTTAGCAAACTAAAATATTAAGTATCGTTATAACTGTACTGATTGTAATTAGGTAGATAATTTGATTTGATTAGTAATTTAATGGTTGATTAGTTTTAACTTCAACTATGGTATACAATATCAGCGCCTTAGAAAAAGGAAAACGTGTTGAATGAAGGGAGGAAGCAAAAAAATAGAATCTAATAACTAAAAAGTATAGCTCCTCATAGCTAATAGCTCTGTGCAGCTCATTTATACAAATAAAATATAATAATATTCTATCTTTACCATGGTTAAATACTTAGTATGCTCTCTTGTGCCAAATCAAAGTGCTAGATTTACCCTGGTTATTTTATATAGCAATAATATGCTTTGCTATATTATTGATAGTTAGTGAAACGTTTTAACCTCCATCATAACAACTTATAATATATGTTGGCACAGACTGCTCAGTGCTTAGCATGTCACATACGGTCATCATAATACACCATAAGTATAATATTATATTTTATGTACAAGATAGAACAATATTCCTCGTTAATGTATAATAGTATATACAGATATGCGTTTGACGTCTGCAACTTGTATACAACATATTATTATTATTAAGTGCTGTAGTGTTCGATTGTACTTACGTATTATATATTTATATACATAATATTATTGTAATATTGACGCTTCAGCTTCTAAACATACTAGCTCTCAATTCCGTATCAAGAAATCGAATCTCGTGCTCGCAATGAAAATATCCATTCAGTGTGTATATAGGTAAACGTCATAATATTATAATATTCACACATAATATTATTATTATTATTTTTACGATATAATGTGTTTTATTATTGAGTACGAAAATTCGATCGGAACCACTCTGAGGGCCTGCACACAAAACACACACCATTAACAAATATATGGCAAAGTATGTGATAAGGGGGGGGGGCAGCGGTCGGCGCGTAGTTTTCGATATTATTGAGTTTGAATCGGATAAGACGATTGCGATCGTAACTATATTTTCACACCGTGTGAGAAACGTGCTCGATCAGTAATCGCTTTCGAATAGCTATTTATAGCCTCATAGGTATATACATCGGGCAACTGGCGTGAAGACAGATTTATACAACTTACCCGCCCACGTACAATCGGTGTTTTTTTTCCTTATTGATCGGGTTTGCACTCACAATCTGAATAAATAATCATGAAAACGTAAAACGTTTAATGTTTGAAGTGCGTCTCCGTGTAATGTGTGTACCCGCGATAATAATAAATAATAATACAATGTATAATAATGTATGATACCAATTTAACTGTTATTATATTGTTATAAACGGATTAAGTAGGTATATAGATACTTACACCTTATACCGTATGTATAGGCCATATTGTATGGAGATTGGAGGTCTAAATGGTCTATAATGGAACAATGAGTAACATTCATGTAACTGTTTTAGAATTGTGTGTTGGGTATCAACAGTATTTAAAAAATTGGTAATAATTAGTAATAACTAATTGATTTAATTCAGCTTATGTAGTACAAAATATTTATTTTGAAAATTGATCTACATAATATTTACAAAATGTATAACATTAAGAGTAATTCTAGAGTAGTTTTTTTCTGTATGCAATAAGTTTAAGGCTACAGCTTGATTTTCTTATCTATGGAAAAACAAACACATATATTTCCATCTAGAAGAGGAACGTAGTAGAGGTAGCAAAAGTCCTTCAAGGATCATAAAAGCTTAAGAAGAAAAAAGAAACATTTTAAGTTTTTACTTATTTGAACGACAAAATAAAGTTTTATTTCATATTCAGAATTAAAATATTTCCCTGAGTACTTTGATACACAAAAATCGAATATCTAACGAATAAGTAATTAGTTATAAGTTATAACTATTACCAACAACCTACTTATAAGTTATAAATATTTTAAGTTCAGATGAACGGAGAAATTTACCAAGCTTTTGTGGGGTACCCAGGTACCCACAGTTCCACTCTACTCTGCTCATAAAAAGGTTAATTACTTAAGGTTATAAGTGTATAACTAATTAAATACTCGTCCAAAGTTTGATTTGTATACATCAAATTATTATGAAAAATAGCCTCTTACACTTTCTTTTATATATATATAGATGAAATTAAAAAGGTATGTTGTCATTCAAAAAAAATAAAAACTTAAGAAACAATAACGTAAAAATTATAAAAATAATATTATTCAATGACAACAAATCGTGTGAAGAAATAGGTATTTTCAAAAGAGTTAAGACTTTTTTATATAAAGAGTGCAGACATTTAAATTGATCACCTCGTAGGTATCTACATAATATTTTATATAATTATATAGCTTTGATTTATAAAGTGACTATGTGAATTGACTTGTAATAGAAAATTTTTAATTATTCCACCAAGAAGACGTAGTATCAACAAAGTATCAATAATAAATGTATATGTATAATGCCTACCTATACTGTGCAGCTAAGAAAACGGTTGAATGATTAAAATATAGAGCATGTGCCCATAGTTTAATCGATCAAATATTGTTATAGGTAATATAATATTATAAGCACGTATATAGTAAATAGTTATGTTACGATATAATAATATGCAAACCTAAAATCCCATTGAATGCGGTAAATTAACATTTATATAACAAAAATCTTAATCGACCATTTTTTTCTACTTAAAATTCAATAGACAAATTATTATAATATTCATGTTATTTTTTTTTTTTTCGTTGAATTTATTTATTACCTATATAGGACCTACGTATATGTCATACCAGGGGTACGTATGCTGCAGAACGAGCATAGAGTTACGATCTCGTGTAAACTTTTTTGGATCACCACAAATACAACAGGTGTTATTTATATATATCTAACTGGTTTTTTGAACAGGATATTATATAAAAAAATAAATACATAATAATTTGATTCGCTTTTCAGTGTTATTCCGAACTCAATATTATCACAATTCACAACACTCGTTTAGTCGGGTGTAAAAGTAATCTAGCCGTGACTATATTATATTTTTAATAAATGTATATTATAAATGATAATAATAAATATTATCGACTGGTTTGCAGCTGCAGGATTCAAATGTTAACAGATTGTTTAAACGTCCCCTCCTCGTGCGTATTATGATATTAGGCCGAAGAGAAAATATATACCTATTATTAATATAATTTATCTTTTAAATAAATACGTATTATGCGTTTGTACTACCAGGTAAACGGTTTTTCATTTAATGCAGAACACTCATTAATTCAAAAACGGTGATCATTTTTGAAAAATATTTTATTTACCTAATTTTACGAAATAATTTTTGAGAAAACAGTATTTAAAATTTTTGCCTGTTGTCAGTTTTTAATTTTTTTAATGATGACCCAAGTTCATAGTCTTCTTATACTACAGTAGAATATTTTTTGGAGTATTTCGATATATAAAATTGAAATTTCAGAAGAGTGGTTAATAAAGTATAAATAGGTACTTAAGTTTTGATGATTATAGTGGAACGACATTTTTCCAATTGACCAATTAGCTGCCAATTTTTTTGAGTAACACCACGTCCGATAATCGCTGGATATATAGAATACAAATTAAGACGTAATAGCTTTCATATATTTAAAGATTGACCTTTGAAATTTGGTAGGTAAGTACTACGGATGAAAAATACTTAAAAAACAACTAATGCAAATGTTGCGGCAAGGTATTTAATATTATAATGTCATTCTTTTCCCGCCAGCTCTGTCCGTGTTGATTGTGTTGTGTTGATAGTAATCTCTAATTCTATGTTGTATAATTTCGTTGTATGTTATCATTTTTATGTGCACGTATAGGTGCGTTCCACAGCAGCTGTAATGTAAAATGTTGTCAAACGTAGTTACTGTGTTATGTTTTTGGACAGCCGAGCTGCAGCCTTCGTCGGCGGAGCTTTATCAGGTCTTCGTGTGCGACCGGCCAACTGTGTGATTAGTATCAATTCATGTTTTTTAATATTCGTTAATTTATGTTCAAACTTCAAAGTTATGTTTTGTCTAGTCATGCTTTCAGTGTCACAAAGTTCTTAGTTGTTCCAGTTTTCATTGTTTTTAGTGTGAGGACGCTGAAAGACCGTTTATAGTTTTTTTTTGCTCGTCCGTCACAATGTTCTGTCATTTCATTTTTTTTCTGCGGTCCAGTGATCTGCACTGTCCGATTGTGGTTTTTTGTTTGCAGTCGTCTACAAAACACGTTATTGTGAATTTGTGATTTAATCGTCTGATAATTATCGTTCATTGCCATTGTTTAATTTGTTTTACCCAGTTTAGGGTGGTCAAAATTATCAGCGATTAGTGTTAAGTGATTCAACGTATTTTTGGTGTACCTCGTGGGGACAGTAGTGTCAACTCGTGTTTGTGCTCCTGTCCGGCTGCATTCAAAGTTTTTTTGTTGTGAAATCTTCGTGAACCGTTGTTGACACACATTCGCACATACGCAGAGTCAATTTGTTTTATTGTTACATTTTAGTATACTTACAGGCTCTGGTGCGGTAGCGTGGGTGTAAAACCAGGTGTGTGTCTCAACTGTTATGTGAGTATTGGTCGACCGAGTATTTGTATTTGTATGACCGACGTGTCTAGTTAAATTCATTGGTACAAATTATAAGCAAAGGCATATATTATTGTTAAATTTATTCATTAGCCAAAACAGGCATTTGTACTATTATTATTATTATTATTTATTAGCATATATTGTTAAATTTATTCATGTATTAAATCCAGTGAATAATTGACATCAACATTGTTATTTAAGTTATCTATTCATATACAGTTTTAGTTTTCGTTCAATACGTAGATAGTAGTGCATCATATGTTGCCTACTTCAATGTCGTGAAGGTTTAACTTATTTTTATCTTTAATTTAATAAACGCTGATATATGACATAACACAAATATTATGAAATCAATATTTTTTAAATAATATTTTGAATTTCCTAATTTACACTAAAATCTCGTACAATGCATGAATATAATATGCACTAAAAGTTAATAAAATTATGAAATACATTGTCCTAGAGCAGCCAAAAAAATAATGCATTTTTTTGCAATGGAATTCGGGCACTAATAATATGTTGTACAAAGTAATTCCACGGATAATCCATAGACCATAGTTGACTGTACAATAATTATTATTCAATTAATGTTGCATAGTATATATTATATAATGATAATGCTGTATCCAATGTACGTATATAGTTATACATATTTTCTCCGTTGTATTACGTTATGCTCGCATATTTTTAACACACGTGACACACTAACAAATGATTAATACTTGAACGTGAAGACGGGAATGAATGATTGAAACATGATATCGTTTGTTTTCGTCGAGATCTATGACCGCGCGACTTGGATGTCGGAGTCGTGATTTTTATTATATCAGGTAGAGACTGGGCAGGGGCGTACCCAAAGTGGGAGGTTTTAGAGTCTGGACCCCTCCTTATTGATTGACATAATTTATTGTTTTTAATGGCATATAATTTTTGTTTATACTTGTTTGACATGTTAAAAAATGTGGAACCCTTCTTTGAAAAATTTCTGGGTACGCCCCTGCAAGTATTAAAGGGTACACGAATAGTTCCGGAAGTCGTTGCACGTTGAAAACGATTACCTGCCCCGATAAAATTGCACACAGCACAGTAAACGACTTATAGTAATGAGGGTCTATATAGCATATATAATATATCATCTTAGTTTATCTATATCTAACCATAATAATGTTATGTCTTTTCGTTTTCGGGTTAACATTATGGCACGCGTTATGTTATCGTCTCTGTAGGCTGCTGTCAGTGTTCATAATAATATAATATAATAATGCGAGACGTATGCTATATTATGAGGTATTGAAATATTGAATAAGTATACATAGGTACCTCGTACCACCTTTTATTTAATCACTGATTGTTCGGAAATAATTTGAATTGGCTTTATTCTTGTATGTAAGTTACATCCCGAGTCCATATTATATACAAGTATACCACGCCCGCCGCTGTGAAACAGTTTCCGAGAGGAAACATCTAAGATAGAAAATTATTATGTCGATTTAATATAATAATACGCTCGCAGCGCATGTCTCTATTGTCCACTTTAATAATTTTATTATTGTCTTAACGTGAACACGTGTTTTTTTTTTACTTTACAGGACATACAGTCATACAGAATATTAAAAGGACTACAACGATAATATTGACTACTATCCATACGAACGCGATGGTGATGCTTCCGACCGAGGACGAAGGACCACCGACGCAGGACATTCTCTCCAATGCTTGTTTTGGTGTTAGGGATTTAGCGGACCAACGGTGGTCGACACACATAGATTAAAACAGTCCTACTGGCCTGCTAAGTCCCAAATACCAGCAAGCCCCTCATCGACGCTGCAGACGATAGACGAACGAGTTTTATTTTCATCTCGTGTACCATTAGTACTTTTATATTTATTGGAATTACGTATTACAAGTGCCTATATGATATAATATTATAATATTCAACATTAATTAGGCAAATACCTAGTTAAAAAAAAACTATTTCTGTTCCATACTTTCATTCAAACGTAATAATAGCGGTGAATGGTGATAGCACAGAATGTGAATAACATTCACATTATATTGTATACATGAAACATTTAGTAGGTACCTACCTACCTATGCATAATATAATAATATTAATATGACGTGTACCCGATGATAGGAGAACAAATCCGTACATATACTATAGTTTCGGGTAATAAACATTTCTGATTCGTCACGTTATTATACGCCAAGAAAGATGAAAATCGTACATGATGTATTTCACGCTTAAAAGTAGGTAGTTAGGTAGTAAAAACTCTATATTATTGTATATTATACAATATATAATACATAGATAATATCTATTAGATATATATATAATATATATTATACGGTTTACCCTGTTTTTTTTAGCTGGGTGGTGTAACCGTGTAAGGGATGTGGAACGGGTTAGGGGAACACTTCCATTGTACATAACCGTTAACGGGGTCATTTTTATGATAAGGGTGTTATTTGTAATTTGAACGTGTTGGTTATAATATATATCATAATATACTGATATATTATACTAATGACATAATCTATAATAGGGGCCCCCCCATCATCCGTTTTGGCCGCCTTTTTTATCCAGATAAACCCTCTCTGCACGAGTCGGCCATCGTTGAAGAGAAAAGTCCGTGCATATAATATTATTTTTCTTGATTTATTGTTTTTAACATTTATTACTTTTTTCAAACCACGAAACCCGTGGTATTTAATTTCAAATTCCGGAGCAGTATATTATTTTTAAAATATCGATGTATAAAATGTTGATACATCAATACATATGAATATATAATATGATATCTTGATATTTTATTTAACTACGGTGTATTCCGCCTAATGTGGGCACTGCAGGTTAATATGGGCAAAATGAACAAAATGTTCTGGTCTAACTTGATTAACCCGATCTTACTATAACTAATTTCGATTTATATGGCCAACCGCTTAATGTGGGCAAATGATTTTGGCCCCAACGTGTACACATTAGGCAGAATCCTACAGTGGCGTACCTACATACGGGTGGTTGGGTTAGGTGATCAAACTCCCTCTTGGTATTTTTTTTTTACTATACCATGTATAGGATATATTATAAACAAATTAATAAAATTCAATTAATATTTTTATATTTATACATATATTTTTTTTAATAAAACCCCTACCATTGAAAATATCCGTGTACGCCACTTGCATTCTAATCACTTAGGATTTTTTTTAATTCGTGTTAGAGTGGAATGTGGAACATAGGTTCAGCTTATACTCTATTTCAGAATACGGCGTTAAAAATATTTTTTCAAAGAACACATTTTTGTTTTATGATTTCGTGATTCATTTGATCGTAAACGTTCTAAATTGTAAAAACCGCCTACCCGTCCTACTATAAACCGCTTTTGTCCGATTCGTATACTATTACTGGTCGCTGCAATTGACCTGTTCAGAAGACTCTATGTAGAGTTGTACCCGCCTTAACGCCGTAAATCATTCCTCCGTTTTATCGATGTATTATTCTTTCGGCAGGTTTTTTACACCATTTGATTTTTTTGATTTTTACCTCACAGGAGACGACTGTTATAAACACCAACAAAGCTACTCGTTATCTGAAAATATATAGGTAGGTAGGTACTAATGTACTATACGCCTATACTTGTTAGATTGATACATAACTTCATAAAAAATGATTTAAATTATTGTGTTCTAGTTGAAGATATACCTATATTATTATTAACTTACAAACAATATTAACGACTTGGATAAAAATGTAGTTTTTTCAACATTATGTTCATGTCAACGCCAATTTTTATTGTACTCAAATCGAATTTATTTAAACCATATTATTTTTATTGTAAATCGTATTATAGTTTTAAGTTTAGACATAATATATTTCCTTGTTTAATAGTGCTTACGATGGCTGTAATAAGATATTACAAAAAAAGTTGTCAAACCAGTGGCGTAGCCAGAGGGGAGGGTCTGTGTGTTTAACCCTCCCTCAATTGACTTCCCCCCACCTAATAAATATATTTTTTATATTATCAATAACTGTAAAAACTTAGGTTAATTTATATTTACTCCTCCCTCCCACTATTTTATAATTCTGGCTACACTACTACGTCAAACCTATGTAATAACTTGATGAACTGTTTAATTATTGCAATATTATTTAAAAACCAATAAGACTTATTATATAAGGTACCTATTTTGAAATGATTTGACATAGTGCAAACAGTTTTTAAATGTTATAATACGTTGAAACGTTTTAAGATCCATGCCATATTATTTTCATTCTTTGCAATATTATAAAGCTAGTTAGATAAACAAATAATACAAAATATTCAAATATCGATTGAGTACCTATTGAATATTTAAGCCCGCACTAACAAATAAAAGCTTGCTATACTTTGATGATATATCAAGTACAGAACTCGTGCATTGTACTACCGGTATATTTATACCTAACTACCTGTTTTTGATTGAACACAAGTACAGTAAAATTCACTATGTAGATAAACACATTTTATAACAATAATGATATTAATAATAATAGAAATATAAATAATCTTATAGGAGGTACCTCCATGTATAATATATGCATTGCAGTATTCTTGGCACTCGATTCGCATGCGGTCAGATCACTCGCACACACACACATACATACATACACAGTACACACCTATTAGTAAAGACATTATTTTAGTCGTACAACTCATCGAGCGAGTTGTTACTTTATAATACCCTAATGTTGTATAAAAAAAAAATTTGAAACTTACTATTCATTAAAATGTAATGGACCAATCATGCACCACTAGGTCTAGGGCGACCATTAGCTCGCTATTAATTCTTTTAATGTTTAGTGAAACATAGCTCAAGTATAGTGTAACGTATATATTGGTATATTACGCTCTACAACTGCACGGAGCCGTTCGTCAAATGTGGCCAACGTTTCAAGCATAATGTAAAAATATAAGCCTTAATATTATTAAAGGTAGGTCAAACTGTTCAAAGTTCGAATAATCGAACCAAACCTATAGTTTCACAAAAACCCGACCAAACAGAACTCAAACAAAAAGTTCGAAATTCAATAATATTAATCCAATCTCCAATGAAAAAAAAATAGAACAAGTCAAACGTTTCGAAAAAAAAATGTTTTGTATTTTGGTTTGACATTCAACAAAAAAATTTGTATTCGAAATTTAATTTAAAAGCTCGATTCGAACTAAGTGCAATATGAAACAAAATGTTTAGTACGGGCTAGGGCAGCGGTTCCCAAACTTTTCTGGTTCACGAAGGCCTTTTTGAACTAAGGTTTTCTAAGGGCGCCTTTCTCAAGTCATAGCATGACTAATCATAAGAAATAGAAAAATAAACAAAAAAAAATCAGAAAAAATTGTGATGGGAATTATGACAAAATGGATTTAATTAAAATTATAGATAATTTATACACTTTTATTTACATAATTGTAATTGTTTCCATGCCACCATCGCGCATCGTCGGGTTTTCAAATAAATGTTTGGACCATATAAAAATCAACGGGAGCACGCGCAGCGCCCCTTTAAGACACGGAAGCGCACACTTGGGGAACCGATGGATTAAGGTCGATGTTGAAAATAATATATCGTTCGACATAATCACACCGAATTGTTCGGTTCGACATAGATGTACTATTAAAAAGTATTAAGGTGTAGTTCGTGACCATATTTTTGAGTACGACAAATTTTACATTTTATTAAACTGTTCATACCGCAAGGTAATTCAGCAAGCATGTTCATAGACTCAGTGCTCACCCCAATTATACCTTTCAATAATACAACTGTGCAAATTCTTATTTTTGGAGATTTTTAGAAACTGTAAGAACATATTTTCACTTTGCAGATACCTACCTATACTTGGATATTTATCTCAGGTTTCACTGTACGATTCCACGGGGTATATTGTCATTTGTCATTTATCATAATATTGATTTTGTAAAAGTATGTTTCGTTTGTAAAGACGTCTTCAATATTAACGTTACTCATCAGTTATGATAGTGTTAATTGTTATACCTAAACCTATTATCATTTCTCATTGCAGATTATCGATGCTACTATATCTATGTATTTTAATTTTAACTCTTTAGATTTTTTGTCATATATGTAGCTATGTGTGTTTTTTTTGTATTATACTTCAAGTTTGTAATTAATATATAAGTACCTTCCTATATTCGAATTAAAATGTAATGTAATGCCTTTAACATGGTGTTATATATACTTACATATATAATGAGAATAATGACATAATGTTTATAATATATAGTAACAAATAACAATAGAATAATAGATTCTATACATTTCTTAAGTATGTGTAAATATTATATTTAAGTTACGTTATTTTATTTTATACATTTTTGATCATTGTAGTTTATTTTTTTCACAACATTTTTTTATGTAATATATAGGGATTATTCATGCCGCGGCATGCCGGTTCCAAAATTATTTATTCGTACTGGCGTATGGAATTCACCTAGATACGATTACAGCTTAAATGTATAATAGAAGACATCAGAGATTACATGAGGACTAAGAAGACACTGACAAGACGAACAGCTCCTCAAACCTTGGGGTTTCAATAGGCATTTACCCAACATTTAATTAGAGGCAATGCCCTTAGAAATCCCATGCGTAGAGGAGCAATATATCTTCAGTCCAATGAAACTCCAAATGAAAATTCTAGTTTGGTATTATAATAACTAAGGAGTAGGACAACGAATATCAATACTTTAATAATTTATTGACTGTATTATGATAACTATATATTGCGTAGATGCAGGTATAGGCATGAATATGGTTACAACCATAATCGTCGCAATTATAAGGCACCATTCCTGGGAGTGGAAAATGTATTGTACCTACAGATAAACAATTTTTATTAATCAATTTATTATATCAATAAAATGTTGTGACAAAATTCAAAAAAATTTTAAAAAGTTGGTAAATAGGTACCTACGTACTTCAAAAAACTAACAAATTAACAAATTTTTTTATTGTTAAATATAAAATGTATTTATTTCTTAAATTAAAATAATAGAAAAATAAGAAAAATGTCAAAGACATTTTAAGGAACTCTCGCCCATCTCAATTTTGAATAAAAAATTGTAATATGTTCATGTTACCGTTGATTATAAATACTATTATAGTAATATGGTGTTACGGACAAAGTAGACAATTCGGTATTATATAAAATGCCTGGGCGATGACCTAAATCTTACTGGAAATATAAAATATGAAGTTATATTTTTAGTTTTGTTTAGTTATATAACTATAAACCAAAGAAACAAATGATTATAATATAAATGTAGTACCTAGGTATCTATATTACGTTTTAGCTATTGACATTTAAAAAAAAATATTGATTTGAAATTTTAATACTATATTGTCTATATTTTACTGGAACATGGAATATTGCCATGACATTTTGATGTATAAAGTCGTCCTGCAGTAGTTTGCATTTGCATTTTTTTTGTTTTACATTTTTGTAAACATGAACATCGATCATCCCTTGACCACCCAAGTTTGATCATTTCGCCTTACCACTCCCCTTAACGGGCTTACCGTATAAAATTTAACTGTGGCACGTCTTCAACTTTAAGGAAGGACTCTTAACATATTTATATACATGCGTAAACGCTACTTAGATTGCATATATTAGTTATTTTAATAAACATATCATATATATGCATATTTTTTATAAAGTTCATATTGCCCGTGATAAATCGGTCGTACTATACCTATAATGCCCGGACAATGTAGGTATTAAATATGCCCATTTTCTACATTACCCCGTGCCTGTAACATATAATATATTTTAAGTGTAACATAAAATGTGTACTTGGGTGGGCGCAAAATTTCTTAAATCTATGGTTCTGATGAAAAAACGGAACCTGCAGTATTATAGATATTATATCATACATCGAAAATATTATTTATTTATTTAATAATACATACGGACCTAAATCCTTTTATTCATAGAAATGAAACTATGGATCATTACAGTTAATTTAAAATATACATTGTTATATATTTAAAGATACGTATTATACGATAAGTAATTTATAAGAAAAAAAAATAATATAATGATATAAGAAAAAACAAGAACAAGATAAAATCAAAAATATTGGATTGCGGCCATTAAAATATTGGCAGGACTATTAGACATTTAATTTGTATTCGAAGGAGAGGATTATAGAATATACTATTGTGTATTATTATAATATTAATTATTATTCACTTTTGACTTGTACCTGTGTCAACAGTATCGATTTTTAATTTCTTCGAGTTCATATAAATATCGTTATAATACTATTTATATTTTAAATTATATATATTTACTGATTATATTAATATCAAACATAATCCATCTGTGTCCAATACAAATATAAGTGGTTGTCGCCGTCGAAGCATTATCGATAAAAGCCAATTGGATCAATATCTAGCCGTAGATGCACGCGTATTGCTACAGCTGGTTCTTGTACAGCATATACTGTTGTATAATATTATGTCAAATGTGATATCACTTGTATACCTATATGGGCATATGGCTATACATCCACAGAGTATATAAGACAAGTAAGTTTTTTGTACAGGCAACAATGTACAAACGAATGAAGAGTGAGGTTCGAGTGCGCGTTTCGTGTAATAAGTAATGCGCGGTCCTCTACGAGATGGATAAGAAAATCACCTCGCGGGTCGTGATTGCAATATTATTAGGTATATATAGGTACAGACCGACAAAAGACTTTAACGATTCGACCGCTCTAATTCCCGTGTACTGTGTATACATTTATGATATTGTCTGTATGTATATGTATGTCGTATGTGTGCGAGAATGATAATTTATTATATATATATACATATATACATATAGGTATAAAATATACAACTAATAATAGTATACCTATAGGTACTAACAATATGAATTTATTTATACGGTCATAATAATATAATATAATTTTATGATATATTATTATTGTAACGTTGTTTATTATTATTATTATTTTTTTTTCATCGTACGCGAGATTCCAAACTATTTTAATTGGACCGGACCTGTCAAAACTTATGTATTTGGGTGTGTGTGTGTGGAAAAAATAATATTGAGAATTTTCGACGCGACCGCCGTTGCTGCTTCGTATATATTATTATGATACACGTTGACGTGTGTTCGAGTCGTGTGGCATTTCGCCACGGTGTCCATATCTGTGTCCCGCGCGTGCGAAAAACGCGGCGATCGCAGCGTTAAAGTCGCCGACAGTCGTCGACGTACACACGCATCTATAAAATACAGTAATATTAGGACGGTCATCGCCGGGCGGTCCGGCAATATCTGTCCCGGCAGTCGGCATTATTTCGTGGAACGTACGTGTATTCGTTTGTTCGAGACTCGTATGTCAAGTATGTTACATACGATATAATATAATAACATTTAATTTAATGTATAAGATATATAGGTATAACATGACATACCTATGATATACGTATAGCCGCGGTTCAACCGTCGCAGGTATGTTATTATATATTATATATACCTACGACACGTTTCGTCGTGCCCGCCGACCAGACGATTCGTCACAAATCGGTTATCGGTAAAAAGCTCCGGGAGACCCGAAATCATCGATTGACGTTGTCGACTGATCCACGACTGCGTGGTCACGCGTATATAGTAGGTATCTATACCGCCATATCATAATAATATATTATAATGACGCGTGCAGTGTAATACGAGTGACCTACGACCTACCTATATATAGGTGCATATCACATATGTGGGATACATTATTATGTTAAAAATAGAAATAATATAGATACCTCGATGTTCTACAGTAGATGTATATAGCGAATCGTGGACATTTCCCCCCCCCCCATTTTTTTTTAAAAGTTTACTATTTAATAATATTATACAATTAATATAACAAAATGGATAATTTGTATAATAGTAGTAATGGGATAATATTATTAACATATATATGTATAATAGTACATACCTCTCTTAACATATTTCATAGGCGATAAACCTAAACCCTTAGGTAATCATGTCAACTATTTGACGAGCATTTTTATTTTCCTTATATTTTGTAACTAATCCTATACTTTGTACGCCAAATACTTTGAGAAAAATGACAACAGATGAATATTAATATCGACAAACACTAATGCAATAGCTTGAATCGTGGATTGTTCAAAGTCAACTCTATATAGTTTTTAATTTCAACTCAGATAACATACTTCTAAGTTTTGATAAAAGTTCAAAGTGGATTTCTTTAGTTTTTCTTTGTAATAAAGCATATACACATGTAATTGATGTGTTTTTAATACATGCATGAATTATGTATACTTGGTAAAATTCTTTAGGACAAGTAAAAACACGAGACCTAGCAGGTAATAGGAATATGTTTATATATATATATAAGTTCCTACACGGTAAAAAATAAGGTACCTATGTTAGTTCCTACATGAATATAAAAAGAACACCAAGAACTGCAGGTATCTCAGTATTCAGAAGGTAAGTACTTACTACTAAGTTAGTAGGTAGTCTTGACACTCTTGAGACTTGTGAGAAGTTGGTTGGAGGTGAACATCTCTGAAGATTAGGTATGTGGCAATATTAGACGAAATTTCATTAACAGGTTAACCGCTTTGTGTACAATTTTTGGTACATGGTTCATTTGCCTTATCTGCTACGAACCTATAACTTCAGTTGCTATTAAAGTGGTGTTTTTTTACCTAAAAAATTGAGTTGATAAGATATCAAAAGGCTGATTGAAAATGTATTTGTCTGGAGGACTATGATACTAAATGATATTGCAGATCACGAGATAGTAATATTATCAGAGAACAAATTTAGCATTTTCTATGGCTAATGAATTTTAATTTTTAATTTTTTAAGTGATAAATATTCGTTTTGGACTACCTAAATATTTGGTGAATTCGTATTTAATATATGGGTACTTAGATATCTAAATAATTAATATAAAAAACAAAAAAAATTAAAAAAATATATTATTTATATAATATAATATAATAATTACTTACTAATAATAAATAATAAAAGGTAAATCAGTGAAAGAAAAGTAGCGTTAAAAAAACGATTTACCAGGTACCAGGAATCCATAAGGTATTCATGACAACCACAGATGACGAAAATCTGTACGTTTAATTGCATATCGAAAACGCCGTGTAACAATTTAATATTATATTCATTCATTTTATCATATTTTTATACAGGCGGTAAGATAAATAAACGTCAACTTAGAAACTGATAATATCAACCATTTGGTTTCTAATGTAGTACACACAGTTTAGGGTATATGTCCAAATGGGCAATACTATATTAATACAATATTATGTACGACAATTGAAAAAGTGTTTAACTTCAAACGCTATCATAAAAAATTAATTCGACTTTCTGGTAAATTTTTTTTTTGTAGAAAAACATATGAGGAATCTTCAATCAAAATTTAAAATCTTAAGTTAGGTGATACAATTTTTAACTCAATGGATTAAAATATTTTGAAAATCTTATCATGTATGACATGTATGGACAATTTTAATACAAAATCAATTTTGTTAAAAAATTCCTGTTTTTTTAAAATTAATTGTTTTGTTTTTGAAAACTACTGGGAACTATTTCTATTGAACCCACCAAGTTCCAAGTAGATTCACTTTCCAACCAGAAAATATGCTGAACTAGAGAATTTAAAAAATTTTACTGTCCCAAAAGATGATGACAGACACACAAAAAAACACAGATATTGTATAATTTAAATTTATTTAATTTCATCACTCCATTCAGAATCTAAAATTTACTTGAAAATGATCAATGAAAAATTGACTTTCATATTCTAGCTGAAAAAAATTATTAACAGACATACCATCCATCCATTATCAAGTTTATCTTGCAAACATTTTTTTCTTACTTTTGTAATAAATGTATTAAAGGGTGACAATGTGTATTTTAGTAAGTTATTAAATAAGTGTTTATTCTGTAAAAGTCATCAGTTGTCTTCACCTTACTCGGCTTACTCACAATAGGTTCTGTGCATTTTAGATAGCAGTTATTAAAAAATGTATTTAATGCATTTATATATTATATTGCATTATTATTTCAACTCTTATTTATTTAAATTTTTATAACTAAGATAAAAAAAAGTATCTTCGTTATTGCTACCTGCAGTACTATAATTACGACAAGCAAAAGGTAAAACCGTTCACAGCGTCATTCAAAATAATTTATTACTAACATTTTAAGAAAGGTTCCAAAATTATTGAAATTTTATTTATGTAAAATAAGCATTTTATACATTATTAAATATTCAATAATTTCGGAGGTTTACTGAACCTATATAATATCTACTTATTTTTTATCACCTGCCTATCTGCCTATACATAAATTAAAATTAGAAAATAATAAAAGTTTTAACTAAATATCTTATGCGAAGTGGTTAATCTATGATTTTGTTTGTTGGAGGGGGCTTGAAACATTGGCATATATTTTAAGGTGGGATCAATAGCCCATAGGCTATACAAAATTTGATATTAAACATTTTAATAGAGAATAACGATTTTTGTTATTTTTTGTAATTTAAAATTATTATTAATGGTACTTAAAACTTTTTAAATACTTCTAACAACTAAAATGTTTTTTGCAAAAATTAATTCAACCTACTGTTTTATTCATAGTAAAATAAATTATTTTAATAGCAATATCATAAAATATACATATAGTTATTAGTCATATAGGCTGACGGTCCATCTTTGCTCATAATTATATTTTGTATACGATGGTTGAATATCATTACATTCAAATTTAACACTTCCATTAGAGTGACCAACACAACACCTTAAGTACAGCAAATTGGTACCCAATAGTTCAACTTTTTTATTATTATTTTTGACAATGACTGAATTATATTGTTTCAAGAATTTTTTATTCATTAAATGTTGTTATTAAAAAAATATTGTACTAATTGTTAATAATTGTTAATAATAACCAAAAATGTAAAAAGCATTTTTTGTTTATCTCTTTTCAGGTGAATTTTTTGCATATTTTAGAATTTTTTGTGCATATTTAACAGATCTTTAGTGCATGCAATTCACAGCCCTGATTATTATATTGTTTAGAAAGATTGTAAAAAAATCTAAATTATTTAATTAGGTTTCTGTTTGAAATTAAAATAAAATATTTATAATAAAAATTTTAATAAATGTTATTCTTACAACATATATTTACAGATAAATCGTATTATAATAATAATTATGTGTTGCTAATCCCACGATGCAACTGGGAAAATAGTTTTAATTTCTGCCGTATCTGAATCTTTTCTTGTCTTTAAGGTTTGTGCATAACTCGGAGTACCTACACTATTATTTTTAGAATCTACATCAGTAATAGTTGATACAGCTGAAGAATCGGCATCTAAAAAAATAAATAAAAATATATTTAGCGCAATATTAATTTTATCTTGGGAAGTAAAAGGAAAGATATAAAACTGGTGGTAGCATTTATAGTTAAGCAGCAGTCAAATAGATAAAAAAAAAACAGGTAGTTAAAAGCAATAATTTGCTGAAATCTTTGCAAGGTTGTTTTTTGTTTAAAATATTTTAAATTCAAATTTTTGATATTAAATACATTAAAAAATTAAAGTTATTGTATGAAAAAAATCTTTATTGGTGTTTTAAACACACAATAAAAAAATAAAAATAAATGATCCATCTAAATTCTAAATTACTGATTGAAAGTAAATTCTACAAATTAAATTTTAATGGTATCTGATATACTAATGTGGCGTGTTTTACAAATTTTTGAACATAATAGATATTTAATATATATTAAATAATACCAGAATTAATCCTTGATTAAAATTATAAATCATACTAACAAAAAAAAGCAAAAATTTATATTAATTAAAACATTGTGACTTTTGACTACATTTCCCAAATTTACTCAAAAATTCTGTAAAGTGACATATCAAATAAAAAATAATTTTACTGAAAACTTCATCTACCATAAAGATCAGCATATTAATGACAACAGAAAAGAAAAGCAGACAAGAAAATAAAAAAAAAATATATTAGTTATATTTAATAAATTATTTATAATCAATAATTGTTACCTAATTCAATAGATTCATCTCCTTCTAATATCGGACTAATAGTTCCTCCTTTCGAAACTCTTCGTCTGTACATTTCAGAAAAAATTAATAACAACAATAATATCATTAACAATTTAAATAAAATAATGCCAAATAATTACCCTCTTGAAATACGTGGTACTTTTTCAGGTGTATGGCTATCATCAGAAGAATCTTCAGCAATTGATGAATCAACATTATCTCTAGGAGGTGATGACGAACAATTGCTAATTTTTCTCTTTGTTGCTGTTGGTACATTAGAAGTATATGCATCTTTGTAGTAAACGGACCAAGGTAACAACATAATGTTTTTATGAAGAGCTTGTAATTTTGGCAAAATTTTATTCATTGCTTTTGCTTGAGATCCATCTCTCAATGCCACCCAAGCAGATGTATCGTTTATATACTTAATAAATACATTAGCTATAAAAATACAATAACATATTTAGTTTTTTTTATGTTAGTATTATCTTGTGTTTTTTTAAGAATTATGTAACTTACTAAAGGGACTAAATATATTTGTAATATCAATAGTTTTCCATTCTGGCGGGAATGTAATATGATAAACATGGCTCCTTTGAAGTTGAGCTAGAAAATACAATAACTTCTGAGTTTACATACAAATCTTTAAGTCACACATTTTTTTTTTTTTTTTTATGTTTAGATTTGAAAACTCTTAGTTTTATCTCTGAAATTTAATTGTTAGGTTTGTTAAGTAGGATAGCCTCCTACTCCAAGCGTAACTCCTACATTCCTGATAAAATATAATATAATGTTTTACTATCTTAGTAATTCAAGATATTTATTATATAATTTTAAAAAGTTTAATTTAAAATTATATTTTTTATACAATAGTATATGTAGTATCAAATGTACATCCCTGGTAGAAACATTTAAGATTCAACTGTGGAGGGAGTAATGCTAACAAAGTCCCTGCTACATCTGTACCACAAAATAAAATAAAAAGAGTAGTTTAAACTTACGCTCAGGACCATTTAAGTTTAAACATGGATCTTCGTTATATCGAATCATAAAGAGCCTAAAATATAATAATACAATGATGAATATGGTAAAATATAATAATATAAAATAAAAAATATGTACTAACTTATTCTCATATTGCTTAAGGTATGAAGAATCTGTAGAAATGTGTTCATTGATGCCTTTCACTTTAGCTGAAATTATGTAAAATAATTATGAAAAATGAGTTGAATAAGTACTGTTGTGTACTTGTGTGCAATAATTATTATTCCAATAAATTATATAAATAAAAGCAATTGCTGGGTCCAGAACAAAATTTTTTTATTCAGTTCTACAACCAAAGTTTAGAAAAATTATCGATCTAAAAAGTAATGATAAATTATACAATTATAATTAAAAACGTTGATAAAATATTACTACAGATAGGTGTGTAAGTGTTATATTATTCATATTGTTAGTAGGTAATCTATGATACTAGGTACATAAAAGTATTAAAGTAGTAAAGGTTAAAAACAAAAAATAAGGTACATTGTGCGTTAAGAGAACACCAAACCTGCACACATGCAGGGATTACAGTATTGTACTACAGAAAGTTAGAAACTGTTTAGAACATATTTTCACATTATTTTTAAGTTCAACTTAAGAGGACACCACACCTGCATGTGTTGTCTCTGTCTTATGTAAAACAATTCAAACTTGAGTTCAGCAGAACCAATTTTGTGTAGTTAGTTTCAATTTAGAGGTAAATTGACTTGTTGTCAATGTAAGACAATAAATTATTAGTGTTCTCTCGTTAGTTTTTTACTATATTTTAAGTTTTGAACGAGTTATTAGCATTTTTATGTTTTAATATTTTACACTCATAAATCGCTTAAACATTAAAATATCAAAGAAAACAGTAATACAACATAGATACAGTTCTTACATTTCTATTTGACAATAGTTCACTCTATTATTTAAGTTAACGACATAAAATTTGATTTTCTGAACCAAGTGGAACCAAAATATTTTTTAATACAATGTGCTAAACTATTACTATAGTAGTAAAATACTGCAATCTTTATTCTGATTCCCTCATTATAGATAAAATAATATAAATTTGCTTATGTAATGAAGTTTAGAATAATAATTTAGTTTATTTGAATCCAATGATACTGCCCATGTCAGGTATATTAAAGAGTTTTAACAAAATACATATAAATAGATGATAAAAAAACATATTCTATTAATAGGATTTAATTGTTAGTAGTGCAGCAAAAATTATCAAGCTTTTATAAGAAGTTGCTATACCCCATTTGTCTTTTTAATAAATATGCCAATTTGCATTTAGACAAACCAATTTAATGTTATTGGCTTATTAGAGTGAATTTACTCTTATTCAAACCTAAAGATAAGATAAATTGACCCGTTTGAATGGTGGTATTTTAAGATATTTTAATGTTTAAGTAAGTTATGAACATTTTTAAATTGTAATATTACACATACTTATAATTATTATTAAAATATTACAAGACACAACATTCCTAACTTAGATAATGTTCTTATTTATAAGTTTGATAATAAGTTTATTCATTCTAATATTTAAACTAACAACACAATATACTGCGCCCTTTATTCTACATAATGCACTACTACTGTTATAAATTGTTGTGTAAACTCACCATATAAATTGCAAAGATTGACAAACACAGTACTGGTCAAATATGCATCATAACCAGCATCGTGCAACTTAGATATTTCCTCAGAGTAACCAACTTCAGGAACCTCTGGTTCTATACACAAAATCAATATTTTATCAAAAAACTATTCTAATAAAGTAAGGTACAATTAGTCACCTAAGTCTGTATAATTTTGACACTGTTCTGCTAGTGATTTTTTTAAATCATTCAGTACTGTTGAACCGAAGAATCCTTTGAGTGGTTCAGTACCACTTATATACTTTGTATCCAAAAACCTTAACACAAATTAGTCTTACACAATGTTTTTAAATATAAAATAGTATATTATTGGATGAAATATAACATACCGATATGATATTGTTTTAACCATAGCTTGAAATTCACTATACTTTGATGGCAATGGTAAACAAAACTGATGAATCATATGGCAAACATCTAAAGTCATGTTGTGGCCAACAACTGGTTTATTCTTGAAACAAAAATATATTTTATTAGTAAATAAATATAATTACCATTTAGATTATATAAAATAATATACAGAAGCTATGATCTTCTTCAAGACTGCTGAAAAACCGACAGCTTTTTCTAACTCAATCTGTTCCCGTTCCATTCTTTCATGTGCCATTAACAATTTGGTTCTTCCTTTGCAAGCAACCATCACATTACCAATATCTTCAACTATTCTTGACTGTAAACTTACTTTGGTATCCGAAAACCTTTTATAAACTTCCTGAAAAATATGACTAACATTAAAAATGTATTGATCTACAATAACTGTTGTAACATCAAAATTAAGTCTAATACCAAAGTAAGTAAAAAAACAACACAGTTTACTGAATAATAAATATACAAAGTTAATGAGGTGAAAAAGAATATATCATGTTGATACTTAATATCTATGAGCTAGCACCCATTGTATTTATATTGTCAAAGTATTTTAAATTATTTTATTTTATTTCACTGATCAATAATACTTTTTTTTTCTTAATAAATAAATAATATTTTGTACAGTTTTAAAAACTAATTTAGGTATTAAAATGTATAATTTTGTAAAATGTTAATTTTGCTTTTAAGTTATGACTAGTAGTTTTAAACAGATATGAAAGATTATTAGTGAATTATACTCAGTGCATCATGCACATGCAGAGACCGAGCCACCAAATACTGTCAGACACCCTAAACATTGCTAAGTGCTATGTCATAGGTTGTTATCTTTGATGACTGAGACACAGACCAACTTGCACTAAAATAATGATTGATGATAATCAATGATTATTGAATTTTTTGTCTCAAATTAACTATAATATAGGTATCTGAATATAATTGTTCAGCATAAATAAATAATAATATTATATATTATTATATAAAAATAAATTACCTATTAACTAACCTGATAAATAAGTTTACGGACAAAAGAATTGGTTTTCTCAGCTATGATTACTTCAGAAATTGTTTCATTTTCTAAAAGTTCTTTTACTTTTTCACTGTCAACAAGTATAGCATTAAATTAATATAAGTAGTATAAGATATACAAATTACATGCATCATATTTTATTAATAACTATTTAAGTTCTAGTTACAGGTGTTCTAAACATAAGTTTATATCACTGTTGTGTCTGTCTGCTAGTTATAGAGTACAAAGTTACAATTATTGATATTAAAATATTTATTTATTGTCTGTCGTTAATGTACATAAATTATACATGGATTTATAGTTAATTGTGTTTTATTAAAATACAGAAACCGAGACTTTAGACTTTAATACATTCACAGAGTGAGCTTTAATTTTTACCTTGTTTATATTTAAATTTTTTTTTATAATTGCATCATATTTTAAGGTTGTAAAGGACATGCTAATTTGTATTATACTTATTATATAACTTTGAAATATCAAAAAAAATATTTACCAAGCAGTTTCTATATCTGTCTTATGATTGTCTGGTATAGGTATATAGTCAGAGACTTTTGATGGTGTCTGAGCCTGTAAACAATTTTGCTTATATCGATTAAGTAGTTCATTTTGCAATACTTGTTCATCAGGCACAGTAAGGAAAGGAATACCTATTAAAATAAAAATAATTATTTTAACATAGAAAATAATATTAAACTATTGTAAATTACCATGTTTAAACAGTTTATTAAAGTCAAAATTGTGATTGCTTAGAAATTCCATACTGGAAGACTGACAGAGGAATCGGCAATCTGGAGCATATCGACTCATGGGCTTTGGAAATGTATAAAAATTATACGCCCTGTATGTAAACCTAATGAAACACAGAAAAATAATATTAAAATACAATCAAATATTCATAACCTTCTAGTGATATTGTACTTTTTATTTTCAGTATTATATTTGACAGCACATAAACCAAATTGAACCATCAAAAAGTCCATGCAATTACTTCTGAGTTTCTGGTAGTACTGAGCTGCCGTATCGAATATGCTGACCATAGTGCCATTGTGAAGACCGGTGAATTCTCCATCAATTGCAATGAAATCACACTCAGCAATGGCCTGTTCGATTTCTGGCAACAACTCATAGAAATCTAAACAAATACATGATTAACACGATTCATTGGGGCTTACAGACATAATATCAACTCACTCTCATTGACCACATCCATTTTTTGCGCACGTGTGGGTCGTGGAATCTATTGAGATGTTTGTACCGATCAAATTAGTGAATCATTAATGTTAAAAAGAATTAAAAAACGTAAGACTCCAGTAGTCCAGTTCAAACTCAAAAAATTACAATAAATATTAATAGAGTTATCCAACTCAGTGGAGGAATTAGCAGTGAAAATTTAATCGATTAATGTCCAGATTTAAATATTTGTAGTTCGTATAGACGTAAAATAACATTTAATATCAAGTATTATTTAGTTTCGAAAGTGCAGAACCGCAACCGCACTTGCCACTTATACTTATTACTATAATCACTAATCAGTAATCAGTAATGGCAGTAAATACTAAATAGTAATCACTAATATTATAGTAACATAGAACAATATTATTATTATATTGTTTGCGGCATAATATCACAGAATAGATAAAATGGTGTAACGCTTCTGGTTCAAGCGCGATTTTAACGCCATCTATGATCCATTTACATATGTCTTAGTCCGTCGTGGTTGTCGCTTAGCAACCGAAATCACGATTAGATAACGACAAAACCCGGGTACCTAAGAGTAAGAACAGGGAACGTTCAACGCTCAAAACTTTCAAAGTTTTGACTTTTGAGTAGTGAAGCGAGAGTTCAATGTTTTTGCGGACTTACTAAAGAGTACTAGACAGTAGACACTAGTAGTGACGATGGAACGACAAATGGACGTCGTGGACAAAAAGTTGCAGGAAGGTACCTACGAACCCCCTATATTCAACAAAATAGTTACCTACTCGTCTAATGAATTTCGGTGCTATTGAAACTATTTTAGAGGGGAAAAGCCACAGGAAATTAAAGTAACTTACAAATAATAAAAATGAATTATATTAAGTTTTATCATTGATTATAAATGGTTTTATCAATTGTATTATTGATTTATATATAATAATATAATCTTATATTAAAGTTTTACTTTTGAAACAAAAAAGTTATGATAAATAAAAAATATAGTGAATGACTTAAATGTGTTACATTTTTAATTTTTTGGTAAAATATAGGCACCCTATATATTGATTAACCTAAGACTCAAAAGCGAAGAGTTGATTCAATTTTAAGGGGGGCTTAAATTTTCTTCATCAAAATGAGCCAATTAGTTATATAATATAAATAAATAAATAATTATTTAAATGTTGGGTTGGAGCAAGATTTTTTTATTTAAAAAAATATATTTGGATTTTTATAATAATGATTAGGTATGTAAGTTTTTAACTATTTTTTGTTTGAAAAGAAAATCATCATCCATATAATATACAGTATACACTAAATACAAGACATAAGTTAAACTGTTTTCAAGATGTGTTGTTTAACTACCTACAAAATATATTATTTTATTTAATTAAACGTTGGCATTTTTCTGAGGAAATTCCCTATGAACCTTTCTAAGATTAAGGTATAATCTGTTTAATAAAATATTTTCAGTCACAAATGTATCAATACTCCAGTAATACAATGTTTCAGTACTTCAGTGTTAGCTGTTAGGTATAGTCTATAGATTTAGAATATATTTAACAGTGGAAATTATTATACCTCCCATAAAAATAATTGGAAATTGTGTTGAACGATACACATATCATGTAATCATCTAATTAAACATAGCTACTAGAAAATATTTTTCTATTTTCCGTAGCTTTTTTTTCCTATTGCCTAATGAAACGTGTAATGATATTTATTTATAATTTACATGAGCGTAACCCTTGAATGTAAAAATAAAATTTAAGTTACAATTATTAAATTAATAATTAACAATAAGAAAAAATGTTTAGGTATAACAATACAGTAAATAGGTATAAACATTGATTAGAAAAACTATTGTTTATAATCAATGGTATAACTTATAATAACTTATAATGATATAACTATATGAGTGTATAACATTGAAAAAAAAATAATTTACTACACAACAAATATAAAAAAGGGACGCACTGGCAATTGTCATAAGACATCTTAGTGGCTTAATAAATAAATAATATGCATAGGAAGAATGTTGTAATTTTTGCTATAGTAGCTTCCTCCTAGTATGGGCTTTTGAATGGTTAAAATATACCATGATTATTTCACATTTTATTATAAAAACATAAAATAATTGCTTCACATAAACTATTTTTTGTTTTCCCTCGCCATTATAAATGATAATATTTGCAATAAATTCTACCCATGTATTTTATGAGACTTGCCTGTAAAGGTATTAGATCAGCATTATTCAGCAATGACAAATATCAAAAATAAAATTTAATTTGAATCTAAGCAACGAGGTACAAATTGTTAACCTATTAAAAGCCTGTTGAATTCTTCTTAAAACTGTACAACTTTATTACCTATCGGCTAACATTATTTATTTACTTATAAAAAAAAAAAAATTTTAAAGCCCCTAACTAAATAGGAATATTATTAAAATAAATTATGCTATTATTATTATTTATTTTTTTTATTCCTAGTTGTTAAGCGATCTCTAAAAGATAGCTCTACTTGGAACAGCTTTGCATCAACAGTAGAAACTGAAATAAGAAAACTCTTAGAAGAAAAAGATGTGATTAATAAAACAGAAAAGAAACCCGAACAATCTGAAACAATTGAGTTGATTAACAAGCTCATATCTGAATACATGGATTGGATGGGATACAAATCAACAAACTCAATGTTTAAAATAGGTGGGTATTATATAATTTAAAAAAAAAATACCAACTGATGGTAGTATGAAATTAATAATTATTTTATTTTTTCAAGAATTGGGAACCGAGTTGAAGACAAATGGTTATCGAAAGCAGATGACTTCATTATTACATCTGGAAGACAGTGATGAAACATTAAAACTGTAAGTGTTAAGTACCTAATACTTATTGGCTATTACATGGGTATTAAATTATTAACCATAAATTTATAGGTATGTGGTAATTGTGGTATTAACTATCATCTTTTTCTCTTTTTCTATTGATCAATGGTAATAAAAGTGCTATTATATTATAATTTTAGGTTCATTGTTCAATAATTTTAATTTCATTGTTTTCAGGCCTTTGTTAACAGTGTTGATAACAATGTTTAAGAATAATGATGAAGACAATAAAGAACCTTTAGAGATTTGAGGCATAACCAACCATTTGAACTAAATAATTTTGTTTATATTAATACATATCTATACATTTTTATGCTTAGTTATACAATACAATTTAATGTAAATAATAATATTATACAACTGTTAGGTTGTAATAAATACTACTGTATTGTATTTGTTAAACTGTATAAAAAAAAAATAAAAAAAAAAAAATGTTTTTATTGAGTAGGTAATAAACAATCCAAAATGGGTCTCCATAGCGATTTAAGTGTGATCAATAGTACAGCTCTTGGTATAGTACCACATCATTCCTTAGATGAACTGGTAAAGACTGTGAATGTATTGTACCACCTACCTACCTATAATCTATTGATATTTGTATATACCACTCATGTTACAATGTCGGGTGAAATTTCCCAGAATTTAGGGGTGAAAACCGAAAATTACCGTGGTAACGAGGTAGTGACAGTCAAGTTCCGCACGGATGCGAACGAAACACTGACGCAAGCGTTCAATCTGAATACCGACATCGGTGCGCTCAGGTCACACCTGCACCGGACGCTGAACACGGACCCGAACCGAATCGTCATAGAACGTGATGAAGCGGGGGGAGAAGTATCACATCTGCCTCATGACGGGCAGACGCTCAAGGAGCTCGGAGCCACGTCATTGGGAATTTTCGAACTACACTTGCGAGGCGACGGCATACAGCTTCCCAAGCCACCCGCGTACTATTTGCCAGCGGTGGACGTCATCACAGTGGACGTTAACCACAGGCGACTAGTGGTGGAAATCGAACGGTGCGGTGCGGTGGACGGCCATAAGCGGTGGCTGGGCGGGTACCGGGACAGGCGCACCGGCAAGACGTACTTCCATGCAGCCGCACAGACCGATCCCAAGGCTGTCATGACCGACGCGCCGGCTGTCCACCGGATGGACGGTCGGACGCAGACTTGCATCGACAGGGCGGTGGGCCGGGCGTCAAGTCGACCGGCATGGACGCAGACCGACGACTACTGCGCCAGTTTCGGATACACGGATGGCAGGTGGGTAAGACCGAAGCGTTACCATAGTTACCAGTCGTGGTTACGGGAAGATCACGTCCTGAGCAGTGTGCTTAAGATACAGCGGGCGTTCAGGAGAACTTTGGCGGCACGCAAGAGAAGGCGTGTAGCTGCCGCAGCCGAATCCGAAGCGAAAACTGATGACGAACAACGGCGGCTGCTGCGGCAGCGGCAATCCCGCAGCATGACGTCGGGACCGGACGGCGGTGCAGCAGCGGCGGCGACATCGGCTCTTGAATCCAAGCAGCAGCACTTCTGTTCGCTGTACACGATGATCGGGAAGTGGTGGAAGAAAGAGCGTCAGCGGATCAAGGAGATCGAGGTGGAGAAGTCAAGGAAGGCAGCGCAGATGAACCTGCTAAAGAAGGAGATCAAGTTCCTGTTGGAGGTTGAGAAGCAGCGATCAGAGCTCAAGTACGAGCTGACTAAGCACGACGACGTGACGTTCCTGAACAAGACGTCTAAGCCGAAGATGTTCAAGAACAAAGCGGGAAAGCTTTTGACCGTGGACACGGTGGGCAACCAGAAGGCCCGGGCGCTAAAAGAGATCTACTCGAAAATCGTGATTCCGTCCGACGGCGTAGACCGGGCTGAAGCGCTTGACGAGCTGTACGCCGCGGTTTCCGCGTCGAGTTACAAGCACAAGGAGCACTTGCTGGCGGCCGTGGCCATGGAAAAGGGCCTGGCCGATATGGGTGCGGATGCGGACAGCCTTCGGTCAGCGCGTTCCCGGGTGGAGCAGATGTTCCGGCACTACATCCGGCAGCCGGACGTGAACCCGGAAGCTGACTCTTACTACCGGCCTACCGAGAAGCGCGTGCTCAACGTGTACACGTGCATCCGGTGCAAGCGCAACCTGGCGGCCACCGACTTCTCGCTGGAGAGTCGCGTGAACCGGACCAACGTGTGCGCAAGCTGCGAGTGGACCGAACAAGTGGGACACAAGCGCATCGACATGGCCCCGTATCGGCGCATGTTGAAGGCGCTCCGGCAAGACGAGATGCAGAAGGCCGCGTACGGGTCCGAGTGTTTCCTGATGCAGCCCACCGAGGTGTACCGGCTGGTGTCCGTCGTGTGGCGCGAGAAGTCGGCCGTCGGCGAGTCTGGTCAGCTCAATGGGCTCCGGCTGGTCCGCTGGCGTCGTAACGAACCCTGGTCGCCGTGGAACTGCGTGCTGCTGACCAGGGCCGAGGCGGAGGCCCACTGCCGGCTGGACGGTGACCCGGCCGACTGCTACGACGAGCAGTTCGTCCGGAACGTCACCAACAGGCACATGATGGCCCGATTGCAGTTCGGCAATCTGGTGCAGGCAGTCGACCATCGTACCGCCGACAAGGTGAAACAGCTGTCAAAACATTGGAAAACTGTCGCAGATCGTTTCAACATCAAGACGCATAATTAGAAGTAACCACGAGCGCCTGCTCGCTGATTATCTGGATGGACCATAACATTTTTCAAGTAAAATCTAAGCTTATGGAATTTTAACTTGACAAATTCGTGGTATAGGAGCCAGACGTTTTATCTAATCAATAACGTCAATACACAATCATACGAATAAGTAGCTAGCACATAAAAAGGCTATTATAGTGTAATGATATGCTCACACGTCATTATATAGCAAATCAACTAGAATTTAACAGATTAATAAATAACGGCCAAACTGTCGCACGTATAGAAATCGGTCACACCCAATACAACCATTATCAACGACAAGAGACGACCCGTACATACGACTATGGTTTAAGAAAGCGGCACGCACTAATTATAATATGATTCTGAGTGAAGACGGTTTGTCAGCCTACGATATTTTATCTATATTATATTTATATTGTTATAACTTATTATTAATAAGGTAGCCGGTAAGTTGAATTAATATTATAAAATTACAAAAAAATAACTAAAATCGTTATTCTTGGTTATTTAAGTCCAAATTTGAACAAAAATAACTGTAGATATGTATATTTTTAGATTTTTTTGTTACAGAATTAACTACTGACGAGGAACGTTGTTTTTAATTTTCAATCCTAAGCTATAAAAGTTTAAAGTTAATATAATTTTAGCTATACAAAATCATTTTTATATTTTCAATTTGATAAATGTTGTTAAAAATTGAACTTTACAAACAAATATTGTGACTATATTGTATTTTTTATATTTTTAAACTGCTATTGTAAAAATATATCAGGAGCCTTGACGCCTTGTACTTAATTTTCAAGCTTTTTGACCCTACGAATAAAATTGTATTGACGTTTATAGGAAAAAAAAATTTTAAATGTCCTATAAATGTGTCAAAATATTTTAAAAATTGTATGGTGTATAGAAAATGATAAGATAAATATATGGAGTAAATTTCAAGTATCTACGTTTATTTGTTTTTGGATTAAATCCAATTAAAGAAATCGCTTCATGATAAATCGAATGAATATCGATAATGTTGTAAAAATTGGAACTGCATAAGACTGTAATTTGGCTTTCTAGTTGAAATTTATTTTTTTGATAACTGATGACAAACTTATGAGAAATCTTATATTACATTTTCAAATCTTAGATATATAAAGAAGAATTTTTAGGAATTTTGTCAAAATTTAAACTTCGGACGCTCATAAAAAATTATTGTGGATTTACTCTAAACTTTTTTTAATTTCCACTAATAACAACTTATGAGAAACCTTGACCCTTGTTGTCTTGTAATACATTTTCAAGTTTTTTGACCGAGCGAAAATTATTTTATCGACATTAAACTATTAATTGAAAATTCGATTATTGCCATCGTAGTTATAATAGGCCTAAAAAAAGCTTAGTGCTTAGTGAAAAAGCTAATTCATGTATCTACTATCTACGATAGTTTTTGGTTAGAGTTACATCAAAAATCAAAATAATTTTCATAAACCGATTTTGCATGCGATTGTTTCAGTTTTTCCTTAATTTTTTTAAAATATTTTTCAAGGATTTCCAAGCAAATTTCATAATTGGGCCATAAAGAATAGAGACTACGGTATCGGTGAGCTACATTTATGCAAAAAAAATTTGAAAATTTTAATTTTAACTAAGATAGAGGCTGAAAATAGTTACTTATTCAACCCCTGTTTATGTTACTTAGATTTTAAAGGGGAAAAAGGGTCTTGTGACCATCCAAAAAGGCTAGGCCATTAATACAACTGGTGAACTAAACGTTGACAAAAAAATGAATTCGAAAATGTTAATTTTTTTCCAACGTGGGTGTTGTCGATACCTGTTGCAGGCCATTTACAAAAAATATTTTGCTTGTTTTTGAATTTTGCGGTGGAAGGATTTCCGCGCGAATCTCAAAAGTTTACGGCATCGGTGAAAATTGAAAACAATTTGAGGCGTTGAAAAGCGACTTTTTTCGTGTGAATTGATGACGTACGTATTCTGCGTGCTTAAGACGAGACAAACGCATGGGTAGCGTCCTCTAATTGTATTGTTTAATCAGTAATATTATTTACCGTACGGCGTACAGCCAGGGACAGCCCTAATCTAACCGAAGAGGGGGTCATGGTGTGTGTGTGTGTTGGGGGGGGGGGATAACATTTGATTTTCAGTCAGCAAAATGGAATTTATTTTTAATTGTGATTAAAGTAAATAAATGTTTTTACATGTATAAAAAAATAAATTGAAGTACTAATTATAGTTATTATAATAGTTTTTAAACATTTTAAATACTATAAGTTATAACAATATAACATACTACAATACTACTCATTCTATAACCATTTTATTGTATTAATTAATAAGTGATGAATTATAATTATTACCTATTTCAAATGTTTGTTGACTTTACTTTATTCTGATATAAATTAAAAATAATAAGTTAGGTATTTCTAAGTTTCAACTTCAAATTTAATTCCAACTAAAATTGTAACATAAGATATACTAAAGAAATTAAAAATTTATAGCATGTAACTAAAAATAACTTAATAGTTAAGAAAAATGTTGAATTTCAAATTCTAGTCAGCAATTTTGAAGATCCCCCCATGTTTTTTTTTGAGATCGTCCCTGCATACGGCGTAATATTTTCCTTTGTGTGATTAATTAAGTTATTATTATTACTTATTTATTTTTGCAACCTGTCACAGGCCTTTCAATGCAAGGGGCTTCTGTGCCACTGTATAACTCGATCCGACTTCAAGCCGGCCCTGTAACTTGTGCTTGAAATCAAAATTGCTATACTCTATTCTGGATGAATACTGATAAAAGAGCCACCAGTGGTGATCTTAGGTAAGGTCAGTAAACACTGATTAATATAAACGCAGCGATTGCTAGTCCATATACCATTACCGTGGAATAATGTTAAAGTCTGGCGACTCAGTAATTTAGTATTTATGCACAAATGTTGGCATTCTTATCCTGAATTGAGTATACAGGAAAAAATATAAGGGCAAAAAGCATTTCTTAATTATAAATATTAAATTTATGTTTAAAGAAAAATATTACTGGTGGTATACAGTATCAGGGATTCAGGAATGTACCTAAATTTAATAATTATCCCTTCTATAACAAGTTTAGGTTAGGCTAAGTTTCTATAATTCTATGGTTAGTACATTTTAGTTGATTCAAGATCATAAAAAATAAACTATTTGTATGTAATTTGAATTGAGTTTAATTTAAAAAATGGCAAAGTCTATGAACTGTATAATATAATAAAAATCATTGTAATTCATTTAAACACTATTTTTAATACTAACATAAAAGAAAATCATAACTCAATATTATAATACACATACACACTTTAATGTAAAATAAGAATATTTCACTGTTTTCAAAAAAAAAAAAAAAAAAAATATTAGCAAATATAACAAGTTTACATCTCAAAATATTTATTATTATTGATTTATAAATAATTAAAAAAATTATTTAAAATTAATATTTATATGGTTAGAAATAAAAAATTACAATTATAATACAATGCATTAGAGGTCTGCCACAAAATTTGGATGGACTACTAATATAGGATCTTCATCTACAACATCTTGTTCTTGTTCTACGCCACTGGACTGTGATTTAGATTGTTGTGATAAGGCAATTAATACACTATCCTTTTAAATAATAAATATATTTCAAGTATATTAGTATAACATGGTACGGATATTCATTAAGAGGATGCCACACTAGCATGTGTTATTAAGTCTTATAATGTATAACATAACGCATTTTATCATAAATTATCTACTCTAATATTTTTAAAATCTGAGTGAATTGACCTATTACACAATTTTAAGGCAAGATCTAGGGAATCTAATAGGATTTTATTAATATTATAATTTTAAAGAAAGTTATGATCATATAAAAATTAACAAAAAAGTAGTTTTAAAATGTTCATAAATTGCTTTGTAATAAAAAATAAATAAGTCTCCTAAAAAATAATTTTACCATTAAATTATATAATTGGCCAATTCACTATAAATTTAAATCAACAGAGTAAATTATATTATTGTGAATGTAAAATTTGCTGTTTTGTACATTTGTAAGACGGAAACAACACACATGTCCTTGTCTTAATTTACTTACATTATAAATTAAACGATCCAATATTTTCTCAATAAAACTTTTTTTTTCCAACAACTCAGATTCGTCATTGATTTGATCTTCAATTTGCTCTAAGTACCAATTGATTATGCTACTACGTAATAGACCACCATCATCACTCTCTCCTTTTTCTAAAACACAAAAAAGTAATGGAATTTATTCTTAGCCAAAGTAAAATATCAGGGAACAGTTAATCTATTTTAGTTTTTTTTTCAATTACAGCAATTAAACAATTTTGAAGGTAAAATATCCAGGTTTTTCTTAATTGTTTCTGATTAAAAGTAGAGGGATTTTTCTCCTTTATCTTATTAATTTTTGTTTAGTACAAAACCAGTTCACAAAAAAATTTATTATTGTAAAACTTTTACATTCATAGCCCTGCTGAGATTCTAAAAATAAACCATATAAATACATACCCGCTATTCGTTTTTCTTCTTCACTTCTCATGTAAACAACAAGCATGTTTGTAATTCGTTTATACTCATCAAAAGCAAGCGTTAACTTTTTTTTAGTTAAACCTGGTTTTTCTAGTTCTTTTACAGAATCAACATCCATTCCTAAATATAACATAATATTAATAAAATATTTAAAATAAATTACAAACATTTAATAATAATATTAATAGTAAAATCAATTAATTTAAATTACCATCAGCTTCAGGTATTCCATTCAAAACATCATCATCGTCTTCTAGATTGACATCAGGTTGTTCTACCCGGATTATTGACTTATTAAGTAAACTGAAAGCTTCAGACACATGTTTAGGTGTTACCTAAGGAAATTTTAATTTTTAATTTAAATATTTATTTTCTCTACAATGAAATAAATTATCATTTACATGATCTGAACATTCCATTTTAGCCATTGCTTCAGAAAGACGAATTAATGACTCTAACTGTCTTACTGTTATACGCCATGTTGATTTTGTACTAGATTGACTATCGCGCTGTCTTAATTGAGTATATGCATTTACTAATTTCTCCGAAGCTTCCTAAGAATTGAATACTAATTAATAATCATAGTACTAGCATTTTAGTACCAAAATATACATATATTTCCTTTTACTTACAACTGTGAGTTGGGGTTTAAATTGACGAGCAAAACCAATGTAAGTTAAAATATCTTCTTGACTATATAATGTTTCAGTTGTATCTTCCATATTACTGTGGATTTCAACAATTGTTTTTGCTATTGCATAATCTACAACCTACAGTTATTTAATGGTAAAAAATATTAATATTAATTATTTAATATGTTTGAAATAATAACTATTTTCTTTTACCTCACTACATTCATCTATAAGAACATAGAATAAATCAAAACGAGACATGATAGGAGCTGAGAGAGATACATTTTGTTGTAAAGATTTACTTCGATCATAGCGACCATTAATAGGATTGGCTGCTGCTAATATTGATGTCCTAGCATTTAATGTTGCTCTTACACCAGCCTAAAATCATATCAATAATAATTTTTGTATAAATAACAGATAACATTAATAAAATGCAAAGTATCACAAATATTTATATAAACACAATTTCCCAACTATAAAAATCCTAGAGGTAAAACTTGGTAATTAATGCATTTTTGGATTCTCATTATATTTCTCTTCGGACACATCAATGCATCCAACTAATATACTCTTATCCATTACCTGAAGTTATTATAACTAGTTTAATGGCCTAGGTAAGTTCAAATTAAAAATTACAACTATATAATATACAATTATACCTATACTTTTAAGTGATTAAAACAACAATATAAATTGTTTAATTTTTAGCTCATGTAAACCCAAAAATAATCTAGTGATTAATAAATATAAGTATTAGAAGGAAATTAATTGATAGACAAACAACATGATATACTATTTCTAAGTCAAACTTATAGAGAATTTAAAACTTAACTATTCTATGTATTCAAAAATATCTAAATTTGTTTGATTATAAATACTATACTTTTGCTATTGATATTGTCTGTTGTTCCATAGCTTCATGAATAGCTACTTGATCACGTACATCCATTTTATCAAATTCATCAATGCAACACACACCATTATCAGCTAACATAAGTGCTCCAGCTTCAATAACAAAATCGAAAGATTCTTCATCCCTTACAACAGCAGCTGTAAGACCAGCTGCAGTAGAAGCTTTCCCAGAAGTATAAACAGCACGAGGGCACATATCAGCCACTTGTTTCAGTAACTGAGACTTAGCGGTACTAGGATCACCAACTATACAACAATTAATATCTCCCCGAAGCGTAGTACCTTCTAATGTAGTTTTTGGAACTCCACCAAAAAGCATTAATAAAACACCTATAAACAAAAAAAAAGGAATGTCAGTCAAAAATAATGTATTTATAAATTATAAGCATAACCTTTTTTAATTTGGTCATTTCCGTGGATTGAAGGGAAAAGACTATTTATTAAATTCAGGTATAAATTGCGGTCACGGTTCATTTCATATATTTTTTCCCATTGTGGCCCAGTCATTTGCTTCTTCATACGTTCAATTGAGTCAACAGTCAATTCATCATTGTGCATTTCTCCACTTCCACCAAACTACGAAACATATGAATTTAAATATTTGTTTAACATTTTAGTTAAAGAAAAAACTAGTTCTTATATTTCTATGGTTTCTTACCCTTGAACCTGTTACAGATAAGCTACATGCCAAAAATGCCAACTTGTAATTCAAGTCTCTGATTCCTAAACATTTCAGTCCTTTGACACCTTCATTATTTGCATCTCCTCGTTTTTGTCCAGAAGCAGATTCGGCTCTGGCAGAAGGTGTGGACATAACACTTACATCGGGAACCACAATCAATGTGCCAGTAAAATCATATCTATCACCAGCTTGTACAGTTTCAACGTTTTCGTTTCTCAGGATAATTTCAAGACTAAATAACAAAATAATTTCAGATGCACATAAATAAATAAAAGACAGATTTATGAGTAAAATAACCACTTAGTGTTTCTAATAAGCTTGCTTTCTATCTATACTGTATAGATAAATAAACAAATAATATGCAGTAATAAATTAATAATTATTTTCTACAACTGTATAGATATACATTTATAACTGATTTTTTTATTACGCCACCGCACTTTTTTTAGTGCATTATTGTAACGCCATAGAAAAGTTAATAATATAAAACCATATTTCATTAACAGTACCCGGCAGTCATGTGGTGTGGTAATAATGATCAGCTATGGGTGCTGGCGGTCACAAATGTATATGTTACGGTCAAAAGCCGAAATCGGACAAACCTCAGAAATGCCCGGGCAAAACGCGAACTGCCCACAATCCTTGGGCAAAATGTCATATTTCGGCTTTTGACCGGGCAAACCTAGTTATGACCAACCTAATTTGGGCAAAACCGTATACTGACTTTTATCGTAATGGCAAACCGTAGTGTCTTATATACGTTCGATAATATTAAATATAAATAGTGATTTTTGTCGTACGAATTTATTACGATTATAAATGACCCCACGTATCTTGTTAATTTATCGTTGTTATCGTATTTTATCAACTCGTGACCTATATTAAAGGTATTAAAGGAAAAAATTTTAGTCAACCTATCTGAACAAAAACAAAATTTTAAAAAAGCATGGGAAAAGGCTACTGATGGATTAGTTGCGCAAGCAAAAAAAATGAAATTACTGAGTGAAAATCTATTTCTACCTCTAGTCGAAACGACAGTGAAAATTCCAGTGCCTTGTGTTGATAGAGGAAAAGTCGATGCAAATAATGTGTTAGGTGTTATATTAAGTGTTACTGATGATGGATTCTATAAAATAGGAACAAAAAATGGAATTTTGTCATCACTTTATGCCAGAAACCAAATATTTCAATGCAAGGAACAATTTATTAGTAGCAATGATGTACCGATTATCGAAATACCACTGAGGACTGCTAGTACTCAAAATTCATTAACTGGAGGACAAGGGTTTATTTTTTGTTCTTGCAAAACTAAGTGCACTACGAGACGATGCAAATGTAAACAACAAAATATTTTGTGTAGTTCTAAATGCCATGGTTCTAATATGTGTAGCAACAAATAAACAAAAATATTATTTTTTTATTATTATATTCAATTATATCTGTACAATATTTTTTATTAATTATTTATTTTAACATTATATACGAGTACGTAATATATGTTTATTTTTAACGGAGTACCTAATATCATTATATTTTTATTATTATTTAAGTGTATTCAATCATATCTGTACAATATTTTATGATTATTATTTATTTTAACATTATATGAGTACGTAATATTATTATATGTTTATTTTTAAACAAGCGAACCGTATATAAGACACTACGGTTTGCCATTACGATAAAAGTCAGTATACGGTTTTGCCCAAATTAGGTTGGTCATAACTAGGTTTGCCCGGTCAAAAGCCGAAATATGACATTTTGCCCAAAGATTGTGGGCAGTTCGCGTTTTTCCCGGGCATTTCTGAGGTTTGTCCGATTTCGGCTTTTGACCGTAACATATACAATTTGAAAATTACAGATGACCTCAAGCGGTTACATGGCAGTCAATGTGTTAAGTATTTAGATAGGAAATATATACCTTCGTGGAATACTGCCCCGTGGAAGTTCTGATTGACATTCTTGTACTCTAATCTTTTGAAAATCAACAAATCGAGACTTATTAACATTTAAACTAAATCTTCTTCTGTTAGCACAAACTGGATTTCGGCATATAGTTGGCTGAGTATACTAAAAAATATAACAGGCTTTAAATACAAAATACACTAGTGTCAAATTTTATTTTATTTATTGATTTTGCACATACAATATTGGTAGACATTTATTAAAACATTGAGGTAATAAAGAAAAATAAACACTTGAATTTTGTAAGTAAATTAACTCTAAGGAATATTATATAAATGAAAGGGATGGATTAAAAAATGAGTATTGAAATAAATTAATATATCAATCAATAAGTAATGGAGTAATGCATAATTGAAAAGTAATTTATACATACATAATGAAGAAATACATTTTGTGAATGAAATGAATATCAAAGGTATACATGTTATGCATTCAATCAATAATGAAGAAGACAATGTTAAATAATTGTCATCCTCAACCAGTTATAATAATTCTACCGAGTAAGAGTGGAAAAGTTTTTAATAAGACCAAAAATGTCATCTACTCAAAAACATTTGTCCCAGTCCTCAGAAAAATATGGTACAAAATATGATAATACACTTGTGATGACATTTTATAAGACATCAAAATACAATTATTTGAATTAGCTAATTCAATTTGGTATATGTGTCTATGAGTATTAAGAACTATGGAATGTTTATCTGTTAGAGTTGTCACACGCAAAAAAGTGTTTGCAATGTTGTACATTTTTAAGACAGAGACAACACAGTGGGTGTAGCGTCCTCTCAACTTTTCTGGCTTAACATGCATAGATTTTAAAAATGTTGTTTCTATTTGAGCAAAAACATACATAAAAATTGTCTGAACAGAATACAAAATATAATACTTCATTTTGGATTGAATACTATAAGTGTAAATATACTCTTAATATAGTCCAATGATTAGTGCCATTGCACTATACATATGATTCTTCCAAAACAATGTAAAATATATAGGTACTTTGAGTCTTTGTCGATTTTATGGCACTATTATATAATATATATATATATATATTATTATAATTCAATATTTCTATTGGCCATCTCACAATAAATGTCCGTGGTTGTTGATTGATTTTCATTTTATAACAACATACCATCTATATTTAGATTATTTTCAATAAAACTATATAGTGACTTACTTTGAATTGTTGTTCAACACTGGGAACATCTGTCTGACAATCTTGACAAGTGAAATGTCCAGCTACTAGTTCTGGATGAATAGGATGTGTTCTAATAACTTGTCCAGAAATACGTACCAACTCGCCAATTTTGGCAGTTGTTAATTCTCTTACATTGAACCTAGTGGTAACATCTACAAAGCTCACAAAATAATCTTGGTGGTTTCCAGTAGCTTCAGTTCGATCGATTACAAAATTACCAACAGCTAAGCACAAAGCTGGATAAACTCTAAATAAAAAACATTGATTAAGCTGGGTAAATGTTTAAAAAAATAGAAGCCAAATGTCAAACCTGTAATATTCTTCTAGAATGGTGATGGCAAGATTCTGATTGAATTTTTCAACATCGAGAAAACTAACCTCTAATGTGAAACGTTCAGAATTTGTCATCTCAACAGCAGATTCTAAATATTTGGGTTCATTACAGCCTTCTTCAACAAATCTAAAATGTTGACAACAATTATAAAGCCACTGTCTTATGGTATACACTTAAAATATAATTTAAACTTACTCCTCTAAGAAATCTTGAAATAATTTTTGCGATCTGACTTTCAACTGATCTCGTACCCTATTGACACCTGTTTGAGTTTCTGCGACATCCATAGTGAATAAAATATGACACCGACGATAAGACTTATTTTAACAAGAAATGATTAATGCTTAGTAAACGATGTCTATGCCAATTGATGAAACATAAACGACGACGATAGAAAAATAGAATGTCGATTGAGAAATTGACGAAGTGCTTACCAGAAAAACTGGGATATACACTATACAGCACAAACTTTAAGAGACGACACTAAAACAGTCTATTCTTTAATTTGATTTCCATTATCCATCGATCGACGGTCATGAATTGTTGGCCTGGGTTCTGTAAGTTATTGTTAATGATTTGTTGTTGTCTACAAGAATTGGCGGGAAACTTTATAACCTGTGTATTTAATGGTGTACCTAGTACCATATTGTTCTGTGCTAGTACCACGATTTAAGATAATACCACGGGGCAGGTTACCATGGACTACCAAACGAGGGGTCAGGCCGGGACCCTAATAAGTTGTACTTATCACAATGAAAAATAATAAAAATCGTTATCACAATTATTTATAGTTTTTTTTTTTAAAACACTTTTAATAAAACAAAATTGTGATAAAACTAATTACGCGTTTTATTCAAAATAGTAAGAAAATTAAATGTTAAAAACTTTTTAAAAATAACATAATAATTATTAACTATTGAAAAATTATAAATATTGAAAATTTGACTACTCATGCTAAATCATTGTTATTTGTTGTCATGTCCTTATGATCAATGTTAATAGGCAGAACTTGATCGATTGACAAAATTACAGAAACTATACACTTTTTTAAAAACTTTTTTACGCTCTTCAACTGTCTTCAAGTATTACCAAGTCATCAATGAATATAAACACATAAATTGTATACTGTTTGAAAGGTTGAAATTTTTAGTTTTTACTATGATTTATTGGAAACTGATAACTGATACTAATATAAAAATAAAATATTATGCTTTATTTAAAATGTTTTTGTTAGTTAATATTGGAATGAGATTTGCGCCCTTGGCGATCGTCCATGTCGCAAACCTCTAGCAGAGGCACAGATGCTTTCACTGCTTTAGTTTTTGGATAGAACATTTTTATAGATGCTAATTTACTATATTATTATAGGTATTAGGGACTTATAAGTCATATTACATTTCAACAAGTAAATTCAAATGCTAAAGTAGTAATAAAATCAATAGGACAATAGGTACTTATCTTTCTGTACGGATGGACCACCGATTTCTAACTAAAGACTTAGTAATTTTTTTTCTGATGGTACGCTTTACCATCAAATTTTTGTTCGCCATAGTTAAAAATTAAACTCTCGTGTTTCTCGTCGAACGGACAAACGATAAATGACGAGTTTTAATTATGGATAATAAGGCACAAGTATAAGAAATTTAGAATATTATATATTTTGTACTTTATAAATATTATACATTTTTTTTTATATGATTAATATATAAATCACATAGGTCGTTTGGTTTAGTCTTAAGTTGCTGGAACTCTGGAAGTGGTAAATATTTATAATAAAATTATTGGATTATCCTTCACCAGTTAGACTGGAAAAGTGGAAACATCATAATAATAATTATTATGACTTTTTCTGTTTTCATAATATCATAATAGGGATTTATTCCTGGAAAAAATTAATCGCTGAATAGCCTAAAATAGATCGTGTGTGCTAGACGCGACCGAATTCGCCATTCGCCGTTTGTCGTAATGGTGAGAGAAGTAACCATCGACGTCGCCACCGTCCGTAGGCGGCAGCACATTAGGAATGAAAAATTAAATTCGGCAACAAAAAACATGTCTACGAAAAATGGCCAATACAAAGGATAAGAGTTATTTTAGAGAAAAATACTAAATTATCAAAATTAAAGAATACATTATTATCTAGGGAAGATATATCCATTTGTAGATTAAACAACTGAAACGGTAGTTATTTAAGATTAAAAAATTACAATTTTCGTCAACTTAAAAATATCGTATTTCTGTTAAAAATTTATAAAACGCCAAATGGATGTGTCATTCCCTAGATAATGTTGTTAACTTTAATTTGTATATTAGATTGTACCACAGAATAGATTAAATTTAATCTATTCTGTGATTGTACTACGCTAGTATCAAGGTGGATTGATTAATACCTATTACCTACTTTCGGAATAAAAACTATTTTTCGAAAACATGTTTTTACACCGAAATATAGCTACACTGACATCCCCTTGAGATTTTAACGTTCCCTTATAATGTGGCTTCCGGGTAGAATGCGGCCTGGCCACACCTAATTACTTAACCGTAGTTCATAGAGGCATTTTACTTATGTAGTTGGTTTTCATTTTATATTTCGTATAATAAAGCCCTTGTCGCACTTGTCGATTTAGTTATAAGTCTAAAGTCATTACAGGGCTATTTTTTTACTTGGCTACTTACTTCTTCACACATAATATTATTAAAATAGTTAAATGACTTAAATGTAAATTATATAGTAATTTTTCAATAGTAAATAAGTATTGATCACTTAAGAACAATTTGTTTTTTATAAATAAATACCGACATTCTTATTTTTCGTATCGTTATTATAATATAATTTTTTACAATATTGTAATAATTAACATATTTAGTTGAGGTAGATCATTTAGATGTTACTACTCTAGTCGTTACCTAATACCTATTGATAGTTACCTAGTCACCTAGTGATGTTGGAATGTTGGATTGAATAAATACAAAGGATGACGACAAACATTGGGGAATGGGAATTGATATAGCCATAAAGGTATAGCCACAAATAGAGTTTGGAATTTGGGGGACTGAAGCCCTACTATAAATTATAGTTAAATAAATTACGTTGAATAAGCTTTTAATTCTATTTTTTGGGGGGCCTTAGCCCCTATGCCCTTCCCCTTAGTTGCACCTATGCGGCTATGCATATAGATAGTTTCAAAATTTAAACTTTCTGGGATACTATGACCATCGTCTATCTGTAAAAAAAACGTTCTGTGGTTGTAGTTTCAGGCTTTCGATGTTCTGGAATTAAAATTCTGTTTAATATAATATATTTTATGTTCGTTTTATTTTCAATATGAAAACAATTATTCTGGAACGTTAATTTCCTGTTATTTTGATTTCTATATCTAATTTTATTTTCTGCCATTTTAATTTTCTGTTAAATTTACTTTATGGATTACTAACGTTTGGTTCTATTTACTGAAAAATTATAGGCACCTCATAAGCGAAAATCCATTAAAATGTCTTGGGGAGGGTCTAACATTTTTAACATTAATGTGAGCGGGGGTGGGGGGCGGATTGTATCCTACACAATTAAAAACTATATTTTTTGGGGGGCTAATTGGAAATTGTTGGGGGGGGGGGCTAATTGGAAATTTTGGGGGGGGGGCTAAGCCCTGTTAGCCACCCTCCGATTTGCGACTTTGGGGCCCCTATATTTTGTATATTAAATTAGTCTGTGATATTATTATGATATTATAAATGAAAAATATGCGATAACATATTATCATTTATCATCTAACAGTTTGTAGTCTAATGTTTTAGCCCTTAGGAAATAGTTGATAAAGAGTTTTATAATATTCAATTTCAATTTTGGTCATTGGTCATTACTCATTGGGCCTACACTCTTACTACTTACTGGGACGTGTCTAGGTTCTATACGGCTTATACTTCTACTTAATTTACATATTATTACAACACTGAACACTTCAGAATTAACCGAATGAATAACATATATATTTATCTGTCATCGCTATCTAGCACTACTGGAGTCGCGATGGAACACCTAAAATCTATAATGCTATGACACTGATTAGAAAGCATAACTTTTCTGTAGCATTAAGTTTAGGGAGAATGGAGAAGTATGAATAATGATTCTTATTTTCTATTTCTATTTTATTT